>OY997264.1:19179228-19684228 GCA_963921465.1 Triticum timopheevii | reverse complement strand
AAAGAGAGAAGAGAGGAGGAGAAGAAGAAGAGAGAAGAAGAAGAAGAAGAAGAAGAAGAAGAAGAAGAAGAATAAGAAGAAGAAGAAGAATAAGAAGAATAAGAAGAAGAAGAAGAAGAAGAAGAAGAAGAAGAAGAAGAAGAAGAAGAAGAAGAAGAAGAAGAAGAAGAAGAAGAAGAAGAAGAAGAAGAAGAGGCTGCACCAGCAGGAGGGCATTATGGATGGATGAACTATTTCCTCTCTTGTAAAAAAAATATTCCCTCTCGGTGTATATTGATATAGATGGACTAATTCGATGGTGTGCATGTCTTTGGAACAGAGTAGTAGCATGGGTCCGCTTGACTATAAGGAAATATTTATCCGCATATATAGCTTTCTCTACTACTCCTTCCAGTGATCGGTATGTAGTGCATGTGTCCGTAGACATGACAGCTTGTCCATGGAAGTTCAACTATGGCGACCATCATGTTTCATCTCGCGATTCCCACGACGCCTCTCCAACCCACGGCACCACGTCCCCCGACATGCGCCTCACCCCTCTCGGCCGCACCGCCCCTCTACCTTTGTGTGCTTGACATGTGGGCCACCTAAAATGTGGCGAGCATAAAGTTTCTACCATAGCCACACGTGGTTCCCACGACGCCGCTCGAACCCATGACACCACACGTCCCCCGACCTGTGGCTCACCCCTCTTGGCCCCAATGCCCCTCTGCCTTCAGGAGCATTATATGTGGACCAGTCACCTATCGGGTCCACATGTTATTGACTCAAAGGTAGGTGTAGTAAGGCGCTGAAGCTCAGTCCCGACGGCCCTGAGAGGGAAATGTAACTCCTGCACCAGGGCTTGTGGTGCTACTGCTGCACGAACTCATGCCAAACTCGAGATGTGTTTCTTTACTATACATGCACACAACAATTTAATGGACATTGTAATCTCAACATATGATGGGGAGCTCTAAATTTGAATTTTAAACTTATAAAACGAAAAGATTCAAAACAAATAAACTGGGAGAGAGGGAGTATATCGTAGGATGTGTCCCATACAAAATAAGTCCCCTGGTTTGTCACCGCGAAGATGCGGTTAGAAAAGAGAACAATGTCTTCGTACTCGTACGGCAACAAATCAGCCGCAGACAGCATGGTCCGCCTTTGACCGCCATGTGCAAGGTTCGTGCTATCTTATTCAATCTCACTGTGGTTCCATCGTACCAATTCATGCGGTGGCCCGTTGCATGGCTGATGCCAATGTTGGACAAAGGTTCTACGGGAACAGTGTCACCGTTGTAAATGTTGTGCAAATTGATGTTGGTACCCTCCCGTACATATGCAGGCCAATCTCCACTCGCACCGAGCCTAACCTGTGAAATAGTGGGCAGGGGGAGAATTAGGAAATGGACATGGAAGTAGTCTTTAGAATGCATTTACTACATGATCAAACTCATCTTACCTGCTCATCGGAGGAAATCCGAGTGCCCCTCAACGTCAGCATCTCAAGGGGCGTCAACTTGCAACTACGGCCACGCCGCGCTGGAGAGATCCCCAAGGAAACATCCTCGTGCATTCCACGGAACATCAAGATGCATTTGTATGAGTAGTTTATCTTGTGAGAGAAAAGGATGAATGAGGGAAGGCCTCTAGAGATAGAGATGGACACTACTACTACCAATGTGCTGGCCCGTGCGTTGAAATGGATCCAAAGTAGTAGAATAATACTTGTTCACGTTCTTGAAATATAAACACTCTAGTTTTGCTATACATGTGTCAGCAGACATGACAACTTGTCCATGGAAGTTGAACCACAACGACCATCATGTTTCTTGTTTCTACCACTGCCACACCCACACGCGATTCCTACGATGCCGCTCCAACCCACGGCACGACGTCCCCCGACGTGGACATGGATCCTCTGACGTGGCTATCACTGCCTTGCCCTACCTTTCCTTCGCTGACAGGTGGGATCCATGCTTATGGGTCCCACATGTCAGTGACAGAATGGTAGGATTCTTCGCGTCAGGGGATCCTCATCCCCCTAATGTGCCCCTCATCCCTCTCAGCCCCACCGCTCCTCTGCCTTTGTGTGCATGACATGCGGGCCAGCTGAACTGCGGCGACCATCAACTTTCTACCACAGACACACCCGATTGGACGCGGTTTGCCTACTCCGCTGCTGTGCTCCGATCCGTACTCCCGCACCATCGAATTTTCATCCAGCGGCTGTGACACATTTCGTCCCAGGCATCAATCATCAGCTGGAGTACTTATGTACTACAGGTAGTACCCGCCGGTGTGGCCATCTACACCTCGTAACGCCCCGACGCCCAGCTGTGGCACCCTCGCCACGGCCACGCCACCACCGGTCGGTTCATCTCGAATGAGTGAGTCGTGAACCACGCCACCACCATGAGAATGACATGTGGGCCAGCCGCATTTAAGGTCCGCATGTCATTGAATCATAGGCCGGGCACTAAGCCACTGAAGTTCGGTCCCGTGGGCCTCGAGAGGGAAATGTAACTCCTGCGGCAGGCCTTGTGGTGCTCCCGCAGTACGAGCTCGTGCCAAAAACTGGAATTTGTTTCTTACTACTACCAACTAGTACTAGTAAGGTACACGTGCATTGCACGCATGAGATTCTGGTGGTTTGTGCATTATGCTTCTACATGTGGAGTTTTCTAGATTCTAACATGTGGCAAAATCTGGTGGAATGTAAGGTTAGGCAAGTTTGATTAACTTAGGTGAGTGTTTGGTTCAAGCCACACCTTAGGCAAGCCACACTAAGGCCCCACATGACATACACACAAAAAAATGCGGCAAGATTACCTTAGGCTTGCCAACTTGTGGCTCTCATTTTGAAGAACTAATAACTTTGCCTAAGCTTAGTTGTGGCAAAGTTAGTCATGAATTAAGTTCAACCATGGAGTCTTCTAGATTATACATGTGGCAGAATCTAGTGGATGATATCCAACGGCCAGTAGTGCTCGGATTTGCCATCTTTGTACTGTCGGATTGGCTTCATCCAACGACCAACTTTCAAAGTTTTTCACACACTATATAGGGGGTATAGATATAGATGTGCAGGTCCGTTGCAATGGATCCAAAGTATATCTATTTAGTGGAGTGCACTCTAAACACATTATCTATTTATTTTTCGCTAACCTTTCGTAGCCATGCAACCAAGCCACATAAGCTTCATGGGTGCCCCCCCCCCACACATCATATTATTCATACTACGTTGATTGAAAAAAAGATAAACACCCAAAACAAGATATTCCCGTTTTTTTGTTCCTACGATGTTGTGCTCTGCACGTACCTACTAGTTGTATAGTGGTAGTACTAGTAATATAGTATTAGGAGTACAAACTTGGTACTAGTAGGAGTAGTACTAGTACGGAATGCTCCTACTCTATCAACGAGCCCCATCTGACACCAAATTTCTTGGCTTCCGTGCTACAGCTAGATCTTCCCCTCATTTTTGTTTTCCAACCCGGCGGCGGGTGATACGTCTCCAACGTATCTATAATTTATGAAGCATTCATGCTATTTTATTCTCTGTTTTGAATGATTCCGGGCTTTATTATACACTTTTATATTACTTTTGGGACTAACCTATTAACCAGAGGCCCAGCCCATATTGCTGTTTTATTGCCTGTTTCAGTATTTTGAAGAAAAGGAATATCAAACGGAGTCCAAACGGAATGAAACCTTCGGGAGCGTGATTTTTAGGAAGAATATGATCCGGGAGACTTGGAGTTCACGTCAGAAGATCATCGAGGAGGCCACGAGACAGGGGGGTGCGCCCCCCTTCCCTGGGCGCGCCCTACACTCTCGTGGGCCCCTTGAGGCTCCCCCGACCGACTTCTTTCGCCTATATAAGCCTACGTACCCTAAAAACATCAAATATCAAGATAGATCAGGAGTTCCGCCGCCGCAAGCCTCTGTAGCCACCAAAAACCTCTCGGGAGCCCGTTCCGGCACCCTGCCGGAGGGGGAACCCATCACCGGTGGCCATCTTCATCCTCCCGACGCTATCCATGACGAGGAGGGAGTAGTTTACCCTCGGGGCTGAGGGTATGTACCAGTAGTTATGTGTTTGATCTCTCTCTCTCGTGTTCTCTCTATGGCACGATCTTGATGTATCGCGAGCTTTGCTATTATAGTTGGATCTTATGATGTTTCTTCCCCTCTACTCTCTTGTGATGAATTGAGTTCCCCTCTTGAAGTTATCTTATCGGATTGAGTCTTTATTTGAGAACACTTGATGTATGTCTTGCCGTGTTTAACTGTGGTGACAATGGGATATCACGTGCCACTTGATGTATGTTTTGGTGACCAACTTGCGGGTTCCGCCCATGAACCTATGCATAGGGGTTGGCACACGTTTTCTTGACTCTCCGGTAGAAACTTTGGGGCACTCTTTGAAGTACTTTGTGTTGGTTGGATGAATCTGAGATTGTGTGATGCATATCGTATAATCATGCCCACGGATACTTGAGGTGACAATGGAGTATCTAGGTGACATTAGGGTTTTGGTTGATTTGTGTCTTAAGGTGTTATTCTAGTACAAACTCTTGAATAGATCGATCCGAAAGAATAACTTTGAGGTGGTTTTGTACCCTACCATAATCTCTACGTTTGTTCTCCGCTATTAGTGGCTTTGGAGTGACTCTTTGTTGCATGTTGAGGGATTGTTATATGATCTATCTATGTTATTATTGTTGAGAGAACTTGCACTAGTGAAAGTATGAACCCTAGGCCTTGTTTCCTATCATTGCAATACCGTTTGTGCTCACTTTTATCATTAGTTACCTTGCTGTTTTTATATTTTCAGATTACAAATACCTATATCTACCATCCATATTGCAATTGTATCACCATCTCTTCGTAGAACTAGTGCACCTATACAATTTACCATTGTATTGGGTGTGTTGGGGACACAAGAGACTCTTTGGTATTTGGTTGCAGGGTTGTTTGAGAGAGACCATCTTCATCCTACGCCTCCCACGGATTGATAAACCTTAGGTCATCCACTTGAGGGAAATTTGCTACTGTCCTACAAACCTATGCACTTGCAGGCCCAACAACGTCTACAAGAAGAAGGTTGTGTAGTAGACATCAGCGGGCGGGGTGTCGGTTTGCTCAACGGCGGTCCCACATGAAAGTGAAAATGCTAGTCAACACGCCTCCCCTAAGCTATGTGTCGTGTCGGACGGGCCGTGGAGTACTCCCGATTCCCAGGCGTGTGGGGGTGCGACGCGAACGCGGCAGGCCTTTTCCTTTTACTAGCAATGTGCCCGTGCGTTGCGATGGATCCAAAGTAGTAGAATAGTAGTATTTGTTCACAAACTTGAAAGAAATCACTATTGTTTTGATATACTCCTAATATATTACTCCCTCCGTACCTAAATATTTGTCTTTTTAGAGATTTCAAATGGACTATCACATACGGATTATATAGACATATTCTAGTGTTTCTAGCAAGATGCCCGCGCATTGCACGAAGTTGATGGGAAAGGTGAGCACAACTTATAAATTGAGGGATGGAGTACTAGTTACAGTGATGCATATAATTAAGCAAAGGGATCGCACGTGTCGGTATTGACTGGAACGAGAATGCAATAGCACAATAAGAATTAAGGCCACGATGATGCAATCGTAGTGGTGGTTACAGAAGGCAAGAAGAAAGATGGATCCATGAACGTACGACCTCCTCCTCCTCAACTTAGTGTGCCGGGCCACCGATTGGCAGCTAAGGAACGGCGGCTTTTGTGGCGAGGTCGAGGTGCTTCTCAGCAAAGGCATCCAAGGCTCCAGCCGGTTGAGGAAGGCCAACGTCGTAGCGTCCTCACTGGCCTTGTAGATACCTATGTACACAATTTGCTCGTACACGTGGATGTTTAGGTCGACGAATTCTTGCAGGGCGAGGCGCCTCGCGGCGAGCGCGACCTCCAGGTGGACATTCTTCGTGGCGTCGGCGGGCAGTCGCAGGGCCACCAGTGCTTGAAAGAGGTTCCGGTCATGGAGGCCGATTAGGGTGGCAGGCAATGAGGAGCCCAGGCGTGCGGGCTGGAGGAGTACGGCGATGTCGTTCGCGAGCTTCTTGAGGATGGTGAACTTGTTGCTGGTGGCAACGATCATCTGGTCCAACTGAGAGTCGTAGTTCGCGTCGACGGCGGCCATCCACCAGCCGGTCTCCAACACCGTCTGGAGACGATCCTCGGCGCCATGCCGCAGGCCAGCGTCGTGGACCATCTGGCACAGCCACTGGCCGCTCATGGCATCGCCGCCATGGGTCTGGAGTGAGCTCTTTTGCGCTTAGTGTAGGTGCTTAGGCAAATGCTTAGGTGTGTACGATGTGGTAGATGCATTGGAATGGAGGGGCACCTTTATATGAGGGCAATGAGGGCAAACTGCGTTGCATTCACATCGTGCAGCCTCTTTTCCCGGACCTCCTCCCATTACTTCCCTCATGCATTAATTGAAGGAGGATGCATTGGCCATTCAACATATCGGGAACCGCTACTCCCTCCCTCGTCTGCATTAAAGCCATATTGGGAACTGCGCCGTCCGTTGTCAAATCGAGTACTCCCTCTGTCTAGGTGAGTATTAAGTCATCTTACAAAAACCAAATAGTAAACACATAGGCGTGGTGCATTAACTCTCACGTTGTTTCTTATTTTTTTTTGACATAAATAAAGGAATCAACCAATAAGAGATGTGGGGCTTGTATGCTTTTAATGACTTGAGACTATCAAACATGACATGCAGTGGTCAGTTTGTTGCACACAATGATATTAATAAGGGAGTACCTAGAACTCAACTAGATGAGATATAATTTGGTCTCATTCACTTTGAAAACAAGAACAAATACAACCCATGTCAGCACACACGCATCTTATAGCATCACATCCAATGGCTATAAAAGATGAATGAGACCAAATTATATCTCATCTAGATGAGTTCTAGCAAAACTGTATTAATAATACTTAGTACTCCTGCACCATGTATCATATATTAGTATCATGTAGTATTTTATTTATTGCCATGTATGACACATAGTACTCAACTCTCTCTCTTTCTTCATTTAATTCTATGACACCTCATCAAAATTGCTAAGGCTAGTACTATTACAACCAGCCTTAGCAAATACTAAACATTAAGTTCTCTCGTTTTCCTCTCCACCATGGTCACCTAGACGGAGGGAGTATACTGCGCGGGCTTTTCCTGCGTGGTAGGCAGGGCAGTTCCGCCTAGTCGGTTTGACAGAGACGCGAGAAGACGAGGGAGTAGGCTGCTGCAAACATAGGACTGTGTGATTTGACATCGAGTTACTGCTAGATAGGTGGGGCCCCGTGATTTGACTTGCCATTATCATTTTAACTGCGGCGCTACGACCGGCGTGAGTCTCCCGATTCCTGACCACCTCCATACAGGTGCCTTTCCCAATGCTCCACCATGTAGTAGAGGCTGGCTCTTGCATCAGAGCCCACTTCTCCACCTTTTCCTTGCCTCTCTTTCCTCCACATATGCAAAAATGCCATGTAAAGCGCACTATTGTACTTACTTGCTCCTACAGGTGCTAAGCTTGCCACATAGGCATAAAGTCTGATGTGGCAAGTTAATCAAGAAGAGAGAGACTAGTTTGGTGACCCAAGGAAGAAACGCTATTAAGCGCGTGTATCTAGGTGAAAAGACAATTTTGAGTCTATAGCTAATTAAATGAAGCAAACTTAGCAACAAAAAACTAATAAGCACACCATTTCATTGTAAGAGGTCACTCCTTGGCAAATGCAATAAATATTAGTACTCCCTGTGTCCCATAATATAAGAATGTTTTTGGCACTACACTAGTGTAAAAAACGTTCTTATATTATGGGACGGAGGGAGTATGAAGAAAGACATAGAGAGGAGTAAAAAAATACACTTATAGCCAACCTTATAGCTAACCTTGTTGTAGTATGAGGGACTAAGTGATGACTATGTATGACATGCCAACATCAGATAGCCTAACGCACCATGTTAAATCTCCAAGGGCGCGACCGCGCGTGCGACGCGACGGTTGTGGTAGGCGCGACCATGATACGGGCTGCTAGCAGCCCTTGGATTTGAGATCAAACGGTCGCATGCTAAGTTGCTGAAAATTTGCAGAATAACCCTCCAGGATAGGATATTCACCCATAGATCTAGAATCATGCCATGCAACTGTTTGATCTGAGATCCAAGGGCTCTCGGAAGCCTGTATCATGGGATAATGGAAAGCCACTACCCTGCCGTTCGCACGCTGGCAGTTCGCTCCTACTTGTTCCCGCACGTCCTTCAATACTACGGCGGTTCGCTCCTAGTCGTCCCGTCCATTCACATTACGGCAGTTCCACTAATCCTAACCCTCCTCCCAAATCCATGGCGTCCCAAATCTCCATGATCGGCGGTGAGTACAAGGTTAGAACCATCATCGGCGATGAGTTCGATGTCATCTACACCCGTTCTTCCGCGACGGTGAAAGGATGCCTTTCTCGCTTCAGACACATGTTCGAAGACTCAGATGATGAGTGGGTCGCTGGGCTAGATGTTGAGTACACCACAGTCCTGGGACGAGAGAAGGATCTAAAGGACGAAGAGAGGAAGAAGCCCGCCGTGATCCAGGTTTGCGTGCATGACTTATGCTTGGTCTACACATATGCCATGCTGACGTTGAATGCCTGGATTTCAAGGACTTCCTCGAGAGCAACCTAGTCAAATTCGTTACTATAGACTTTGGTAATGACAAAGAAGTCCTGGGTCGGATAGGCCTCGTTGTAGGCAACACCTTCGACCTCCAGAAGAATCGGCTGATGTCCTCTCGTCAGCCTTCAATGCTGACCCTGGCAGGAGCCATGGTTCATCCTTCGTACGGTAAACTGGAGAAACCTCCATACAAGTTTCATCGTTATGCATGGCAGCGGAATGTACTAGATATAGACCACATCCACTACGCTGCAATGGATGGCTACCTTTGTTTCAATATCTATAAGGGTTGGATGAAGAGCAAGATCCAAGTGTGCGGTTCAAGCAAAGAAGTATCGGCCAAGAGGAAGAGGGACAAGGACGAAGTAGAGGACGTGGACGAGGACTCCAAGTAAGGTGGCAGTGTCGTTGCTCAGGATGGTTCTAATGCAGTGTCTACCGGAAAAGTTGCGAAGTTTAATTTCAGGTGTGCTTAATTTAATTTGAGGGGTGTGTTGTGCTGAGCCCCCAGCAGAACTATGTTATGTTTCTTCTTGTTACTTTAACTCTTCAATACGTACATACTAGTATTTCTTACATTTCATCTTTTAGTTGGTATAGTACTACCACTCGTTTCTTCACATTATATACGTACAATATATATGGCCAACATCATATAGCCAGAAGTTTAGTTGTCAAAGAATTTCAGGGTGCTTAGTTTTGTCAAAGAATTCCAGGGTGCTTAGTTTTATTTGAGGGGTGGGTTGTGCACTTGTGCTGGACACCATTATTGTGACAAGCCTTTTTAGTAGTACTATATGCATGATTTGGCGATGAGCGCTCTCTATATGTACCACCTTTTTTTAATGTCAAGTTTTGCTCCATGGCGCAATTCATTGATACTGTACTACTGTACAAAAGTGGAGTATATACATTTATTAAAAGGCTAGAGGGCGGGGCAGTCTAGCTCGGTCGGTTTCACGAGAGGCGAGGGCCTTTGTGATTTGACGGCTCATTACTGCTGTCAAATCGAATAGTACTGCACCGCCCGCTGCACCCCCGGCGCCTCCATTAAACCCCTCCATTAAACCCGCATGCAAACCGAGAATCCTACTCCGGCCACACGTCTGTTCATGAGCGGGACGGAATTAAACGCAACACCGGCCGAGCTCCTCCCGTCCGCCCTCAATTTAAACGAGGCCAGACGCCGGCCAAGCTCCTACCGTCCACCCTCTATTTACACGAGGCCAGACAGACAGCAGGCAAGAATCGCACCCCTCCGCCGCTCCCCCATCTCCTCCTTCACCATTTTCTCCACTCTTCCGATGGCTTCCGATGAGCCGTTCTCCGGCATATTACCCGGCTGGGTGGCCCGCCGAGCCCTCCAGATACGAGCAAGGCCGCTCGATGCTTCACCAACCTCGCTTGGCCCGACGGAGCCAGTTGCCGCCCCAAGCAGGCGCGTGGTTCAGCAACTCGCTGCTCCAGTTCAGCTTGATGAGGAGTGGCGAGTTGCTCCACACCGGCACGGCGGCGAGCATGCCGGTACGTGCGCCGTCGCTGCCGCATCGTACCGCGCCACCAGTGTCTCCGGTGGCCGCGCCTCCCGTGTCTGTGGGCGTGCCTCCCGTGCCTGTGGCAGCGCCATGCAGGCAGAGACAGAAGCCGGGTGCGTGGAGAGCGATGAGTCGGTGGCCAGCTTCTCTGTGTCCGCCGCCATCATCGAGGAGAAGTAGAACACGGGAGGCCGCTGCCACTTGGGACCCATGAAGGACACCGCCGAGGCGACGACTGCGGATTCAGGTGGTTTCTTTGCTGCTTCATCTCTTCCGAGGACCTTCGTCGACCCCGCAAGTGTCTGACGGACATGAGGAAGACAAAGGGATCCGCGGGCGGCAATTTAGAACTAAAATAAGTCTAGATACATCCATTTCTAGGACAAGTATTTCCGGACGGAGGGAGTATTAATTATACAAGAGAGCCTGATTGGCACCTCTTAGTTCATGTAAATGTAATGAAATCCATCATGTTTATATGAAGATCCGGCTTTTTTATACGAAATCCTTCATGCTTATATGAAATCAGTCCGTGTTTGCACAAATTTCATCTGGTTGGTTAGAGTTGTAAAAATGTATGCCGCTGGCGTTTGATGTCGTCCTCCGCGGAAGGAAGCGGGAGGAAATTTGTCGGCTGCCGTTGAAGATGCTCTTTATGCTGGAAATAATAGAGTGACATCCAATCCATTTGAGTTAATTGCCTGTATGATTGTCCCTCTATAAAAAGTTAATTGCATGTACAGTGTACACATGACTTGCAGGGTGGCTACAACTTCGTACAGAAAGTTAAAAAGAAACAAGTCCATCCTTAATCTTGTACTTTAAGTACTCTGTGGGTTCCACTGTCAGTACAGTAGCAAAAGAAGTATATATTAAATAAGTAGAGTAATATATAATATAAAAATCTAAAGTTAAAAGGCAGAATTCAAACTCATGTCATCGCGTTGCGAGCATCCGGCGCTAACCAGCCCAGCACATTTTTGTTGTAGACCATGCTGGAGATATATCTCCATGTCTACTCTTATACTCCATTCGTTCCTAAATATTTGTCTTTTTCATATTTCAAATGGACTACCACATACGGATGTGTATGTAGACATATTTTAGAGTGTACATTCACTCATTTTGCTCCGTATGTATTTTCAGGAAGGGGTCAGATTTGTCCTTGATTTATTTATGAGGTATCCAGATGGCACTGCACCGCCAAGAAAAGAGGGTAACATCAAAATTATGGACTACTTTTTTGAGTATGTTGGTAAGGTCCGGTCATAGTCACTTGTTAAAATCTCTAAAAAGACAAATACTCCCTCCGTCTGGAAATACTTGTCATCAAAATGGATAAAAGGAAATGTATCTAGACGTATTTTAGTTTTAGATACATCTCTTTTTATCAATTTTGATGAGAAGTATTTTCGGATGGAGGGAGTAGAAAACAGAGTTGGTGATGATGTTGTGCGTGCCATCCTGCAATATAGGCCATCGGATTTATATCTAACGGATAGGAAAGAAACTATGGCAATTTTGCAAAAATATACCCACACGTCTCTCCACGTTCGCAAATAAGGCCTTCCCTCGTTCAGCCTTTTCTCTCACAAGATAAACTACTCATACAAATGCATCTTGATGTTCCGTGCAACGCACAGGCAGCTAGCTAATTTCTTTTAAAATATTTGTTGCGATAAATGGGTTGAAGTGATATATTTTATGTCTGCCCCGAATGATTTTAGATTCACTAGTGGTAACAAAGAAAAGGTTGCCTTGTTAATTAACAGAAAACAGGGTGAAAACTATCACATGAGGCTGGTAAAAACAAGGCACACTGGGTTCAGCGTCATCGTCACTACAGTTGTGCGTGTGCGAGAAGTCTACATATCGAGGGGGTTACTGAGCGGGGCACCGAGACACAATGTTTGAGAGAGAAACCAATTGACAGATTATGATCAGATCAAGTTGTCACCCTTCTGCTGTCATTGTTGGGGGGAGGGAGGGAGAGAAAGACGTATCGAGAGTGTGCGCAGTAAGCACAGAGGCACAACTAGCGAGTGTGTGTGTGTGTGTTTGAAAGAGGAGTAGATAGATTATTATCAAGATCGATGAGCCACCCTACTCCTTCGGTGTCGGGTAGTGTGTGTGTGTATGTTTGAGAGAGAAGCCAGTCGATAGATTAGTATCAAGATCGAGGTGTCACCCCACTCCTTTGGTGTTGGGAAGTGTGGGTGTGTGGGTGTGGGGGGGGGGGGGCAGTGACACTCACATATCTCTACATTTATAAAAAAACAGAGTTGGTGATGATGGTGTTCCTGCCATCCTGCAATATAGGCCGTCCGATTTATATCCGACGGATAGGAAGGAAACTATGGCAATTTTGCAAAAGGATACCCACACCCCTCTCCACATTTGCAAATAAGACATTCCCTCGTTCATCCTTTTCTCCCACAAGATAAACTTCTCATACAAATGCATCTTGATGTTCCGTGCAACGCATGGGCATCTTGCTAGTAGGGAGAAGGAGTTTTTGTGACACATTGATACGTCTCCAACGTATCTATAATTTTGGATTGCTCCATGCTACTTTATCTACTGTTTTGGACTATATTGGGCTTTATTTTCCACTTTTATATTATGTTTGGGACTAACCTATTAACCGGAGGCCCAGCCCAGAATTGTTGTTTTTTGCCTAATTCAGTGTTTCGAAGAAACGGAATATCAAACGGAGTCCAAACGGAATGAAACCTTCGGGAACGTGATTTTCTCACCGAACGTGATCCAGGAGACTTGGACCCTACTCCAAGAAGCTTCCGAGGAGGTCACGAGGGTGGAGGGCGCGCCCCCCTGGGCGCGCCCCCCTACCTCGTGGGCCCCTCGGAGCTCCACCGACGTACTCCTTCCTCCTATATATACCTACGTATCCCCGTATGATCAGAACAGGAGCCAAAAACCTAATTCCACCGCCGCAACCTTCTGTATCCACGAGATCCCATCTTGGGGCCTGTTCTGGAGCTCCGCCAAAGGGGGCATCCACCACGGAGGGCTTCTACATCAACACCATAGCCCCTCCGATGAAGTGTGAGTAGTTTACTTCAGACCTTCGGGTCCATAGCTAGTAGCTAGATGGCTTCTTCTCTCTTTTTGGATCTCAATACAATGTTCTCCCCCTCTCTCGTGGAGATCTATTCGATGTAATCTTCTTTTTGCGGTGTGTTTGTTGAGACCGATGAATTGTGGGTTTATGATCCAACTTATCTATGGAAAATATTTGATTCTTCTCTGAATTCTTTTATGTATGATTGAGTTATCTTTGCAAGTCTCTTCGAATTATCCGTTTGGTTTGGCCAACTAGATTGGTAGTTCTTGCAATGGGAGAAGTGCATAGCTTTGGGTTCAATCTTGCGGTGTCCTTACTCAGTGACAGAAAGAGTTGCAAGGCACGTATTGTATTGTTGCCATCGAGGATAACAAGATGGGGTATTTATCATATTGCATGAATTTATTCCTCTACATCATGTCATCTTGCTTAAGGCGTTACTCTGTTTTTAACTTAATACTCTAGATGCATGCTGGATAGCGGTCGATGAGTGGAGTAATAGTAGTAGATGCAGGATCGTTTCGGTCTACTTGTCACGGACGTGATGCCTATATACATGATCATACCTAGATAACCTCATAACTATGCTCAATTCTATCAATTGCTCAACAGTAATTTGTTCACCCACCGTAGAATACTTATGCTCTTGAGAGAAGCCACTAGTGAAACCTATGGCCCCCGGGTCTATTCTCATCATATCAATCTATATCACTTTATTTACTTGCTTTGTTTTTACTTTTCCTTTACTTTTTACTTTGCATCTATCTATCAAAAATACCAAAAATATTATCTCTATCAGATCTCACTCTCGTAAGTAACCATGAAGGGATTGACAACCCCTAAGCGTTGGTTGCGAGTTTCTATCGTATTGTGCAGGTACGAGGGACTTGTGCGTGACCTCCTACTGGATTGATACCTTGGTTATCAAAAACTAAGGGAAATACTTACGCTACTATGCTGCATCATCCTCTCCTCTTCGGGGAAAACCAACGCAAGCTCGAGACGTAGCAAGAAGAATTTCTTGCGCCGTTGCCAGGGAGGCTTACGCAAAAGTCAACATACCAAGTACCTATCGCAATCCCTATCTCTCGCATTACATTATTTGCCTCTCGTTTTCCTCTCCCCCACTTCACCCTTGCCGTTTTATTCGCCCTCTCTTTCCCAATCTCCACCTCTCTTTCCCGTTTGCCTTTTCCCTTTGCCTTTCTGTTTGCTTGTGTGTTGGATTACTTGTTGCCATGGCGCAAGATAATACCAAATTGTGTGATTTCTCGAATACCAATAATAATGATTTCCTTAGTACTCCGATTGCTCCTCTTAATAATGATGAGTCCTGTGAAATCAATACCGCTTTGCTGAATCTTGTTATGAAAGATCAATTCGCCGGCCTTCCTAGTGAAGATGCCGCTACTCATCTAAACAATTTTGTTGATTTGTGTGATATGCAAAAGAAAAAAGATACGGATAACAATATTGTCAAATTGAAGTTATTCCCGTTTTCACTTAGAGATCGTGCTAAAGTTTGGTTTTCGTCTTTGCCTAAAAATAGTATTGATTCTTGGAACAAGTGCAAAGATGCTTTTATCACTAAGTATTTTCCTCCCGCTAAGATTATCACTCTTAGGAACGATATCATGAATTTTAAACAACTTGATCATGAGCATGTTGCCCAATCATGGGAAAGAATGAAATTAATGCTTCGCAATTGCCCTACTCATGGTTTGAATTTATGGATGATCATACAAAATTTTTATGCCGGATTGAAATTTTCTTCTAGAAATCTTTTAGATTCGGCCGCGGGAGGCACGTTTATGGAAATTACGTTGGGAGATGCTACAAAATTGCTTGATAATATTATGGCTAATTATTCTCAATGGCATACCGAAAGATCTTCTAGTAAAAAAGTGCATGCTATAGAAGAAATCAATGTTTTGAGTGAAAAGATGGATGAACTCATGAAGATGTTTGCTCCTAAAAATACTCCTCTTGATCCTAATGATATGCCTTTATCTACTTTGCTTGAGAATAATAATGAATCTATGGATGTGAATTTTGTTGGTAGGAATAGTTTTGGTAACAACGCTTATAGAGGGAATTTTAATCCTAGGCCTTTTCCTAGCAATCCTTCTAACAATTATGGAAATTCCTACAACAACTCTTATGGAAATTAGTAAGATGCCCTCTGATTTTGAGAGTAGTGTAAAAGAGTTTATGAATTCACAAAACAATTTTAATGCTTTGCTTGAAGAGAAATTGCTTAAAGTTGATGATTTGGCTAGGAACTTTGATAGAATTTCTCTTGAAATTGATTCTTTAAAGCTTAGATCTATTACTCCTAAGTATGATATCAATGAGTCTCTCAAAGCTATGAGAATTTCCATTGATGAGTGCAAAGAAAGAACCGCTAGGATGCATGCTTCCAAAGATGCCTTTATTAAAGCGTGTTCTTCTAATCCCTATGAAAATCAAGATGAAGATCTAAAAGTTATTGATGTGTCCACCATTAAATCTTTGTTTTGCAATATGAATCTTGATGAATCTGAATATGATCTTCCCTTACCTAGAAGGCGTTCTAAGAATTCTGAGTTTCTAGATCTTGATGATGAAATTGATGAAAGTAGGGTTGAAATTAATAGAAACCGTGATGCGCTAAACCTACTATTTTGGATCTCAAGGAATTTAATTATGAAAATTGCTCTTTGATTGATTGTATTTCCTTGTTGCAATCCGTGTTAAATTCTCCTCATGCTTATAGTCAAAATAAGGCCTTTAATGAACACATTGTTGATGCCTTGATGCAATCCTATGAAGAAAAGCTTGAGTTGAAAGTATCCATCCCAAGAAAACACCATGATGAATGGGAACCTACCATTAAGATTAAAATTAAAGATTTTTAGTTTCATGCTTTGTGTGATATGGGTGCTAGTGTCTCTACTATCCCCAAAACTCTATGTGATTTACTAGATTTTCGTGATTTTGATGATTGCTCTCTAAACTTGCATCTTGCAGATTCCACTATTAAAAAGCCTATGGGAAGAATTAATGATGTTCTTATTGTTGCAAATAGGAATTATGTGCCCGTAGATTTTATCGTTCTTGATATAGATTGCAATCCTTCATGTCCTATTATTCTTGGTAGACCTTTCCTTAGAACGATTGGTGCAATTATTGATATGAAGGAAGGCAATATTAGATTCCAATTTCCCTTAAAGAAGGGCAAGGAACACTTTCCTAGAAAGAAAATAAAATTACCATATGAATCTATCATGAGAGCCACTTATGGATTGCCTACCAAAGATGGCAATACCTAGATCTATCCTTGCTTTTATGCCTAGCTAGGGGCGTTAAACGATAGCGCTTGTTGGGAGGCAACCCAATTTTATTTTGTGTTTTTGTTTTTGGTTCTGTTTAGGAATAAATAGTCCATCTACCTTCTGTTTGGATGTGGTTTTATATTTTAATTAGTGTTTGTGCCAAGTAAGACCTATAGGATAACCTACGATGATAGTTGATTTGATTCTGCTGAAAAACAGAAACTTTGCGCGCACGAATTTAGTTATTATAAATCACAGGAACGTGCTTTTGCGTTGATTATTTTTTCTTATGATCAATAAGCAAATTTTCCAGCACTTCCTATTTCGGTAGAATTTTTAGAGTTCCAGAAGTTTGCTTTAGTTACAGATTACTACAGACTGTTCTGTTTTTGACAGATTCTGTTTTTCGTGTGTTGTTTGCTTATTTTGATGAATCTATGGCTAGTAAATTAGTTTATAAACCATAGAGAAGTTGGAATACAGTAGGTTTAACACCAATATAAATAAATAATGAGTTCATTACAGTACCTTGAAGTAGTATTTTGTTTTCTTTCTCTAACGGAGCTCACGAGATTTCTGTTGAGTTTTGTGTTGTGAAGTTTTCAAGTTTTGGGTGAATTCTTTTGATGGATTATGGAACAAGGAGTGGAAAGAGCCTAAGCTTGGGGATGCCCATGGAACCCCCAAGATAATCCAAGGACACCAAAAAGTCAAAGCTTGGGGATGCCCCGGAAGGCATCCCCTCTTTCGTCCACTTCCATCGGTAATTTACTTGGAGCTATATTTTTATTCACCAACATGATATGTGTTTTGCTTGGAGCGTCTTGTATTATTTCTGTCTTTGCTTGTTAGTTTACCACAACCATCCTTGCTGTACACACCTTTTGAGAGAGCCATACATGATTTGGAATTTGTTAGAATACTCTATGTGCTTCACTTATACCTTTTGAGCTTGATAGCTTTGCTCTATGTGCTTCACTTATATCTTTAGAGCGTGATAATTTTTTGCTCTAGTGCTTCACTTAGATCTTTTAGAGCATGGTGGTGGATTTGTTTTAAAGAAACTTGATCTCTCATGCTTCACTTAGATTATTTTGAGAGTCATTAATAGCATGGTAATTTGCTTAATGTTAATATACTTGGTGTTCAAGATTTGTGAAACTTTCTCTTTTTTTGAGTGAATTAAATTAAGTTTTATGCTTGATAATTGTTTTGAGATATGGAGGTGATAATCAAAGTCGTGCTATTGGAATAGTTGTGAATTTGAGAAATGCTTGTGTTGAAGTTAGCAAATCCCGTAGCATGCACGTATGGTTAAAGTTTTGTAACAAATTTGAAACATGAAGTGTACCTGGATTGTGCATCCTTATGAGTGGCGGTCGGGGATGAGCGATGGTATTTTCCTACCAATCTATCCCCCTAGGAGCATGCGCGTAGTATTTGAATTTTTGATGACTTCTAAATTTTTGCAATAAGTATATGAGTTCTTTTGACTAATGTTGAGTCCATGGATTATACGCACTCTCACCTTTCCGCCTTTGCTAGCCTCTTCGGTACCATGCATTGCCCTTTATCACCTTGAGAGTTGGTGCAAACTTCGCCGGTGCATCCAAACCCCGTGATATGATACGCTCTATCACACATAAACCTCCTTTTATCTTCCTCAAAACAGCCACCATACCTACCTATCATGGCATTCCCATAGCCATTCCGAGATATATTGCCATGCAACTTCGACCACCATCATCGTGACATGCATTACTTTTGTCATATTGCCATTACATGATCTTGTAGTTGACATCGTATTTGTGGCAAAGCCACCATGCATTATTTTCCATACATGTCACTCTTGATTCATTGCACCATCCCGGTACACTGCCGGAGGCATTCATATAGAGTCATATCTTGTTCTAGTTTTGAGTTGTAATATCAAGTTGTTGTAATAGAAGTGTGATGATCATCACTATTAGAACATTGCCCTAGTGAGGAAAAGGATGATGGAGACTATGATTCCCCCACAAGTCGGGATGA
This sequence comes from Triticum timopheevii, assembly GCA_963921465.1. Classification (NCBI taxonomy): domain Eukaryota; kingdom Viridiplantae; phylum Streptophyta; class Magnoliopsida; order Poales; family Poaceae; genus Triticum; species Triticum timopheevii. The sequence continues at coordinate 19,665,545 of OY997264.1, read as the reverse complement.
GACTCCGGACGAAAAAAAAGAGAGAAAGGCCAATAAACAAAGAGAAAGGCCAATAAAAAGAGAGAGAGAGAGAGAGAGAAAAAGAGAGAAGGGGCAATGTTACTATCCTTTTACCACACTTGTGCTTCAAAATAGCACCTTGTTCTTCATGTAGTGAGTCTCATATATTTGTGCTTCAAAGTAGCACCACATTTTTCATATAGTGAGTCTCATAAATTGTCTTGTTTATACTAGTGGGAATTTTTCATTATAGAACTTGGCTTGTATATTCCAATGATGGGCTTCCTCAAAATGCCCTAGGTCTTCGTGAGCAAGCAAGTTGGATGCACACCCACTAGTTTTCTTTTGTTGAGCATTCATGGCTCTAGTGCATCCGTTGCATGGCAATCCTTACTCCTCATGTTGACATCAATTGGTGGGCATCTCCATAGCCCGTTGATTATCCTTGTCAATATGAGACTTTCTCCTTTTTTGTCTTCTCCACACAACCCCCATCATCATATTCTATTCCACTCATAGTGCTATATCCATGGCTCGTGCTCATATATTGCGTGAAGGTTGAAAGAGTTTGAGATTATTTGAGTATGAAACAATTGCTTGGCTTGTCATCGGGGGTATAGAAGTTGGGAACATCTTTGTGTGACGAAAATGAAGCATAGCCTAACTATATGATTTTGTAGGGATGAACTTTCTTTGGCAATGTTATTTTGAGATGACATAATTGTTTAATTAGTATGCTTGAAGTATTATTATTTTTATGTCAATATGAACTTTTATCTTGAATCTTTCGGATCTAAATATTCATGCCATGATTAAGAAGATTTACATTGAAATTATGCCAAAGTATCACTCCGCATCAAAAATTCTTTTTTATCATTTACCTACTCGAGGACGAGCAGGAATTAAGCTTGGGGATGCTTGATACGTCTCCAACGTACCTATAATTTTTGATTGCTCCATGCTACTTTATCTACTGTTTTGGACTATATTGGGCTTTATTTTCCACTTTTATATTATTTTTTGGGACTAACCTATTAACCGGAGGCCCAGCCCAGAATTGCTGTTTTTTTTTGCCTATTTCAATGTTTCGAAGGAACGGAATATCAAACGGAGTCCAAATGGAATGAAACCTTCGGGAACGTGATTTTCTCACTGAACGTGATCTAGGAAACTTGGACCCTACTCCAAGAAGCTTCCGAGGAGGTCACGAGGGTGGAGGGCGCCCCCCCTGGGCGTGCCCCCCTACCTCGTGGGCCCCTCGGAGCTCCACCGACGTACTCCTTCCTCCTATATATACCTACGTATCCCTGTATGATCAGAACAGGAGCCAAAAACCTAATTCCACCGCCGCAACCTTCTGTATCCACGAGATCCCATCTTGGGCCTATTCCGGAGCTCCGCCGGAGGGGGCATCCACCACGGAGGGCTTCTACATCAACACCATAGCCCCTCCGATGAAGTGTGAGTAGTTTACTTCAGACCTTCGGGTCCATAGCTAGTAGCTAGATGGCTTCTTCTCTCTTTTTGGACCTCAATACAATGTTCCCCCCTCTCTCGTGGAGATCTATTCGATGTAATCTTCTTTTTGCGGTGTGTTTGTTGAGATCGATGAATTGTGGGTTTATGATCCAACTTATCTATGGAAAATATTTGATTCTTCTCTGAATTCTTTTATGTATGATTGAGTTATCTTTGCAAGTCTCTTTGAATTATCCATTTGGTTTGGCCAACTAGATTGGTATTCTTTCAATGGGAGAAGTGCATAGCTTTGGGTTCAATCTTGCGGTGTCCTTACTCAGTGACAGAAAGAGTTGCAAGGCACGTATTGCATTGTTTCCATCGAGGATAACAAGATGGGGTATTTATCATATTGCATGAATTTATTCCTCTACATCATGTCATCTTGCTTAAGGCGTTACTCTGTTTTTAACTTAATACTCTAGATGCATGCTGGATAGCGGTCGATGAGTGGAGTAATAGTAGTAGATGCAGAATCGTTTCGGTCTACTTGTCGCGGACGTGATGCCTATATACATGATCATACCTAGATAACCTCATAACTATGCTCAATTCTATCAATTGCTCAACAGTAATTTGTTCACCCACCGTAGAATACTTATGCTCTTGAGAGAAGCCACTAGTGAAACCTATGTCCCCCGGGTCTATTCTCATCATATCAATCTATATCACTTTATTTACTAGCTTTGTTTTTACTTTGCCTTTACTTTTTACTTTGCATCTATCTATCAAAAATACCAGAAATATTATCTCTATCAGATCTCACTCTCGTAAGTAACCGTGAAGGGATTGACAACCCCTAAGCGTTGGTTGTGAGTTGCTATCGTATTGTGCAGGTACGAGGGACTTGCGCGTGACCTCCTACTGGATTGATACCTTGGTTCTCAAAAACTGAGGGAAATACTTACGCTACTGTGCTGGATCATCCTCTCCTCTTCGGGGAAAACCAAAGCAAGCTCAAGACGTAGCACACATATCTAGCTATATTAAGGGATAGGTAGATAGCATTTGTGCGAGGCATACTTAAAGCCTCACGAAGATAAACAAACGGTGTGTGTGCATGCAAGTGCCGGAAAACATGAAGCGAGAAACAATGTGTGTGTGTGTGCGCGCGCGCGCGTGCGCTCGTGTGTGTGTGTGTGTGTGTGTGTGTGTGTGTGTGTGTGTGTGTGTGTGTGTGTGAGAGAGAGAGAGAGAGAAATCTCAAAACAAATGGTGCTCTGTTGGAATCCCATTGTATGTATTCATATGGTTCCGGAACTCGAGTTAACCTTAGGCATATGTGTGAGAGACATTATTATACTTTGAGACATTAGTGGCTGTGGGTGGGCGGAATTAAAGGGGTGGGCGTGTTAGACATAGAGAGCGTGTGTGTTTCTGTGTGAGAGACTTGTAGGACGGGGTAGAAAGACGAATTTAACCCTGACGGAGGGAGAGAAATACACGAAGTGGGCGTGTGTGATTCCGATGCCCACGGGGAAATGAGATATGTATGCGTGTGAGAGAGATTGCACAATTCATTCACGTATCACTATCTAGCGATCGTGGACGTTCATCGCTTGAACATAAGTCAATATCTACTTCGTATCGTGGCCAAAGGTACAATATCGATTCAACGCTATAAAGATTGGACACTCACATATCACATTTTTTTATTTAAATAAACCTTTTTAGTTGTGCATGCCAAAGTTATAGTGATGTTTCTTCAAACAACCAATGTAGCTATCATGTCCACGCACCATTGTTACTCTTGCATTCAAATTCATTAGTCTTGGATGATTTAAGTTTATATTTTGAAGTAATATATGTAATATTCATATATGAATTCAACGGGTACGCAATTTATGAAATGGAGGCTATGTAATTATATGAGGTAACACTTTTAAGTAGCTGACTACAATATCCATTTCTTTTTGTGCGCCTCTACACTAACACGTCAATGCATTATGTTTAAAGTAAATAACCAATGGCACTAAATTATCTATTTACACGAGAAATACATAGGCTGAGCGTTTGATCCCTTTTTTTGTGAATGCACCACTACACCCGTACGATTGGCCGCGCTCGTGTGAACGTCCAAGTTATCGGCGCATCATCTCAAGTTATTGTCTTTTTTCTGGGGTGGACTTCACACCAGTTATTAACTGCTGACGCGTGCCCCGTGTACACAGTCTAGCATGACCTTCCCGCTAGCACGGTCCAAAATTAATTGAAACTGGATACGAACGATCCCGCGGGTGGCAAAATCTCCCGCCTCCTTCTAAAATTTCCGCCATCTTAGTCTTTAGCATGCGAAATCCCCCTTTTGTCCTTGGTGCACGGAGACCAACAGTTACAATACCGCCCTCATCTACATGATAGGTCGGGGCTGCTTTGGTAACTTCTGGTTCCCCCCACTACACGGCACCTCCATTTCCTCTCCCCCTCCCGCAAAAATGACTAACTCCACAGCACCAGAGCATCTTACATCACGCCGTCCGTACTTCATCGCCCTTTCTCCCCTCCCCTCTCGAAACCCTAGACTGCTCATCCACCAGCGTACCATAGCCCATTCACTACCAGCGGCGTCCACCTCACCGGATCTGCTTCTGCAGTCGCATCTACCCCTCCCACCTCCCCTAGAAACAAGTAGACTGCTCATCCACCACTGTACCATAGCCCATTCAGTGCCGGCCTTGTCCACGGCGCTAGATCTGCTTCGTCGGTACTCTCGTCAAGCGTCGCGCGTCTGCAGCGGCTCATTCGTACTCCCCACCGGAGACGCTTCGTCCACACCCCCTGGAGCCGCCCCACAGACGCCCCCGTCAACGGCCTCTGATCCTCTTCGCCGACACCTTTCTCAACCCTACCGGAGCCGCTTCGCCGCACCTTCCTCAACCCTACCGTAGCCGCTTCGCCGACACCATCGTCAACCCTACCGGAGTAGCTTTGCCTATACCATTCTCAACCCTACCGGGGCCGCGTTCCCAACTCATAAGTCCACGACCTCAGATCCTCTTCCTCGCACCCTCATCCAACCTACCGGAGCAGCTTCTGACGCCCCGTCCACGGCCGCAGATCCGGATCGTCGACACCATCCTTAACCCAACCACCGGAGCAGCTTCTGACGCCCCGTCCACGGTCGCAGATCCGCATCGTCGACACCATCCTTAACCCAACCATCGGAGTAGCTTCTGACGCCCCGTCCACGGCTACAGATCCGCATCGTCGACACCATCCTTAACCCAACCACCGGAGCAGCTTCACCTACTCCCTCGTCCATGGCCACAGATCTGCTTCGCCCACACCGTAGTCCACCCTACCGGAGCCGCTCCACAAACACCCTACTCAACGGTTCTAGATCTCCTTACCGGACCCCGACAGCCAGCGCAGCATCATCACCCTTGACGCTTTTAACCTGATTCCCACCGTCTGGAGAGATGCTAAGCACTTGCCACAGCCTAGGTACTTGTCACCTTTAAACCCGTCCAGCATCACCTGCCCGATGTACTTCAAATATACTAACCGGTCGCTGTTACCTGTTATGCTGCTGGCAAAAACTACAAGGACGATGTTTCTTATGGATCTAATAGCTTGGCCAACCAAGATCCTGGACTGAGGCATTGCTATGATCTTGTAAGTGCATCTCTCTCTCTCTCTTGTATTGTTCTGTGCCTGCCAGCGTGCTTTGCTAGGATATTCGACCAGTAATCCCTTTGTGTAGATAATGATTTCTACTACTGGCTGCTAAATTAGATATGTATATGTCATACATGATACTACCTCGTACCTCCGTTCCTAAATATAAGTCTTTCTAGAGATTCCATTATAGGCTACATACGGAGCAAAATGAGTAAATCTACACTCGAAAATGCATCTATATACATCTGTATGTGGTCCATACTGGAATCTCTACAAAGACATATATTTAGGAACAGGGGCAGTACATTACACAAAATCGTAGGTGGCATGTAGGAATTCCAATGCACTACATTAGGCTCCCTTAGAGTGCCTGCTAGTCCAGCATACAGAGTCATGGCTAGTTTATGGTACGCACACAATCGTTAATTGGTGGTTTAAATATGTGCAAGGGATATGCAATGTAGTATCATGTAGAGATGTCTGAAATTAGCCGTGTCAACTTGCAGATAGGGTTATACAATGAAAAATACAAGATGTATGTGGCAATTTCATGGAACATCACAAAAAAAGGAGAGGCACCGGTGAGCCTATACAGTGTGCTATGGTATGTCACTCCTCCATTGCAATCATCGTGACATGTTATTTGTATGCCAGTTCTATTAGCCAAGTTTCTTAGGGACAGTTATTACGAGTTATCCTAAGAAAATAAGCACCTGTGAATATAAGCTCCATGTAATAAGCCAACCAGTTCTTTTCATTGCGTTTTCAGCTTATCTTTGGTATGATCAGTGGAAAGTCTAGATTGCATTATATTTTTTTCATTTTGCTGCCCATATGGTAATTAATTTGACTTGCAAACATCACAAATTGAACCCAGTGCAGTAATTAATATGATAGGAAAACAGACCATCACTATTTTCTCAAAATGCAAATACAAAGATACCATCTACTTGGCACAATCTACTTTGCTCAATGTTTTCCATAGAGATCCCATTGCCTAATTTAAACGAAGAACGCATGACCCACATTTAAATGAAGAACAATTATTTATTGATATTCGATGGTCCAAGTGACTGGTTATTATCATATAGCAGCACCACCTGAAAGCATCATATAGCAGCAGCAGCTCATAGCGACTCATCATACAGTAGTAGCAGTCTGCAATTCATCATATACCAGCAGCAGCTCATAGCAATTCATCATATAGCAGCAGCAGGAGCAGCTCATAGCAATTCATCATATAGCAGCAGCAGGAGCAGCTCATAGCAATTCATCATATAGCAGCAGCAGGAGCAGCTTATAGCAACTCATCATATAGCAGCAGCAGTTCATAGCAATTCATCATATAGCAGCAGCAGCTCATAGCAATTCATCATATAGCAGCAGCAGCTCATAGCAATGCATCATATAGCAGCAGCAAGAGCAACTCATAGCAATGCATCATATAGCAGCAGCAGAAGCAGCTCATAGCAATTCATCGTATAGTGGATCAGAATGAAAATTTGGCAAAAAATCAGAGGAGATCCTCACCTTGTTGGATGAGCTCATCCTTTAACAGCACCTCAAGGCCATGGCCTGGGAGGAGGGGAGGGGGAATAAGGTGCCTTCTGCCGCAGTGTGGCATCAACCGTAGTTGTGCAGCGCCCGCCGGAGTAGTGCGTTGGACGAACCATAGTGGAGCAGCTGCTGGAGACCATGAGAATGAGGGGCGACGCCAGAGGGAGGAGCAGCCAGGGAGATTTGCCCCTACCCGCCAGCCATGTAGCATAGCTAGACATAGCATCGTCGAGGACCAGGCCAGATGGGACCAGTGGCGACGGCTCGCTGGAGGAACCCTAGTGCTGCAGGCAGGGGATCGAGGTAGAGGGAAAGGGGAGAGGAGATGCAAGTGGGCAGGGCAATGAACGCTTGCGCATTTGTTTTTACTTGAGGGTCAGGTGTGACACGGGCGTCAGCAGTTGCATTTTGAGTGTAATATAGGCAAACAACAGAGTCATTTCACTATTCCCCTTCCCTTCAAATTTTAGTGAGGTTCTACCCGAAACACCCCCCTCCAAAGCAAAATTAGTTAAGCCTAAGCCCATAACTCAAAAAATGACTTCTTTACATCTTTTATGGCTTATTTTGACAATATGCCCTGAAAAGGCGGAATCGAACTGGCCCTTAACCTGCAATTCAATTGTGCGTGCAATGATGAATCACTCCTACCTGCTATCTGTACATTTAGGCATCATCATACATGGCATAACCTAATACATGTGCATTCCATTGTAGAATCTGGAATATGCAATGTTTATGTTAGTTCATACGTTGCACATGATGTTTAGATGCCCCTTAAATCTGGTCAGTCAAGTGATGGTCTTTAAGCCTCCTTCTTTGCTTCTTTTCTTGATATGTAAGATTTGCTCACACATCTGTTCAATTGCTTGTTTGCATCAGCCAGCCATACTAGGACTGTTTGCTTTGATTACTTGATATTCTTGACCTAACACTCTAACAGAGCTTGTCAATGATTTAAACACTAAGGGCTGCTGTAGTGGGGCCTTGTCTAACTCATAGGTGACATAAAGGTTTGGCTGTACACTATAGTAGGCTCTCCAAGAGTACCTGGAGATCCAGTTCAAAGGTATGCCTAGTTTTTACATAGTGCAGACATAGTAAATGCTCATTTCATTGTGTGCAAGTGCAAGAGATGCGGCATGTTTCATTTTGTGGTGTTGTTTTGTTATAATCTCATCCTTTTGTGTTCACAGACTGGAAAGTATGCATATTTATCTTCCAAGGAGACGAGTAACTAGTTTGTGTCACCTTGTAGAGGGGGTGCAATGAAGATAAGATTGAGGATTTCCAAGTACAAGATGTTAGGAAGGATCCTTGCAAGAGAAGTAGGAGCTGCGCTGAGCCTCTTCAACCTGCTAAGGTAAGTCACTGTATGCAACTCAACAGTTCAATTCCTTGTTTGTTTCAGGCATAGTTAATTTGCTCTTTTCAATTGCTTTATTTGTCCTCAGTTAATGAGATGCCCAAATAATCATGCCTGATGTTTGGTACTTGTATAACTATTAGCTCACATAATTAAAGGCATTACCATTTAATTACTCTGCCAAAGTGTGCCTGAAGCTTTGAAGTCTATTAACCAACTATTATTGCATGAGGCTCACAATCTAGTTTATACTACGCTAATGATTGCATAGTTTTGCCTGTTGTAGTATGTTTGTATGAAACTCTGCTGTTCATTATGCTCCCTAAGACTTTAATTGAGCTATAGAATGGCCAACTGCTTGCTTACTTATACGCAACGTGTTGTCTAAATTTGTAACTTGTCTGTGTTTTTGATTGGGCCCAACATCATGCTCCTCTGGTGAACTAAGAGGGATTTCTGTATGCAGGCTGCACAGACTATCTTTTTTATAATTTTTAAAATATCACCTGCTTATGCTTCATGACATGTAACATTATTGTTAGTCCTGTTTTGCCATGTAGTACAAAATAGTGTCTTGCTCGCTTCACTGTTGTAACTATATTTTTGCCCTAGTCATGTGTACTTACGGAAACATTTCAGGATGAAGTGACATCAACACAAAGATCTGCGAGCAGTGCGGCATGGCCGTTACCGAATGATTATGGATTGGAATTGGAATGTGCTGATGTTCTCGAGCATCAACTAGAGGTGGCAAGACAACGTGTACATGATTGTCAATGTATAATCAACAAGTTGAGACTGGACATGCAGGTATTAGATGCAGGAGTCAAAAAATGAAACAAGACACTGAGGTAACCATGAAGGAATTGGAGATTTTGCAGACTGAAATTTGTGCTATCTGAATCCGGCCAACCCTATTTTCTGAAGAGCTTATAGTTCAAATGGAGTTAAGTTGATGCGCGTCCATGATGTATGAGATGTATTTGCCCAGTGTATGTAATTTGTTGTTTGTGTATGCTTTATTATCACCTGTGCCGAACCATAATGCCCAGTGGGTATAATCGGCTGTAATTTCTTTATTGTATAGTGTAGGATTATTCGACCTTTCTATGCCTTGGTCTCTTTGTTGTATAGTGTATGTTTTTTAGAGGTGATAGTATTGAGTAGGATAATTCTTTGAATATGCTATATCGTTCAAACGGGGGCCAACTCGCACGACCATGTCCCTTCACGGGCCGTATGATCCATGGGCCATGTACGGGCCGTCGGATCCATGGGCCTTCAATGGGTCATAGGATCCATGGGCCTTCAATGGGCCGTAGGATCCATGGGCCTTCCACGTCTCGTAGGATCAATGGGCCTTTTATGTCTCGTAGGATCCATGGGCCTTGTAAGGGCCGACTCATTTATGGGTCTTGTACGGGCCTTTAATGGGCCGTAGACGGGCCTTTAATGGAAATCGTACGTTTTATGGGCTGACCATAATGGGCCGTTAATTGGCCGTATTTGGTGATGCTATGAAAATGGCCCAACAGATTAATGGTCCACAAACGGGCCGACTGTAACGGCAGGCTGAATTTGGCCCACAAGCAGAAAATGACAGTAATGGGCCGTAAGTAACCGAATGCTGCAAATGAGCCCAAGAATAAATGGGCCCTCAGAAGGCCGAAAGATAACCTGGGCTGGAAACGTCCCAACGGAATAACGGGCCGTTAATGGGTATAAAGTGATACATTGTTCATTACGGGTCAGTTTCACCACGGGTCGTTAATGGGTGTAAAGTGATACACTGTTCATTACGGGCCAGTTTCACCACGGGCCGTTAATGGGCCAAGAGTTACAAAGGGCATCATATGGGTCAAAAGACGTCATGGGCCATATATGGGCAGAAGTGAAAACGGGCTGGAATCATATTGGATGGCCCAGATGACGCTACTGGGCCTAATTCGGATAGGGCGTAACGGGCCTTGGGTTAGCGGGCTGTAAATGGGCTATATGCGAACAGGCCGTTAACAGGCTTTCCATGGGCCGGCCCCTCCACCTTTTTACCAAGTCAAACAGGCCGGCCTTTTCACAGGAATGGGCCACTGTTGGGTCGTGCCACGTGTCGACGTATCATAGGCGCCTTCTGTCCAATGAGTGGATGACATCTGTCCCAACGATGAGCCGACACGTGTTTCCTCCAGCCAATGATGATTTTACACGTGGAAAATCCCCATTGGTCGGGGCTGTTAACGGGTTATTGGATCCAAAACCCGACCCGATAGCTTAATGGCGTTCCGTTACGGTGGATGCCACGTGTCGGTCACCCTTGACGAAAGCACTTCTGTGACGCGCAATTTATCGTCATGGAAGTGGACACTTCCGTGATGATAATTTTGGTAATGTCATGGAGCACTTCTACGACAGCACAGGTATGACTATCTTGATTTTGTCATGAAATCGTCATGGATGTACATGCATGACAAAAAACGCGACCTACTGTGACAAAGACGTATCATCACGGAAGTGTAACTTTTTGTAGTGCACGAGCATATTCCTCACATGGATATGGAATCAATGCCTTGCTTCTCTCCAGCCCTCAGTGTGCTTCATGATGCAGGACTACTCAACTTTTGCTCTGACATTGTTGATTGGAATGAAGAGCTTATTCTTCAGTTCTACGCAACTCTGCACATCACAGGTGATGTTGATGAGTTCAAAACTTTGGTGTTGGACTAGATGACCGAAAACACTCATTATAAGGCACCGGCCTCTGAATTACTTCATGCCCTGCCAATCAGTCCTCCACCTGAAGGAGCTCGTTGTCTGTACCAAGAACCTAAACTCACTGCTCATTACATGCAAGTGCTAATCATGCCTCTGAAGCCCGGTCAAGCCCCAAGGACCAAATTCCTCGTGAAGGAATTGTTGTATGTGCCAAGAACAGTCTATCACATTCTGACAAAGACTTTGAGTCCTATCAAAGGCCACGACTCATCTAATGAGGAAATTGTTGGCATCATGGAGAATCTGCTATTCAACATCATGCATGGCATCCCTGTCAATTATCATGATTTCTTCATGAGGACTCTGGCAAATGTTGCACTTTCTCCGTTTGAGCTGAAGCCTTATACTCCTTGGATTATGAGATTCCTCAGAACAAGGTCTTCACTCAACTACAAAGCTAATTTTCAGAATCACCTCAGCTACTTGCCCCCGATTGAAGTCCTCAAGCGGACATATTCCTCAGCTGATGAGAAGGGAAAGGCACCGACAGCTATTGATGAGGGCATTCGTCCATTGGATGGTCAATTTCGCAAAGCTGCATCTTATTCCACCAATGATGACTCTGCCACTCATGATTCTGCTGCAAATGCATCCAAGCCAAATCCTCAAGCCACTGCTCCTCGTGTGATGACTGACCGTGAACTACTTAGTCTTCACCAGAAGGTGGATCGAAACCACAAATGGGTTGAGCGTCAGTTTGGTTCTATTCTTCACAACATGACTGCTACACAAAATGTAGTGAAGAAAAACCATTACTACCTCCATCAAGTCTTTGATCGCACCTGGGCTATTCTATCACATCTATATGGTGAAGAAGATCTGAAGGAAATGGGTTTCAAGGAAGATTTTGACTGGTCTGCTCCTCCACCTACAACAACACACGACCCCAACACCGCTAGCGCTCCTCCATCATCATGATATTCTTCAGGGGTGTTAGTCCTCATTTTCAACCCTTTTGGTCATTCGATGACAAAGGGGAGAGTTAGTCTTCAAGCGGGTCTATCTTATATGGGCGTTATTTTTGCTAAGTTACAACTCTATGGTGGCCTGATACTTTTGCTGAGTTCTTCTGCATGCTTATTCCTCGTTAATGTCAATGCACGCATGCTGAATTACATCAATCGCCATATTTTATCATGCATTTCAAATTCTTCAAATTATATGTCAAATGCGTGTATGAATTACAAGATATAGGGGAGATCTCCATGATTATACTCTTCAAGTGTGCATTGCTTCAAAAGCAAATTCCTAACTATGCACATCTTCAGGGGGAGTTCTTCTATATCTTGCAATCAAATTCCTCAATATCAGTATTTACACTTCATATGTTTATCCCCGTTGAAAACTTAACCTATATTGTCATCATTCACCAAAAGGGGGGAGATTGTAAGTGCATCTAGTGCCCCTTAGTGATTTTGGTGTATTGAATACTTATAGGTTAAGGGACTGATGCGGTTGTGAGTGTACACAGGTCTATAAGTCTATGAGGAGTTTGATATTTACAGAGAAAGTCGACCCCTAAAAATGAAGTTCTTCGACTGAAGACTTTGAATTTCTGAAGACTTTCTGAAGACTTTGAAAGTGAAGAAATTGGTGTGACCTTGAAGACTTGGAATTCATTCAAGGAACATGAAGCGTGAAGACTTTTGTTTTCGTAGTTTCATTTTCTCTTTCTTGAGTCATAGGAAACATCCTACTGTTAAAGGGAGTCGAGGAAATACTAAGGAAAATTTCCATGTGATGCTCAACTCAAAATCCTACACCTACCAATCCCTTCAAGTGAAGCCATTGGAAATCTCATACAGTTCGGTCAATTTCTTCAGTAACAGAGACAAAGTTCTTCTGGTTGCTGAGGAATTTGTTCTGAGTGAGGAGTCAGGAATTCGCCAGTGCGGATTGCCTATACAGTGAGGAACATGATAGCCCTCAGGAATTTGAGACTCAAAATTCCGACCGTTGCTGTGCTATGCGCCAGCTGTCCCAAAATATCTACCCACCTAACGGTCATATCATTGAAGGGCATTTATGTCTTATCACGTCGGGCTGCTCCCAAGGCTATAATAGCCACCCCCTACAACCACTAGCTGGTTGGCTGCTCCAAGAGAAACTGACACTTGTCATTTGAGAGCATCCCATCCTCCTAGGACTTTGAGCGAAAATCATCAAGTGAGGAAAACCCAAACCCAACACACCTACAAACCCAAAGTGATTGAGCATCACTGAAGACATTGATCCTGCGTGGATCCGACGCTTGTTACCTTTGAAGACTGTGCTTCTTCCAGACGGTTAGGCGTCATGGTCTAGAGCATCCAAGAGAAATTGTGGATCGCCGAGTGACCTAGTCTGTGAAGGTTTGGAAGTCACCTGAAGACTTACCACGAGTGACTGGGCGAAGTCTGTGTGACCTTAGCTCGAGGAGAATACAGTGAGGACTGTGTGTCCGGGACTGTGCGTCCTCAGGTTTAAATACCTAGCCGCTCCAACCAGACGTACAACTGAGATAGCAGTTGGAACTGGTCTACCAAATCATTGTCTTCACCAAGCTTACTGGTTCTATTTCCTCAACTCGTTCATTTCCTCATTTAAGTTGTTGTGTGCTTGTACATATCTGTTTGAAGACTTTGACTGAAGACTTTCTCAATTTCCTCAGTTCAGTTTCTTCAGTCTGTCCGTATTCATCCTGTGTTATCATGTGTTTACGCTTTCTGTACTCTGTACTTGTCTTCATTTCATCATGATGACTATGCTTGTGTTCTGTTATGTTTACTTCTGAGTACTTATTCCACTTCAAGTAGTTCTTCGCTAAGAAATTTCCTCACCAGCTAATTCCTCAGTGAATAATTCATAAAAATCGCCTATTCACCCCCCTCTAGTCGATATAACGCACTTTCACCCGCGCCCTCGCCCGACGCTGTCGTCGCTTGCCGCCCCTGCCCCGACGTCCGCCGCCCCGGCCCTGCCCCGACGCGCGCCGCCCTGGCCCGCCCCTGTCGTGGCAGTCACCCTGTCTCGCCTCCTTTGTCATCGTCGCCCCCTGCCCCGAGCACGTGCCCCCTGCCCCGTCGACGTCATCGCCGTCGCCGTCCTCGCCGCCGACCCCGCGCCCCTGCCCCTCCTCACCTTGGTCCAGCCTGTGCCCTCCCTGTCCAATTGTTTTTTTCATATATATGATGATATATATATGCTTGTTTTTTTCATATATATGCTGATATATATGCTTGTTATCATAATTGTTTTTTTTTCATATATATGATGCTTTTTGTAGAATATGATGTTTTTTTGTTCATAGATGATCATATATATGATGTATGCATGGATGTGGATGGAATATGATGTTTTTTTGCTCATAGAATATGATGTTTTTTTATTCATAGATTTTTTTTTGTTCATGAGATAGGCGGGGACGTCGAGGAAGTTGTACTGTTTAGAGTTAGGGTCATCGAGGAATAAGGAAATAAGGAAAAAGAATAAAAGAGGAAGAAGGAGAAGAAGAAGGAGAAGAAGAGGAGAAAAAATAAGAAGAGGAAGTAGAAGAAAAAAGGAGAAGAAGACGGAATAGAGGATAAGAAGAAAAAATAGAAATTTTTTCTTCTTCTCCTCTTTTTTTTCTTCTATTGTTTTTTCTTCTTCTCTTTTTTTCTTCTTCTCCTCTTTTTTTCTTCTTCTTCTTTTTATCGGGAACGAGGGTGTCGAGGATCGCCGAGGGGTCGAGGGTCGGGAACTAGGCTATAGGGTCGAGGGTCACAAAGGGGTCGACGGTCGTCGAGGCCGGTCGAGGGTCAATGGTTTGAGGGTTGAGGGTTCGAGGGTTCTAGGGTCGAGGGTTTGAGGGTCGACGGTCAAGGGTTCGAGGGTCGAGGGGTCAAGGGGTCGAGGGTTCTAGGGTTCTAGGGTCGAGGGTTCGAGGGTCGAGGGTTTGAGGGTCGCCGAGGGGCCGAGGGTTCGAGGGTCGAGGGTCATCGAGGGGTCGAGGGTTTGAGGGTTCGAGGGTCGAGGGTTCGAGGGTTCGAGGGTTCTAGGGTCGAGGGTTCGAGGGTCGTCGAGGGGCCAATGGTTCGAGGGTTCGAGGGTCGAGGGCCGTCGAGGGGCCGAGGGTTCGAGGGTTCTAGGGTCGAGGGTTCGAGGGTTCAAGGGTCAAGGGTTCGAGGGTCGAGGGTTCGAGGTTCGAGGGTTCTAGGGTTCTAGGGTCGAGGGTTCGAGGGTTCTAGGGTTCAAGGGTCGAGGGTTCGAGGCTCGTCGAGGGGCCAAGGGTTTGAGGGTCGAGGGTCGTCGAGGGGTCGAGGGTTCGAGGGTTCTAGGGTCGAGAGTCGAGGGTTCGAGGGTTCTAGGGTCGAGGGTTCGAGGGTCGTCGAGGGGCCGAGGGTTCGAGGGTCGAGGGTCGTCAAGGGGTCGAGGATCGCCGAGGGGTCGAGAGGTTTCCTAGTGTCAAAGTATTGAAGAAATCCATGGCTTCATCATTAGCCGGAAGTAACCGGGGCATGATGGTATGAAGTTCTCCAAAGTTATTCTGGAACGGAGTCCCGGATAGGATAATCCGCCTTTTGGTACAAATTTCAGCAAAGGCCTTCCAAATAGCGATATTCAGAAGGCTCTTGCTAAACTTTGTATCAAAAAGCGAATTATCCTATCTGGGATTCTGTTCCAAAATAACTTTGGAGAGCTTCGTAGCATCAAGCGGCTGTTACTTTCGCCTAATGATGAAGACATGGTTTTGTTGAATCCTTTGACACTAGACAAACGTGGGACAATCATGAGAGAGGCGGTCCGGCCCAAACCCTAGAAGCGTTGCTGATGCCACCCAAATTTACGAAGTTAAGAGAAGTTGTCGTCGAGGCCACCCCGAACCCTTGAAGCGTTTTCGAGGCCACCCCAAACCCTAGAGAAGCATCGAGGCCACTAATTAATATAATTCCTTGTTGTGATTATCTAGCTAGGTCTAAGTTTGCCACTAATATATCCATCTGTCATGTTTGTATAATAATTGCCATGTTGTAATATTTGCAAAAACTATGGAGCACGGCCAAGACGAGGAAGCAGAATAGGTGTTGGGGGACATAATCGCAGCCGGAGGTGATGTCATGTCGTATCTCAACGAAACCGATGGTCTGGAAGAAGAGGGTGAAGAAGGCTACGGTTATCGAACAACGGAGGAGGAAGGACATGATTATGATGGCTCCGGTGACCGGATGTCGGTGCAAGAGGGAGACCGTGATGACAACTCCGGTGACCCAACAGAGTCCGGCCAGGTATATATATTAATTAAGCCTGTGCTGACTAGCTAATTGATGCATTCATTGTTTTGGTATGTACACACATTAACTCGCGTCTTTCTTGTTTTTCCTAGCCCTCCGGATCGAGCACAACTTCGGTAAAGAGACGAGGCCCAAAGATAAAGTTGTGCTCGGATGAAAGGTTCACGATCACAGCAATCGTGGATGATGGCCAACCGATTGAACCCATCCGGACCAAGGATGCATTTTTTGCTCAGTGCGGGGTTCTTGTTAGGGACATGATCCCGATCAGCATCGAGCTATGGAATCAGCCTAAGAAGGAGGAGCTTCAACTTTCTTTTGTCGAATATAGACAAAAAGAGGATCTTTAGAAAGCGCTGAAGGTAAATTTCACCCTACCGGAAGAGGAGGATCCGGAGAATCCAGTTATAGAGCCATTGATCAAGTCCTGTGCTCTCAAGAAGATGGCAGAGCTATTTAGGAGGTGGAAGAATGACCTGAAAGCAAATTTTGTCGACAAAGAAAAGACACCAGAATTCATCGGCCGGTATGAGAAGCTCAAAGATCAATGGGACGCATTTGTGGCCAACAAGAGATCGGAGAGGAGTAAGAAGATGTCAGCGACAAACAAGATAAATGCTGCGAAGAAGGAGCATCACCATCGCACGGGGTTAGGTGGCTACCTCAAAGCCCGACCGTTGTGGGCCAAGGCTGAGAATGACCTTCTTGATAAAGGGGTCGAACCAGAGACATTGAACTGGCCAGACCGTTCAAGGACTTGGTTCTTCGGGGTTGGCGAAACCTTGGACCCTGTAACAGGGAAGTGTGTTTGGACAACGAACAACTGTGAATACCCGTCAAGCAGCTTTAGCACTATACTAACGCAGCGCAGGAAGGGACGTTCGTTCCAGATAGACAGAAGGACGAGCTCACAATGGCCCTCGGGAATCCTAAGCACCCTGGACGGACACGAGGCACGCCAGGCTCCGTTCCGTGGAAGGCACCCTGGATGCATGCGGTTAAAAATGCCAAGAGAGGAGGAGGAAAGTGGAGCATACCGAACTGCAAAAGCTGCACGCAAGGGTACAAGCGCTAGAGGAACGAGAAGCAGTTCGAAGCAAGCAACCTGCCGAAGCTACCCCCTAAACTACCCCGCCATCTCAGCGGAGAAGCAGCGTGGCTTCCACCGAGTTGCTTCAGCTGGAGCCTATCTTCACGGCTCCTGCTAGCTACCCCGTGGATGCTATCACGGAGTCTCAACATTGCCACCTTATGACGCAATGGCAGAACTACAAAGTCAAGGCTGCTGTCGGCTCTGTTCGACCTCCTGAACCCGGCGCAACTTTTCACTGTCATCCAATTCCAGAAGGATATGCTAGGGTGACGGTGGACGAAATAACAGAGGGATTTGAGGAGCTCGTGCTTGACCACCCTACCGGTGAAGGGGAGACTCGGCTGGGTTCTGCTCTGAAGACTCCATGCCTATGGCGGAAGGAGCTCATCAACCTTCCGAACTGGACGCCTCCGCCTCCTCCTCCTCCTCCGGCGAGTCAGGGCACTCCGCCTCCTCCTTCGCCCGCTCCTCCGGCGAGTGATCAGGGCACTCCGCCTCCTTCTCCGGCGCGTGGCGGCACTCCGCCTCCTTCTCCGCCTGCGCCGACGTGCCCGAGCAGCCAGCCTCCTCCTTCTCCACCTCGTTAGCAAGGGCGAAAGAGACCCGCCACCGCTCTGGCTGCTCCGGTGCATCGTAGTCCTTCTCCTC
Organism: Triticum timopheevii; assembly: GCA_963921465.1. Lineage (NCBI taxonomy): Eukaryota > Viridiplantae > Streptophyta > Magnoliopsida > Poales > Poaceae > Triticum > Triticum timopheevii. The sequence continues at coordinate 19,647,721 of OY997264.1, read as the reverse complement.
CGCCTCGTAAGCAATGAAAGAAGACAGCCGCAGCCGCTCGGCCTGCTCCGGTGTCTAGCAGTACAGCCAGAGGCAGGAGGCAATACAGATTCGGTCCATCTCTCAAGACTCCAGAGAAGTTACCATACTAGATGACCGAATAGGAAAACGAGGAGATCTGTCAAGCCCAAGTGAAGGACTACTTCGAAATGCAAAGAGCTAATAAACATCCACCTCCGGAGGAGAAGATAGATCCGGTGAAAGCGAAGCGCACTTTGGATGCCCTGCAGCAACCACCACTGTCTCCGCTGCAAACCAACTATGAGCATATTACTGAAAGGACATATAAGAAAGCGAATCGGTCGGGAAGTACTTGCAGTGACAAAAGGTTACAAGAACGAAGAAGTGGAAAAAAATTCCCCAGCTCGGCGAACAAGCGAACCAATCGTGCCCCACGCTCAAGGTGTCTAGCGATATCGTCGCTAATCATCCGGGGATCTTGCCCGGTACCAATCCTGCAGATTACATGCACGACGACGATGCACATGTTGATATAATGGAGGTGGACGAATTCAAATACAAGTACGGGAAGCCTCTCGTCAAAGATGGAACTACTCTAACAACGATGATGCGAAGATTCCATGATTGGTGCATGGAAACCTGCAGAAAGTCTGGGAAGAAAATCGATACTTTGACGCTGAAAGTTAAAGAGGATCAGCACGACCTCGTTGGAATTGAGGAGTTGTCTGTTCCATTTGAGGAGTTCTTCCAGTTTTTCAATCAAAAGGCCCTCGATAGATTAACAGTCACTTGCTACTATCTGTAAGTACTACTTCTGTCATTAAGTCTCTATATATAGCTCAGCTTTTTCATTGCATGTATATATAATTATCCTCACTATATTATGCAGATTGAAGATCGTCGAATGCAGAAAAGATGAAATGTATGATATTGGGTTCATTAACACAAATCTCATAGATGAATATACGGTTACATTTCATGCCAAAGAAACCGAGGACAACTTGCTACGATCATTGGTAATAAATCAAAACGAAGATACAATACTCTTTCCTTACAACTTCAAGTGAGTGTTACTGTCTTGTGCATATTCGGTTTTCCCTTAATTATTACTCGAGGTTATAGTAATTAATGTAATTGATGAGTTATGCATGCGTGCGCAGGTTCCACGATATTCTCCTAGAGATCCCGAGGAAAAGATCCCGAGGACTATGCGAACATGTCTAAAATGCTCGACAAGTAGGTTGAATCGATCATTATCGCACCATATCGGCAACTTTGTTCAGTTCATGATATCAAGTAATTGTTTTTCTTTGTCTCGCGGGGTTTGGAAAGTATTCACCGCACAAATTCCAGGACTGCCACGGGATCTGCGATGAAAATACCCGAAAGTAAGTACTATTAGCTAGCTAGTTCCGCGCATCTCTCGTTGATTCTAACTACTTTCATCAATGCCATTTATAATGCTTCATTATCAGTTTGATTGATCTCTATTTCTCGTAAAGTGCTTGTGGCAGGAAGGGAATAATTACTGTGGATACTACGTCTGCGAGTTCATCTACAACACGACGACCAAGAATAGGCGGGGCTACTCTAAAATACAATATGAAGTGCGTAAGCAAAAATATTCACAAGTTTATTTTATTACCATCATTTCTGTTGAGTTTCATTCATATATATGTATTAACCCCGTTATTCAAATTAGATGTGGCAGATGCGGAATGAACTCCTACCACAAGATCGCATGCGAGCAATTCAAGAGGAATTGGCTGGATTCTTTCTTGATCACGTCATCAATAAAGCCGGAGAATACCAATCATGTGGAAGTTGAGTTCATATGTTAGGGTATTGTAAGAGATCTTACACATTGTGTGTGTGTGTGTGTGTAGCCAGTAGCGTCGGTAAGATATACGAAAACTTGTTGTTCGACCAATCTCTCGGAGAAGGAGAGGTCTGTCACTTCTCTCTGTATATGTTCATGACGATCTTCTGTACTTAATGGTTTTCTTCATTTGCTTACTAGCTATCTAGCGTGTTGAGTCCTCCCTATACGTATAGTACGTAGCGTCGACCAAGCACGGAGATAAGAGACGACACTTCTCTCTATTAGCTAGCTAACACAATATATGAAACCCCTAAATTAACCCTACAAAACCCCCAACCCCCCCCCCCCCCCCCTAGAAAAAAAACAAAAACCCCAGCCCATGAACTGCTGACGGGTGGAAGCCTTTTGGTCCCGGTTGGTGGCACCAACCGGGAAAAAAGGCCTCCCTGCCAGGGCAAGCCACAGCGGCTATGTGGAGCCCCATCTATCCTGGTTGGTATAAGAACCGGGACTAAAGGTGTTGGGCTTTAGTATCGACCCCTTAGTCCCGGTTCCCGAACCGGGACAAATGGGCCTCACGAACCGGGACGAATGGCCCTTTTTCTACTAGTATATGCACGGTCTCTTGTTTTGTGGTATGGGAAACCTTATCGTCAAGACAAGTTATGGATGAAAAATTTATGGATTTCGCTCCAAATCGAATGTTAGAATCTTTTTACATATAAAATCTAACGTTTTTTTATGACGAATTATGTTGTCGCGAGGGTTACAATTTCTCTGCAAATCAAACACCAGATTTTTTTTAGCATGGCAAGTCTAACGTCCGAGATGGCAAACTATTTTGTTGTGAGGATGACAATTTCCTTATCGGGCATGACATCTTAACATGTTCAGGTTTTTACCAGGATTTATTGTGCTTGCTAAAAAAATTTGCTAACCTCATGACAACATGATTTTCCATGCTTAAAAATTTGACGTCTGATTTTTAACATTACCAAAATGTATCCGATGTGCACCGTAGTACATGCTTCCATGCTGTCCATTCCATGTGTTTTCTAGCTTAGTACAACCGCTCAGATATATGTTACCGTGACAAGTGATGGAATTTCGATATACAATACTTACAGAAAGCACAAGAAAACCAATTTCTAAAAATATTTTGCCAGAGAACATGGTGAAATTCACAGCTGCTATTTAGCATATTTATGTACCTATTTCATGCTTCAAAATGTGTGAAATAGTTTGAGGCAAATGGTCGAGTACTAGTACCACTAGTACGTGCCATTGTTAAGCTTGGTGCACCCTTTTCTCTCCTCTGCTTTTCGATGCTCTTCCTGCTCGTCGCGCCGTCGATCACTTGCATATGCATGGCTCTGGAAACTTCTCGGGTGCTGCAGTGCGGATGCGCGGCTCGGCGTTCACACTTGACACACGATTCTTTTTTCTTTTTGGATTGACAGAAGGCTGTCGTCCTTTAGTAGTCCCACTAGGCGTGTGTTGGACACATACGTTGCCTGCCCAAAGCCTAAACTGATGTACATAGGCATACATAACCCCTTGTGTTCATCCCTCCTCCATAGGCTTAGGGTTTTTGTTTTTTTTTTTTTTAGGATTAGGCTTAGGCTTTCAGACGATTTGGTTTTGTTCTTCTCCTCCCACCTTTTCTGACTGGCACTATCACTCGCTGCCTTAGCCACGCGTAAAGCGCCTTTGATTGCAACGAAAGCAGTGCGCAAACCTTATGAGGTGGTGCCACTGTGACTGTGATTAAACAAAAATCACGTACCACTTGTGGTGTTCAACGCACCCAGCAGCCACTACCTGCTCCGCGCTTTCGCCGTCGGTCGTTTTACTTACCACCTGATGGATCCATCGCACGCACGTACGGTGGATGGCAATGCACGAAAGATTCCTCTTCTTTTCTCCTCTCCGGTGAATGGTGATTACTGGTAGAGTAATTAGCTGCTCACATCCTTCAATCATTGACGCCTGGAGAGATCGAGGGAGATATCTTGTGTCTGGTTTTTTTTTCTTTTGGAGCGAAATATCTTGTGTCTGGTGCGCGTACGCGTGCGTAGCGCGTCTAGCTTTCGTTTCGTGGGCCACAACTTCATTCATCTCCTCCCTCCGCTCTACTGTTTGGCCCGTCGTGCGCGAGCTCCCCCTGCACCCATACAAAAGGGTCGAGACAAAATAACCGGGACCTAGCTCGCAGAGGACATTTTCGGCACCGTTTTCCCACCAACGGTTAACCTGTGAAGAAACAACGGGGAAATGCATGGGAATCCGAGAAATGAATATGGAAAAGCTGGCCAGTCGGGTATGCGCGCATCCAACCAGCAACTACTCTATTCATAAAGAAATATAATAGCATTTTAGTGATCTAAACGCTCTTATATTTTTTTACAGAGGTTATAGTAGTAAGTCAAGAAACATGAAAAACAGGTTAGCAGAGAGCAGCTACCATTTTATGTTTATAATAATAATAATAATAATAATAATGGGTAGGTACATATAAATATCAAGTTGATTCCAATTATATCTGACCGCACCTTTCCAACAACACATTATTATTATTCGGTTGAGAGGTCACTGAGCATAAATGCCATGTTGAAATAATCAACGGCAAGCAGCGACGACCTTCAATGCAGTTGGCATCACTTGGATTGCAACAACTGCAATGCCATCAAAGAGGAAATGAAGCAATTTCACCCAGTTACAACGTACAAATTTCTGAAATCTACTACTCAAAGAGCACCGCCAACCTAAAGTCATCTTGTATTGCCGCCCTCCACTTGTCAAGCTCGGGGTGGGCACACATCCGCTATGATCACGCGGTTCAGATATTCGTCCTGTCCAAGGCATACACGTACATCCAGAGAACAATCACACACACGCACAATCCGAACGTGAACGTCAATGCCAAGAGCCTACAAATGATCATCCGGCAATTGCCCTAGCCAATATAAGTCAATGTTGTGTCTCGACATGGTGTTGGATATGCAGATTCCTTGACACAAGCATTGCCTTTCTCCACTACAATATGGATGCTCGTAAGGTACCGGCTGTTAGAGGGAATACTGCACAAGGGCGACGACCATAAGGTCGGGAGGGAAGGCCCTGGCAAGATCACAAACTATTGCGCCATCCACACTATTGGTGGTGCCGCGCATCACTTCATCGCAGCTGCTACAAGATGAGCGCCGCAATGCTGACCCATACTATTGCAAGAAAACTGAAGTTGAACGAAAAACGAAGTCATGCCACCGCATCGGCTTTATCAAGCGGTGGAGAACCATGGAGAAGAGTTCATCGCGCGTGCCGCCTAGAGGCGACACCTAGAGAACATGTAGCATCTATAATTGAGCCACTCCTTTTGAGATCACTGGGTTTTTTTTATCTTCGGATATTTTTTCCCAGAAATTTGTCAGCTTTTTGAATAGTATTTCTTCATTGGTTATTTTTACCCTAATAAGTGCCACACATGTGGCACAAACACATGGCAACTTCAAACATCTTTTTAGTGACGCGAGGATGACAACTTTAGTTGTTAGGCATGAAATCTTTCTTCAGATGGCGACTTTCAGTTTTTTGGGGGGAGTTTATTTTCTCTTTTAGGTTGGCAACTTTAGTTGTAGAAAATGGCAGGGCGAAGTGGTTCGTGCTACATGTCGTGTGACACTTATTATTTGGGTTTTCTTTTTAAAATTTCTTCCCTGTTTTCAATTGAGTTTCCGATGTGTTCACAGACGCATGGTGACGCGGGCATATACGGACAGCCGGCCCACTTGCAGGCTGACCGAGCGGTGACTTCGAAACCAACGGACGGGCATGATCCCGCGGTACGCACGCGTAACCACCCAGATCCATTCACCGCTAGCTCCGTATGAGTGTTGATTGATTAAATAAGTTATTAGGAGTTAGCTGCCAGGTTCAATCGATCCTTGGGCCGGCACGGCTTTGTCGTCAAGCCATCTGCAGAGTGCTGCACCGCTTAGCCATGCCGGCCGGCACGCTGCTGGTGGTTGGTGGGTGGGTATTCTCGCCGATCATCAAGGAGCTCATCGGCGAGGTGAGATCCTTGCTGAACAGCAAGTACTCGAGCTTCAAACATTTGGCCAAGCACCTCCGTCAGCTTGTTGATGTCCTGGAGGACATGACCACGACCGTCGAGACCGTGCAGCAGCAGGGTCAACGGCGGCGCGCCGACGACGACGTCTCCGCCGGCGGCGGGACGGACAACTGGGTGGGCCGGCTCGTGGACGCCATCCACGACGTGCGGTCCGTCCTGGACGACTTCACCTACGACGACATCGTCAAGTCCAACTTGCGCGACAACAAGGTCGCTCAGGTTGCTCACTCCGTGGCGAGGGCCGGCCGACGGCTGATCGGCAGGGACAAGGCGTTCAATCGGCTCAAGGAACTCCTGGACGAGCTACCGCTAATCCAGCAGAGCTTGCGGAATCTCGTCAACCTCAAGATCCACGCCGGCAGCAGCCGGGGCCGAGGATACTCGCGCTCCGTGTCACGACGGGCGACTGGCCCGCTGCTACCGGCGGCGCCGGGCCGAGAACTATTCGTGGGGTACGAGCGGGAGTATGGCCGGCTCGTCTCGGCTTTACTCGACGTCAGCGACGAGCCCAGCAGCAGCAGCAGCAGCAACAAGAATGTCGTGGCGGTCATCGGCCACAGCGGCACCGGGAAGACCACGATCGCTCGGCGGGCATGGCATGACAAGAGCATCAACAACAAGCACTTCGATCTGATGGTGTGGGCGAGCGTTCCATACATGTTCACCCAGACCGAGCTGTTGACCGAGATCTGGAGGTCCATCCCCGGATCAAGCTGCGTGGACGAGAAATGCGCCGCCGCGGAGATGAGCTTCGGCGTGCTACAGCAGGCGGTCCGCGGGCTGGTCGGCTCCAGGAGTTACCTGCTCGTGCTCGACGACGTGTGCAACGACGAGTCCGGCCATGGCCGGACGGAGATGATGATGAGGAGAACTTGGGAGGACGTGCTAGCTCCGTTCCGAAACGGAGGCAACGGAAGCAGGATCCTGATGACGTGCCGAGCTACCATCTGCGCCAAGGTACTCGATGCCGGCACCAATATCCCGCTGAATGGGCTCGGCGCCGATGACCTCGTCCTGGTGCTCAAGAAAACCGCCTTCGGTGACGCCCATAAAGAAACTCCGGATATCGACGGTGTGATCAGGAGTGTCGCGGAGCAGCTGAGGGGCTCGCCATCGACGGCGAAAACTATCGTCCACATGGTGAGGAACAAACAACGGAAGAAAGACTGGAAGAAACTATTGGAGAAGGTAGGATCATGGTACTACGGCGCCGGCCTCGCCGGCGAGGCTAGTCTTGCCGGCGCCGTCGACGCGTCCAGCTACAGGAATCTGCCGCAGCACCTGCGGTCTTGCTTGGGATTCTGCAGCATGTTCCCCGACAAATGGGAGTTCGAGCCTGAAACGTTGGTCAAGATGTGGATTGCACATGGCATCATCCGCGGCGGCGACGGTGATCGCAGCCAGAGCATGGAGGATGTGGGGAGAGAATGCGCCAGAGAGCTGCAGGCAAGGTCCATGCTCAAAACCACCTCCAAGGATGGCAGCGGGACCTGCTTTGTCATCCAAGAGCAGGTCCATTCGATGCTCCAGGCGTCCGAGTTCTTCAGGTTGAGCAACGATGATCTTAACAGAAGAAGAAGTCGTTGCATCCCACCAAGTGTTCGACACCTATCGCTGACCGGTGGAGGTTGTCTGGCCCTAGCACAGCTCAAGGATAACCCTGTGCTGAAGAAGCTGCGGACACTGTTAATTTTCGATGATGGCCACTCAAGCTCGGGCACTAATGTTTCCGCCATTGACAACCATGTACTGAAGCAGCTCAAGGCCGTTAGAGTGCTCGACTTTGCCGGCACACGCATCACCGAGTTGCCGAAAGGCGTTGGCAAGCTGAAGCATCTGCGGTACCTAGGTCTGCCCGACTCTGTCAGGAGCCTTCCTGCTACTGTTACCAAGCTGCTGCACCTGCAGACGCTGTCTCTCGGCAAAGACTGCAAGCTTGATGACGACCATGGGTTCCCGGGTGATGGCATGAGCAACTTGGTGAACCTGCGGCACCTCGACATGGACATGAAGTACGTTGCCATGATACGTCGCATCGGGAGGCTGGAGAGACTCCAGGGGTCCGTCGAGTTCTGTGCCGACAGGGGAAAGGGCCATGGCATGGAAGAGCTTGCAGGCATCGACTTCCTCCACGGCACGCTCACCGTGAAGGGGCTTCAGGCCGTCGCCGGCAAAGAAGAAGCTCAGAAGGCTCAGCTTGCGAATAAAGAATCTCTCAAGGCCCTGAAGCTGGAATGGGAGCTCCCCAAGCTGGGGGCACGAACTTGCTCCACCTCCACGGACTCACAGGAGCAAGTCCTGGAGGGGCTCCAACCAAATGGTAGGATCGAGGAGCTGCAAATCCAGAGGTACTTGGGCACATCGTCGCCTAGCTGGCTGGGGAGCAACCTGCTGGCAAGCCTGAGCCGACTGCATCTCATAAACTGCAGGAAGTGGCGGGCGCTGCCATGCCTGAGCCAGCTGCCTGACCTCAGAGTCCTGCACATCAAAGAGATGTACGCCATTGATCGGATCGACGACGGGCTCTACGGCGCTGGCATGCTCCGGTCGCTGGAGAAACTCGTGCTGGATGACATGCCCAATTTGGTCGAGTGGAGCGCGGATTTGACTGACGAAAAATTTCCTCGCCTCCAGGATGTACTCATCCTCAACTGCCCTAGACTGGCGAAGCTGCCCCGTGTGCCGGCCACCGTGAAGAAGATGAGGATAGAGAAGGACAGCAGCTCCTACTACCTGGACATGGCCTTCTCCCCCAAATCCAGCTCCTTCACGCTGGACGTCCACGGGGAGGCCGTCCAGCTGCTGCACCAGGACTTCCTGCACCGGAATCAAGCACTGAAGGTCAGCGCCTTGAGCATCAGGAAGTACGCAGGGGAGACGGACGCGAACCTTTCGCTGAGCCGATGCGAGGAGACAGACAGACAATCGGGGGTGTTCCTGGAGAACCTGCGATCCCTGGAGATCCTGCAGATATCGGACTGCGGCGAGTTCCATGCATTCCCGGAGGACGCCATGCCGCCGTCGTTGAAATACATCGAGGTGAATGGATGCCACCCGACGCTCGCGGAGAAGCTGCGTGGGAGCGCTAGGATCTGTTCCATCCCCAGGGTACACATTTGCTGATTGATTTCTTGGTGTGCACTGTGTACTAGTGTAGTCAAGAAGATTTTTTTGATTCATAATACTCCATAGTTTTCTTTCGGTTGCGTTGCTTCCAAACAATAAAATCTTCTTGACCCAGACCTTTGTGCATGTAAACTAATATAAGTGCGTTTAGATACTCGTACTACTATATTAGTTTACGGAGGGAGTCCATAATTACCAAATAGTATTAGTTTGTTCTGAAGGATTCGCTATAAGAAACACAGGGGGGCATTCTCCATTTAGCATGCATCAGAGGAGAGTATGACGGGGGAAATCAAACAAAAATGATGCAAATCAATCAAATAGGAGACGGAAAGGCTGCTTGTGAGGAAGACAGAAAGCGCATTCCATGCACATGCTTTCCAGCAGATTGTGGTAGTACGTAGTAGTACTTACGATGATCTTATCTCTTCACCCACAGTTTGGGCCCGCCACCAAACTGGGAGAATCTTGCCGTCCGAAAGCGGATTGGCCTCGCCCTCGATCGATCGCAACTGTATTTCGATAAATCAGGGGCTCCATTATCATATACTCCAGAACCGAAACCAGATACAGCATCCAAAACCAGGCGGCCGCAACGCAGAGGATACGCGTCGATCGTGCACGGGCATTTCTTATTCCGTAGCAAAGGTAATTGCTCGCTCACCTCCACACACAAGCATGTTGCACTACTTATAGGTTACTGACCGGATCCTGTAGGAAGGAAAATTTGGACGCGAACTAACTTTTGGTTGGATGGTTCCTAGCCCATCGGGATTTAAATTCTAATGCCCACATTTATTTCTGCATTTATTTCAGAATTTACAGCGATGTGCATTCAGTGGGAGGAGACATTCCCGCCGACAACGAGGTGTGTACGATTACTTCTTAAATTTAAGATGATACGCCGGTTAAGTCTTTCGAAGGTGCTCATAGGGATAGAATGTGCGTGTGTGTGAGTGTATGCGCGTGCATACAAGCGCTTGTATCTGTACTAAGTTAAAAAAAATTAAACACTGCCCGTAAAATTTGTGCACGGGGAGAATCTTCCTCCCCGTGTTGTCACCTCACGTCGCCGTCAAAAGTGACCCTCACGTTTACATCGCTGATGGATCGGAGAGGCCGAAAACTTGGTCAAAAGGTGGGGGCTTTCCCCCTGCCAGGTCAGCTTCCGAAAACGAACTCTCTGCTCTTCTTGGCCTCAGCTAGCAACCAAGTCTTTTAGCTCCTTTTTTCCCGGCGTGATTCTTTCAGCATCCTTATCTAGTGCCAGCTTTTAATTTGATTTGATCCCCACCGAATGATCCTATTTTTAAATGGGATTACACAAAGGTCTGGTTCAAATCTAAACCAACTCCTAACTACCATCCGAACTAACCAGACGAAATTTATGCACACACGGCTGGATTTCATTTAAAATTCGGGTATAATTTACACAAAGTTCGGATATAATTTACACAAACGGACGACATTCATGCAAACATGAAACACGTGGGGTTTTCTTTACATTTTGAATATTTAGGAAAAAAACTATCGCGGCCGCCGGCGTCCAAGCCCTTGTTGTTCCCATCCTGGGACCGCCTCCTCCATCCGCCGTCTTCATGAGCACCGACGATAAGACCCGTGAACTGAAGGTGCGGTCCCCGACGAGAAAGAGTAGAATATGAAAGACGTTCCGGCCCACATGGGACACAAGGCCCTGCCGCCTCCCGTGCCCTACTTACCCTCGGAGGAGTCCGCGACCTGTCCGTCGCCGATGGACGTGAGGTCCACGATGGAAATGGTGCCGCTCGCACTGTCGTCGTCCTACAGGGCTGCCAGATAGTTCGTCGACGATGCGTGTAGGCGCAGCTGACATTGTTCTCCTTGGCGATCGCCTGCAATTATACCTCCACAACGGCTGCTTCCTGGCGAGCGGCCGCTTGAGCGCGGGTGACCTTTTAGATCGCATGCTGCTCCATGCGATGATCGTCACGGCCTCCTCGCTCGCGCGCTCGTCGTCGATCTGACCCTCCGCCAGCCGGTGCTGCTTCAGGAGGAACATGTCGTACCGCTACTCCTCCTGCGCCTGCTGGAACAACGATATAGGTCAACGTGCACTAGTATCCCTGGCTGCTACGTGTTTGACAAAATGTCGGGACGGACATGCACAAAATGCATCCGCCCCCTGTTGGACGCACCGGACGATCAAAATAAAAAAAGCGAACACGGCCGAGCAGAAGGGTGACCCAAACAAAGAAAAAAACAAAATCAATGTTGCTGGCTGTTTTACAAACTGGTACTAGTCATGTGTTCAGAGGGGCATCCTAGTACATGTCAATTCCTTCTTACCAAAAACAATTCCTTGTATATCTACGTGGCCCGGCTTAGCGCCACGGCCAAGGGGTCCACACGGCCCGAAAAAGCATCGTCTTCCTGTGTCGTCCCTTTCCTCGCCCTTCACACGCCTCACTCCGTTCTCGCCGAGGGTGCTCCACCTCTCTCTCGGGCGCAGCGCCGCAAATACGCCGGCCGGGAGGCCCGACTTGGAGGTACCAATTCCGCCCTCACTCCCCGCTTCCCCCTTTTGTTGCTCCCATTTTTGGGGGGATCTTTCGGCTTTGGGCTAGCTTTGGGGGTTTGAAGCTTGAAGCTCTCGCCCTCTCTGTCGGATCTTCCATTCCTCGGCTACTCGTTGTTGCTGCGTCAGTTGATCCATCTCATCTTTTTAAGGAAGATTTTCTCCGAATTTTCTGTCTCAGTGCTCGCTCGGCTGCGGGGAGGATCTATCGCTGGGGCGCATGTACAGCCGGCCGGCTGCCCATCGGCGACAACGGACTAGCAGCACCTTGATACCCGCGCGTCGATTGCCCCTCCTGGCCACTAGGCCTTGTATTTGTATGGCCCTTCTTGGTGCTGCCCTGTCACCACGCTTCAAAGATTACAATCTGCAGCCGCTTCCTTCTCTTGCGGTGCTTGGCTATCCCAAAGCTCAGTGAACCAGGCTGGCTGTTGCAATGCAACGTCTTGAAGAGGAAATTTGCAGACTGAACCTATGGGACAAGGGTCAGGTGTTTGCTGCTACCAAGAACCTCCAAAGGTCCATTGAGCAGACCCCCTACTCGATCCAGGCAGACACCATCGTCTGCTGTTTCTCCCTCAGCAGGTGCCACTCCCAAAGCAGCAGCCATGACGGTTATGCATCCAGTGACGGTGGCGACACTCCAATTCCAACCAGCAGCAACGTGCGGCAGCTTCACTATCCGTCACATGCCCACATGGACCCTGGCCCTGCCCGACTCATCTTGCCGGGCTCTTTGGACCAGCTAGAGGGCATCATCTGCAATTGTCAAGTGGCTTTTGGATCTGATTACAAACAAGTGCTACTCCAAGCATTCTCGGCCAACTCACATACATTGAGCAGGTAAATCCACAAATTTGTTTTATTACTTGGGTTAAAGATGATACTGGCAGTATGTATTCCATTTTTCTTCCCTCCGGCCCTGAAGAAACACATATTCCTTTCTTCTTCTTCTTACTGTTATGACATTGTGATGGAATAACATAGCGTTTTTCATTATTTAATTTGTTTGGAAATGACAACTACTCCCTCTGTACAAAGTAGACTGGGACCGCCATTGTACAGCACAATTTAGAAGCAAAGAGTAACAGCCTGGCATAGACTAGATTCCCAAGACACGTTTTCCCCAAGGCCATTTGTTTTGTTAAATTATTCCCTGTTTTGAATTTTGTTATGCACTGTTTTCCGCACGAATATATTGACATTTTGCGCATTTTCCCCAATGCATAACTGATGGTACGATTATTTAGTATTTTAACAGCTGTGCTTCTCTGGGGCCTAATAGATCAATCAAATATCCCTAAGTCAGTTGAGTACTTACGTTTTTGTCCCAAAATTAGAAACGCCAAGTCCTCCATTCTTGTTATGGCCACACATCACTGACCTTTTAGTGAGCACGTATGTCTTTTCCTACTTTGAAACTCCCAGATACTCATCTCAACTCGCGGGGAAGGTAATGGCCAAACTAGAAGGATGAATATAGGGACTTGGATATAAGGTCTTCAAAGTTTAATTATTTCACATTACAGTTTGTTTTGTGACCCGTGCATCCTATATTTCACTGTACAGAAGATGCGGCAACCAAACTGTTAAAATTGCTTAGGCATCCTGAAGATGAATCGAAATATTCTATAACTTATACAGTCTGAAAGATAAATATTACAAAAATTATAGTTTCTTCTGTAAATTAGTTTAGTTTCCCTCTATAACATAATATTCTGGTCTCATGTAAATTAGTTTAATTTTCTTCTATAACAAAATATAATGAGGAGGCACTCAGAAGTTTAGCGCTTTGGCAGTTACCTTACTTTTTGAGCTACTTCATTCCAGCCTCCACTCACTGTGGCCAACAATTTTGCCCTGCTCATGACATGTACTCGCACAACATCCATGTCTTTGCTCAAGACACCAGCCTCCATATAGTTTGCACCAATCTTAAAGTCTACCCTATATGATCCTGCAGCAATTTATTATATAGTTGTAAGAGTATGTCCAAACATGAGCTACCAGATTGTCTCTCAGAAAAAAGCTACCAACTTTTATGTTTCTTATTCCTCTCATCCAAGATGCATCTGGAAAGTGATCCAAGTTAGTAACTAAAAAGTGCATGTGGTGATTTAATAATGTGCATAGACAGGCAATCTAAGATGAAATGTGATAACGAGTGATGTTATTGTATTATTAGTTAGAAATCACCTAATAGTCTACGATATAACAGAACAATAACCTTCTCAGGAGAACTGCCAGGTCATTTTACATACGGAAGGATAGTTCTTGCATTTGTTCACTTTCCCATTTAGTCAAAGTTCTGCAGAAAGCAGAAAGCACATCGGTTAATGTATTTGACAATTCAACTATAACTGGGGGTACAAATAGTATTCAGATGTTATGACAGTCAAACAAAACAATGCAGTATAGTTTTCTTAAATATAGCATTATTAGTGAACAACGGACATAGTAGGAATAGCCAATATCTACATAAATAATCTTATAAGTACTACCAAACTCAACAAACATGAGCTATGAGCTTTCTCCATGTTTGTATGTTGACTAAAACATGGTTTCTTGATATTTACTCGTTCTGTATTATCCTAGTGGAATGGAATTGAAGAAAGATAATACACGGGTTACGATACCATCAGCTAGTAATTGATTTTAGGATCCATCCTCTTGCATGCCAGACCTATACATAAAAATCAGGGCAACATACACATCGGTTTTCTTTCAATTGGAAAGGCCCCGTTTCATGTCATATTAGCTCTACGGAATAGTTTACATTAAACTTGTTTATATAGCAATGTTTCATCCTGTCATTGTGATTACTTTGAAACTGTTCTGTCCAGAAACAATACTTGGTCGTCACGAGCTTCATATTTTCTCGATTCTCAACCTTATCAGATCAAAGTAACACACGGGGTGCTATACAAAATACTTCTAGGTTTACATCTTCCATCCCCTGCAAGGAGCTCCAACAATCAATCTAGTGACAAATTCGGTAAATAACTTCACATGGCTCGATCGATCACAGATTTGAAAACAAGCAAGATTTCAGGTTTTCCAAAGCACCTAAAATAGACCTGCAACACCCACAGCCATCAAACCTCTGTTTATTTTTCCCATACCCCCGAGCCAGTTATTTTATTTATATACTGTCAGAACTCTGAAACACTGTTAAACTGACAATTGATCCCAATGCACAACTAACAATGTTCCAGATATATCTGGCAATACGACAGTAAAAAAAGATGAGTACTTGTTTCCAATCCCCCACAAAAATCACAGTGAGGCTTGCATTTGCCCCCTCTCTTCAGGTACATATCTTTGGTAAGAATGCTCCCCCTCAGAGGTAGCCAAACAAAGGTTTTCACTCTCAGAGGGATTATTTGTAAGGCACCACCTCAAAATTTAGCATAACAGAGTAAAAAGATTTCACACAAAACTGTCCTGAAGCACAGAGGAGCCAAACAAGTTTGTCATTTTTATCAGCAAGGGAAATATTAGTACAATCTTTTTTAAGCCCAACCCATTGTGTCATTTTCTCACCCACCAGAGCCTTTCTAAATTTGAAGGAGTGAAACCCTCTAGTAAACATTTCCCTCACAGTGATGCTGAGGACTTGAGGTCCAGGGAAATGCTATACAGCCTAGGAAAGGAAGTGGCCAGACTGCAATCTCCTGTCCAATGGTATTCCCATAATCTAGTTTTTCCCCCATTCCCCACATTAATCCCGCAGCACCCTGAAAATAGTTTGTTTATCTCCATCAGACCTTGCCAAAAATGGTAATCTCCAGGTGTTGAAGTCACTTGGCCCAAGGTCTGGTGGGTAGGTACTTTTTGGTCAGAATGTATTGCCAAGGACCCTCATCATTAAACAATTTCCATAACCATTTGGATGACAGGGCAATGTTCATAACTTCCAAATTAAGAATCCCTAAACCACCTTGGTCTTTAGGCAAACAGACTTGTGGCCAGCCAACCAGGTGGTATTTCCTTTTTTTCTTATCTCCACTCCACAGGAACCTAGCTCTAGGCATATCAACTTCTCCTTTACCCAAATGGGAACAGGGTAGAAGGGTAGCATATAGAAAGGTATGCTGGTCAGTGAAGAATTGATGCGGATTGTTCTTCCAGCAATAGATAAGGTTTTCTCTTGATAGCAATCTAGCCTTTTGTCCATATTTCCAATAGGGTAATCCAATCACTATTCCTAAGCCTTTTTCCATCAGCAGGTTCCCAATGTATTTCAAAGGCTCTTACCTTGTTTCAATGTTACATATTGAGACATCACCTTATGACTTATATGCTGTATCACATAAACCCATTACATTTATGTTCTTATTACTTTAAGAAAATACCAGCAATAAGATGAAACACATAATTTTCTTTTATTTGTTCTAGACTCACAATTTGGCAACTAAAGCCATAATGCCAATGTTTTTGTTACCTAAACCGCATTCTTTTTCTTCCGGATATGATCCCTGAAGAAGTGTTCTTTTCTCTCTCTAAACCACATTGCATGTTCTGCCATGTGTCCTCCTTACACATCAAAGCAGCCGTTGATCGTTTTATCGGCAGATACTTCTACCATCCCATCCTTGGTAATGCTCCTTTTCCTCAACTCCATCCTGATGTATGGGTGCTGGTGGATGCAGAGGTGCAGACCTCTCCGCATCTAAACTTTAGCACACCATCTGCACAATGAAATTTTCCCTGAAATACTCTTCACCATGGACCTCGAATCCATAACCTGTGGGCACATGGCCATCTCCATGTGATCCCTTCTCCTTAGTCTGGGAGCTTTCAGAAACAAAGAGTGAAGGCAAGGAGAACATGCTCATTATTTAAACAATTTTTTCTGAAGCAAAGGAGAGGATGTTCATTGTCTTCACATCCTTTAAATGTGTCAACTTATATTACACTACCATCTAAGCATAACTAATTGCATAAGAGTAGTAGTGGGACTGATAATGAAACTTTAATATCGTCCTCAAATTATAACGAATTGCAGAGTAGCAGTCAGATTTTTTTTTTAACTTCCAATTCCTTTCTCATGTAAACATAACGAACTACGCAGTAGCTGTCGCATTAGTGAAAAACTAAGAGATGAGATGCTGGTTCGCAGCCAGTGTTCGCCAGTTAATTAATAATAGAGCCAATTTATTCTGCCATTCAAAGTAAGAAACTCTAGTCGGATAGTTAAAATATTTTTACTGTCTCCTCAAATGTTTCATAAATCGCTAAAATATTTTTACTCACAGTTCCAAGGTCACTTTTTTTTTTGTAACAGATTTTTCTATGAATCGGATGTCCTAGAGATTCTTCGTATAAGCACAAGGACCTTCAAGGATCCTTCTGAGTGCACAAAAGAATTGATCACCATGTTGAAAGTCAACACCCAAGTCCTCTGTTTGATGCAACAGCAGTTATGTGAGCAGAGTCGACCATTTGAGGAATTAAAATTAGGCTACTTCAACCAGTTTGCAAAGGGCCACATCAAGAAACTCTTAGACATTGCGGTTTGTCTTAGCAAGACAGTGTGGTCTGCCACTCATATTTGTCCCATGCTGCTTGCCTATGAGGCACTTATGGATGTCCTTCCTCTTATTCAAAAGTTTGCTTCCAGTGAATCTGATGACTTCGTTCCCAATATTTTACGCAACATGAGGGAAGCTTTCAGGAGGTTAATTGGCCATATCAAGCACCACATACAGTCCAATATGGAAAAGCATCAGGATGACGGTGCCATTCATCCGATGACATGTTTCCTCGTACGCTCAATGAAATCCTTTGGCAGTCACAGAAATTTAGTGCAATCCACTCTTGCCCCGGGTGACAACTCCAGCTCATTTGGCCATCTTCTGTATGACGTGATTACTTGCTGGAAATCTGTGCTCACTGAACGTTCGAACATATACCGTGCAGATCTGCAGCGGCAATGCATTTTCTTATTGAACAACACAGAGCATTTCAATACAAAGACAGATGGTCTGTTGGATGAGCTGCTATCTGATAGGCAGATTATTAAGCAGCATGATGACGAGTTCAAGTTACTCTTCAGGAAGTGGATCCAGAGTTACACAGAAGAGGCTTGCACTCCAGCCAAGTCTTGCTTGAATCGCAACTCTCGGTGGGGCAGTCAACGCCGATCCTTGGTTGCATTTACTTCAAAGTTCAACAAGACTTTTGATCGTCAGAAAACTTGGAAGGTTCCTGATGTCGTGCTACGACAGGTACTGAGAGATCGTATACATGATTGCATTCTGCCAGACTACACGAGGTGTTTCGAGAACTATTCGAGTTCAGGACTGTTTTGTTCATGTCTGCAGATAGCTTCAGCAGGAGACATATATACCACTGAGAGTTTAGAAAAGACGGTGCAGAGCTTCTTTGAAGGATAAGCTCAGATGGAGCTCCCTTTCTCTCTGTCGTTCGAAAATTGTAATTATTTTAGAGGGAAAGGGCACACGCCCCAGCTCCATTGCATCGAAACAACGAAGCCCAGTGCATCTCAGTCGCAAAGATAGCACGCGGAGGGCCAGCACACACGCTGCCCCAGCAACAAAACACACACACACACACACAAGCTGCTGAAAATATAAAGAAGTCACGGAGCTCAAGCTAGTTTAACTAGTAACAGTACATACATATCAGGATTTTCTTGGCACACAACCCATTGTTAGTTGTGCCTTTTTTTTTCTTTCTCTTTTTGCCAAGTAGGGAATATAGCTCCTCTTTCAAAAATAAAGTAGGAACAGGGCTCTTCCGCGATCAAGGAGGAAACTTGACATGGAGTTTGAAGATGGTTTTAATTAAGATACAGCACCTGCATCTTGTCTACTTGACAGTGTCGTGTATGATGTACTTCCTATAAATATTCTGTTCGCTGTGTTAAATTGTGATCTAAATTATACCGTATTGGACTAGACGTATTGCATACGGCTTGGGCCTTTGCGTTGGTATGATGCGTACGAGTACAACTCGTTTTTTTTCCTCCAAGGACTTTCACGTATTGCCCTCATATATACCCATGTAGTCGCACCTAAAGACGGTTTGTCGTCTCGTGGTTTTAATGCTCCTCCATTAGTGATTGCGCCTTTTTACGTTCATGGTTTTCTTCCGTAAGGGTTTCCACGTAAAAATCTGTGTGCTCTCGTGTCGCGTTTATTCTCGTTTTATCTAACAAGTGGTATACAAAGCCAAGTTCGCACATACGAGATCGAGAGAAGTTAGGGTTGCCTCTGTGCGCTGCCGCATGCTTCGATCCGCCGAGTCTGAGACGAGGTCTGCTGCATCAGCGATTTATCTGCGCGTTAGACTAGCCACAGTGGGAGTAACTTCAGCAGTAACATCGAGTCCATCTCAGCAAATTTGCTTATGTGGCAATGAGTTAATGAGGAGAGAGGTAGTTTGAGACTAGCCACAGTGGGAGTAACTTCGGTAGTAACATCGAGTCCAACTCAGCAAATTTGCTTATGTGGCAATGAGTTAATGAGGAGAGATGTAGTACTAGTAACTTAGTTAGTTACTGTAACATCACATGTCCCAATGCAATATGAGTCTATAACCTAATAAATGAAGCTTTGCATGTTACCACACTTATGTTACTACCCACTATTGAGGTACTCCCTCCGTTTCTTTTTAGTCTGCATATAAGATTTTGTCAAAGTCAAGTTTTGCTTAGTTTGACTAACTTTATAGTAAAAAATATCAACATTCACAATATGAAATCAACATTTTCAGATGCACCATGAAATGTATTTTCATATTATGTAGTTTAAGTATTGTAGATGTTCATATTTTGTAATATAAATTTGGTCAAACTTTGTGTAGTTTGACTTTGACCAAAACTTATAGGCGGAGTAAAAAGAAACGGAGGGAGTAGTAACATAGTCTATGAATATGTGTATGTTACTAGTGTATGTTACTCTCCATTGTGGAGTAACTTACCTAGTTACCATAACATCACATGTCCCATGCAATATGAGTCTATAACATAATAATTGAACCTTTGCATGACACCATATTATATTACTACCCACTGTAAATATAGTAATATAGTTTAGAGATACGTGTATGTTACTCTTCATTGTGAATAGTCTTACCCTCTACTGTAGCTAGTCCTACTACTCCGAGGCTGACACGAGTTCAAGAGGATTCGCTGGCTTTTCGTCCGACCACAAGTTCCGTCGAGTTGCCGCAGCTGCAACCTTTTCCTCCGTTGTACCCGGCGGGAGTCCCGAGGAGGTCAGACGCTGCTGCAGTTTTTTCTACTCACGCGTTTTAAGACAATCGCTACGTTGCTGCTGCATCTACACGTCAAGGCTCACGTTCCGGGGATATTTTACTAGTAGATCAGCCAACTACTAGTATTCATTATTTCCTCCATTTCACAATATAGTGCGTCCACGCTTCTCAAAATTTAAGTTTGACCATAAATTTAACTATTGAGATTAACTGCGGCGGGGCCAAAAATTATACCACTGAATTCGTATTTTCAATATGAATTCTGTGATATAATTTTTGTCCCCGCCGCAATCGGTCTTGTTGGTTAAATTTACGGTCAAACTTAGATCTCGGAAAGCGTGGGCACGCTACATTATGGAATGGAGGAAGTACGTGAGCTACTGTTTTCGGTCTTCAATTGCTACGGCCACTCCAAAAGTTACCAGGTGCTATTTGTTTTAGTTCTTTGCTTGCAAATTAATTCTTCAAGAATTTTCTACCGACTTGTACTACTTTGTGTACACAAATTTATCTACTCATGGCTTCCATGAAGTATGATCTTCCGCTGCTGGACCGTGACACAACGTTTACCCTATGGCAAGTCAAGATGCGGGTGTTGTTGGCACAGACCAACTATGATGAAGCACTGGATAGTTTTGGGAAGCAAAAGATTCAGGATTGGACTGATGAGGAGAAAAAGAAGGGATCGTAAGGCTTTCTCACAAATTCAACTCCATTTTCATAATAATATTTTGCAGGAAGTTTTGAGCGAGAAACTGTCGCCGCTCTATGGTTAAAGCTGGAAGGGATTTGCATGATTAAAGATCTCACCAGCAAGATGCATCTGAAGCAAAAATTATTTCTGCATAGGTTACCCGAGGGAGGTAATGTTTTGAAACATATTTCAGAATTTAAAGAGATTATATCTGATCTAGCTGCCATGGATGTTAAGTATGAAGAGAAAATACTACTTTAATGTTACTTTGTTCACTACCAAGTTCTTACACCAATTTTAGAGACACCATATTATACAGTCGTGATACTCGCACACTTCATGAAGTTTATGAAGTTTTGACCTCTAAGGAGAAGATACAATTAATGGTGCCTCATGATGGTTCAAGTTCATCTCAAGCCAAGGGATTATCTGTTCGTGGCAGGACAAAGGAGAAGAACTCACATGATGGAAACAGAGGCAAAAGTAAGAACGGCTACAGGGGCCGGTCACAATCCAGAGACAAGAAATATTGCAGATATTGCAAGAGAGATGGGCATGACATCTCAGAATGATTCAAGTTGTAGAACAAAGAAAAGAGGAAAGGTAACAAACAAGGTGAAAATTCTGCTAATGTTGCGCGTGATGATAGTTCCGATGATGCTCTTGTTGTTATTGCTGGATGTGCTGGGACCAATGATGAGTGGGTACTTGACACTGCATGTACTTTTCATATGTGCCTGCATAGAGATTTGTTTACTACTTTTGATTCTACTACTGTAGCTGGTTCCGTTTTGGGTTTTGATAATTCACCATGCAAGATTGAAGGCATAGGTTTCGTTCGAATCAAGATGTTTGATGACACAATCAGAACTTTAATAGATGTTCGGTATATTCCAAAGATGAAGAGAAATCTTATTTCTATGAGTGCACTTGATGCAAAGGGGTACAAATATTCAGGTGGAGATAGTGTTTTGAAGGTCACCAAAGGTTCCCTTGTTGTGATGAAAGGCGACTTAAGTTCGACCAATGGTCTTTATTACCTTCGAGGTTCGACCATTTCAGGTAATGCTACTCCAGCTATTTCAAGGAATTTTGATTGTGATGCTGCTAACCTTTGGCATATGCGTCTTGGAGATATGAGTGAACTTGGTTTAGCAGAGTTAAATAAGAGAGGTCTTCTTGATGGATATGAAATTGGTAAATTGAAATTTTGTGAGCATTGTACCTTCAGCAAACACAAGAGGGTGAAGTTCAAGACTTTGGTTCATACAACTAAAGTTATTCTTGATTATGTTCATTCTGAGTTATGGGGATTATCTCGCAGAAAGTCCCTAGGTGGTGCTAGTTACATGCTGACTATTATTGATGATTATTCGAGAAAAAATTGGCCTTATTTCTTGAAGCATAAATATCATGCATTCTCAGCATTTAAGGAGTGGAAGATTATGATTAAGAGACAAACTGAAAAGAAGGTAAAAATACTTCGCAATGGTAATGGTATGGAATTCTGTTCTAAGCAATTTAAGAATTATTGCAAGTTTGAAGGCATTGTCAGACACCACACCGTTCCTTACTCCTCAACAAAATGGTGTTGTTGAGCGTATGAACAGGATCATTATGTCCAGAGCCCGTTGCATGTTGTCCAATGCAGGTTTGCATAGGCATTTTTGGGCTGGGGCTGCTTCCACTACTTGTTATCTCATTAACAATTCACCATCTATTGCTCTTAATAAGAAAAGTCCAATTGAGGTATGGTCTGGTTCACCTGCTGATTATTCACAGTTGAGAGTTTTGGTTGCACTACTTATGCTCATGTTGATAATGGAAAGTTGGAGCCTAGGGTTGTTAAGTGCATTTTTCTTGGTTATAGGTCTGGTGTTAAAGGTTTTAAATTGTGGAATCCTGAAACCCAGAAGGTTGTTATTAGCAGAAATGTTACCTTTAATGAATCTGCTATGTTACATGATGTGAGAGTGAACAACAACCTACTATTCAACAACCTACTGTTCAGGTGGAGCATGTTATTGATTCAGGTGATACATCTGGTAATGAAAATGTTGATGCACATGATGAACCCGTCGTTGATGATGAACATGTCACTCCAAATCAGCCTATTGTTCCACCCGGTTGGAATCTCGCACGTGACAGAGTTAGATGGGGTACTAATAAACCTGAAAGGTTAATTGAAGAGTGCAATGTTGTTTCTTTTGCTTTATCTGTTGCAGAAGAAATTGAAGGTAATGCAGAGCCTTCTTCATATTCCGAGGCTAGTATTTCTGGTGATAGTGATCGCTATGCATGATGAGATGGAATCACTTGAAAAGAATGGCACTTGGGATTTAGTAAAATTACCTAGAGACAAGAAACCTATTCGTTGCAAGTGGGTTTTCAAGAGGAAAGAAGGTCTTTCTAGTAATGATGAGACAATATATAAAGCAAGGTTAGTTGCTAAAGGTTACAATCAGATTCCAGGTATTGACTATAGCGAAGTCTTTTCTCCTGTTGTGAAGCATAGCTCTATTCACACTTTACTCAGTATTGTTGCCATGCATGATTTTGAGCTTGAACAATTGGATGTTAAAACTACATTCTTACATGGAGAATTAGAAGAGGATATTTATATGGAACAACCTGAAGGTTTTGTTATTACTGAAAAAGAAAAGCTTGTCTGCAAGTTAAAAAAATTTCTTTATGGATTGAAGCAATCCCGTAGACAGTGGTACAAGAGATTTGACACCTTTATGCTCTCTCAAGGTTTTAAAAGGTCTAATTATGATAATTGTGTTTATTTGAAAACTGTCAATGACTCAACTATTTATTTGCTCCTTTATGTTGATAATATGCTAATTGTTGCAAAGAGCATGTCAGAGATTAATGAACTAAAGAAGCAATTGAGTAATGAATTTGAGATGAAGGATTTTGGTGCAGCAAAGAAAATACTTAGCATGGAAATATCCAGAGATAGACCGTCTGGAAAAGTATATCTAAGTCAGAAGGGATATATTGATAAAGTTATTCGTCGTTTTAATATGCATAAGGCCAAGCTGGTGAGTATTCCGTTAGCTGCACACTTCAAATTATCATCAGCTTTATGTCCTAAGTCATATGGAGATATTGAGTACATGTCTAGAGTTCCCTATTCAAGTGCAGTTTGTTCACTTATGTATGCCATGGTTTGTTCTCGTCCGGATTTATCTTATGCATTGAGTGTTGTCAATAGATACATGGCTAATCTTGGAAAAGAGCATTGAAAGCAGTTCAATGGATTTTCAGATACCTGCGAGGTACTTCTAATGCTTATTTACAGTTTGGGAAAACTGGAGATGGACTTGTTGGTTTTATTGATTCTGATTTTGCTGGTGATTTGGATAAGAGAAGATCACTCAGGGGTTATGTTTTCACCATTGATGGTTGTGCTATGAGTTGGAGAGCAACTTTGCAGTCTATTCTGGCTTGTTCCACTACCGATGCCGAGTATATAGCTATTTATGAGGTATGCAAAGAAGCTATCTGGTAGAGAGGTTTATACACTGAGCTTTGTGGAGATTCATCTTGCCCTACCGTATTCAGTGACAGTCAAAGTGCTATATATCTTACAAAGAATCCAATATATCATGAGAGAACAAAGCACATTGATGTCAGATATCACTATATTCGAGATGTTGTTGTTGATGTTGATTTGAAGGTATGCAAGATAAGTACTCATGATAATCCTGCTGATACTCAGATATCACTAAAATCGAGCGTTTCCTCAGCGACCGAGCGGCGGCCAACGGCTTCGGCCGCCGCACCCTGCACGAGTGGGAGGCATACCTCCTCCACGAGGTGAACTACCTGACGCCGCCTGATATGCGCGTGCCGGGGCGAGGGAGGCTCAGCGCCGGAGGCGTCCCCGTCCCCCTGCAGCCTGACGCCGACCGCTTCCACAGCGAGATCGCGCGCGTTCGGGCCTCCCTGCTGGAGGAGGCGCAGGGCCGCCCGGAGTACGCCGCCAGCAATCATGCGCACTGGGAGGCGTACTTCCAATGCTGCCATGAGGAGCAGCTCGCCTCCACCAATAACGCGCCGGTGAGGGGGCGCCACAACCGCGACAGCCGCCGCCTGTGGCGGGGCGTCCCCGGACGCACGCTCCATTTCATGCTCAAGCACCTCGAAGGCGGCAATGAGCTGCCACTCGAGTACCCGACGGCCCCGGCGCCAGTCCCCTGCCGGAGCGGCGTCCTATGGCTGCCGAGGCGCATGGCGGCCGAGTCCTCTTCCTTCTCCTCCTCCTCCTCCTCCCGCTCTTCCAGTTTGTGGTACGCGTCAGCGTCAAGGCCGAGCCCATGGAGACACCGCTCGGGCGATGCACCTGCGGCGGCGCTCTCGTCATCAACGAGGGCGGTCGTGGCTCCTCTGCTCCCTCCTCCCGCCTTGTTAAGCCGAAGACGGAGCCGGTGCTCATCGCCGTGAAGAGCGAGCACGACGACATGGCCGCCGACGACGAGGCCGCCCTCAAGTGGGCATGCGAGGACTACATCAAGATGGAGATGGAGTGCTTGTGCCGCGCCACGGCCGCGACGAGGGCGGCGTCATCGTCCTCGAGGACAGCAACGACGACGCACCGCCGCCAACCAAACCCATCCGCCAAGGCGACCCAGGGGCAGGGGTGTAGTAAGGACGGGGCCGGCGTGAAGGAGGAGGAGGACGACGACGGTGGCGACTACAGCGCTTTCAGCAAGCTCTTCGGCGTGTAGGCGAAGCGGCGGACAGTGCGGCGGGCAGGTGGCGGTGCAGTAGTAGTTTATTTTTTATTTTTTTAAATTATGTTCACAATATGTCAAAAACCAATCGAACACCTAAATTTCATCGAACACCTAAATTTCATCGAATTCAGTGTCGTGTTTGCCTAATTTTGGCCGAGTATGTTTAAAAAAACGGTGTGTTGGGCGACCTTGAGGCGGCGGCTGGGAACCCCGACGACCTCCGTGCCGATTTTTCCGCCCGTTCACCCCTAGAGGGCGCTATTTAAGTCCCTGGGGGATTGAACGGGTGGGGAGATGCTCTTACGAACGATGCAAACCAAGGATGTGTCGCTTAGAATGAGAGAGAGAACTTGCACATCTTTCGGGTGAGGAAAACCGTACATGGATGTCGGTTTGAAAAAACTGGGATTTTCTTTAATTAAACTGAATTATTAAATCCTAACAAGCACAAATGTAGCGAACCAATCTGTAGTTGGATGGTTAGAGGAACCGTGGTATCCCCAGCTCACCAGGGTTCAAATTCTGGTGCTCGCATTTATTCCTGAATTTATTTCAGGATTTTCGGCGATGTGCTTTCAGTGGGAGAAAACGTTTCCGTCGACGACGAGGTGCCTACAATGACTTCATAAATTTCATGATATGCAGGCTAAGTCTTTCGAAAATGCTCGTAGGATAGGGTGTGCGTGTGTGCGTTTATAGGGGTGAGTGTATACGTGTGTATATGAGCATTTATGTCTGTGATGATGTGTTAAAAAAGACAAACACAAACGTACTCCTTCCGTTTTAAAATAGATTACCTAATTTTATACTCAGAGGAAGTAGGTGACGTGATGGGGGTGGTTCGTCCAGCAGTCAAGCAACCCAAACCGTGTTTAATGTATACGACTGTGGGTCCTGGCGTCCGTAGAGTGGGCCCGGTCGTCACACTAAACGATTGTTGTGTTGTACTGGTGGCTATACACCAGATCCAGACGTCTCTCTCCGAGTATATATATATAAATATAAAATAAACTGCTAGTGCTTGAAACATGGACCCGCTACAGTATAGTCAGTTTCCCACAAATCTTTTTGTATCAACGAAAACCAAAGTTTGTCCCTGTCCACATCACCACATCCCACGTGACGTGGAGGGGGTGGTTATGGTCAGTCAGTCAAGCTACCCAAACCGTGTGAAACTGCACTACGGTTGTGGGTGTCGATATTCGTAGGCGGGCCCGGTCCTCGTGCTGGTGTCTGGTGTCGAAGGAGAAATCTCCGTGGTTCAATCCTACCTATTTTTACTTGTTTGATAGTGTGCATGGTCTCATCTGAGTTATATCCATCTGATGCATAAAAAGGCCGTCAGCCATGTCCATCTCATGCACCTTAGACAGAGTGCATGGAGGCAGCCATGGTGACCTTGACCCTCGCACCACCCATCAGACCACGTCCAGATATGTTTGAATTTTCAAAAAAAAAATCATCATTCAAAAATTGTTTAAATTTCAAAAAATATTCTGAATTTCAAAATTTGTTCAAATTTTCAAAAAAGTTCGGAATTTGAGATTTTATTTAAAATTTTGAAATCATAGAATTTCAAAATTGTTCAAATTTTCAAATAATATTCAGAATTTCAGTTTTTTAAAATTTTAAAAAATGTTCAGAATTTCAAATTTTATTTAAATTTTTCAAAAAATGTTAGAACTTTAAAAGAATAAATTTCAAAAAATATTTAAATATTTAGAAAAATGTTCAAAATTTCAATTTTTCTTCGATTTTTTATAAAATATTCAAAATTCCAATTTTTGATTAAATTTTCAAAAATTTCAGAATTTCAAATATGTTCAATTTTAAAAAAAATGTTTAGAATTTCAATATTTCAAAAAAAAAAGTTTAGCATGTTTAAACACATGCAGGCTGCCAAACAAAGTCTCGGTCCAGCATGTCTCAGCGCATACATTACTGCCGAACAAAGTCAACTGCATGGACTCAACATGTCTACACTCAGCATGGATGAGAGAAGAACAGTTAGGTTGCGGCCTCCTTAGAGATTCTTATTTTTGTTTCATCCCTGCAAGAGATCATGACGAACCCCTCAAGGGTATGTAAAAACTGTGATGATTTTGCTTAAGCGCTATCATCCCCAATCAATGTTGCGCTTGCGTTCCCCGCTACGGCACGCCCCTCCCCCCTTTCATTCTTGCGGTAGCTTAGTGCTCTTCGTCGACATGACCCAGTCCCCAGGCAGGCTTCAGCCGTCGCTGGTATGCCAGGTCGTGATGCCGTGGTCAAGGCCACGAGGTGAGCGGCCCGAGGTCCGGTAAGAGCCCCTGAGGCGCGATGCTCAGGAGATCCCCTTTGACGTGCAAACGGCTCTCGAAAGACTAAAAGGGAAAAATCCTTGCCCTAGCGAGACCGCGAGGGGCGAAAAGCTGAACGTGAGATGCACACTTTGCGTGTATGGGATGACTTATCTTGGTGACTCTGTAGTTATCCTTCCACTGCGAGGGCAGCCTTCGTGCGACGCCTGGCTACGTCCCGGTAGCTACGGCGTTCCCGGGCAAGACTCGCGCCGGCCCCTTCCTCCTCGCTCATCTAGGTGCTCTACGTCCTCGGGTCCCGGCCCTCGGGCAAGGCTCAGCCGCCGCTAGTATACTAGGTCGCAGTGTCGTAGTCAAGGCCAGGGGGTGAGGGCTCGAGGGCTAGTAGGGGCCCCAGAGGCGCAATGCTCAGGGGCTCCCCCTTTAACGTGCAAGCGAATTGCATGGAGAAGGGGGCAGCAGGCCTCGCGAAGGTGCCTTGGAGGGATCGCGACCCGCAGTCCTGGCTCCGAAGGTCCTTGCGAGTTAGCTAAAGGAAGAAAGCATAGAATACAGTCGCGCTTGCCGACCTGCCGGTGATCTTTTAGCGAAGGGGTGAAGTCACTGACGACCTGGTGAGGTGACGTGTGCGGGGCAAGCCACGAGCCAGAGCTCGGTCTCTCAGATTTATCGGCGCTACAGGGACGGACCCAAGCACAGGCACCGTGCCAGCAGCCCCCGTTGCGGGATGAATGAAAGGCGGGTTAGTGACGCGCGGAGGCCGCGCGGGGCGACTCCATAAATGACGGGTCAGCAGGCATAATGTAGATAATCACGATGAGGTGAAACCAGTCCTGATAGATGCGTAAAACGATACATGCTGCAGGGCGGACCCGTACATCTTGAGGATAATAGAGCCCGAGGGGCGCCCTCAACTGAACAAACCCAAAAAGTCACCTGGCATCGTTGGGGCAGAAGTGTTGAAGTAGCTGGAGATGCGCGCCACAGAAGTCGCTCCTCATGAGCCAGCGGGCTTCTGAGGTCCTGGGGGCTCGTGAGGCTCCGGCCCCTCCTTCGCCAGGATCGCCTGGCGCCTGGCTTCGGAGTCGCCAGGACACCCTGCATGCAGCGTTGGAGCGAGGCAGCCGTGCCCGGCAGGCCGAATGGCATGCGAACGCTGTGGGGATGGCCTCAACACCGACCAACGTGGGACGGCCTGAAGAGCTCTTAAGAAGCGGCCCTATTGAGGCCCGGAATGTTGACGCAGACGTGCAGCTCGCCGCTCATGTCCTGGGCGGCAACTGCACTGAGCGCCACGGGTCGGCGCTTCCCGCGCATGGCCCGCGCCTCCTGAAGCTGTCCGATCGCCTTGGTGATGAACTCCTGAGTGCTCGGTGCTTTGCACCCTGTGCCGTGATCCCGGAAGCGCGCGTTGAAGCATGCCTCCACATGGTGCCCGAACGCCTCCCTCATGACCCTTGTCAGGTCAGAGGCCCTCCAGAGGAGAGCCCTCGATCCAAACCCGAGAGGGGCACCAGACGCCTTCCTATACGAGAGGGAGAGGCTCCCTAGCAGAGGACGCGGGGCTTGAAGCGCGATCATTGGGCGCCCAGCCTCCTGAGGGCCCTTGGGGAGGAGCTGCTTCTTCTTTTTGGGGACGGCCTTAGGAGGATGGGTGGCGCCCTCGCCATCTGAGTTCTCGACCGCTGCAGCCTGGTAGGCACGCTCAAGGGAGCACACCGCGTCCTTCTCATCGCGCTCTCCCGTGATGATGCCGCCACTTACTGGCATCTTGAGGACATTGTAGCCGTGGTGACTCGCCGTCATGAACTTGGCCAGGGCCGGGTACTTGATACGTCTCCAACGTGTCTATAATTTTTTATTGTTCCATCCTATTATATTACCCGTTTTGGATGTTTATGGGCTTTACTTTACACTTTTATATCATTTTTGGGACTAACCTATGGAGGCCCAGCCCGAATTGCTGTGTTTTTTTTCTATTTCAATGTTTCGAAGAAAAGGAATATCAAACGGAGTCCAAACGGAATGAAACCTTCGGGAGCGATCTTTTTGGAACAAACGTGGTCCAGGGGACTTGGAGTGGTCGTCAAGTAACAGAGGAGGCGGCCACGAGGGTGCCCGGTGTGCCCCCTTGGGGTGGGCGCGCCCCCCACCCTCGTGGGCCCCTCGAGGATCCACCGACCTACTTCTTCCTCATATATATACCCACGTACCCTGAAACCATCAGGGAGCACCACGAAAACCTAATTCCACCGCCGCAACCTTCTGTATCCGCGAGAACCCATCTTGGAGCCTTCGCCGGCGCTCCGCCGGAGGGGAATCGACCATGGAGGGCCTCTACATCATCTCCAAGGCCCTTCCGATGAGTTGTGAGTAGTTTACCACAGACCTTCGGGTCCATAGTTATTAGCTAGATATGGCTTCTTCTCTCTCTTTGAATCTCAAAACAAAGTTCTCCTCGATCTTCTTGGAGATCTATGCGATGTAACTCTTTCTGCGGTGTGTTTGTCGAGATCCGATGAATTGTGGGTTTATGATCAAGTTTATCTATAAGAAATATTTGAATCTTCTCTGAATTCTTTTATGTGTGATTAAGTTATCTTTGCAAGTCTCTTCGAATTATCAGTTTGGTTTGGCCTACTAGATTGATCTTTCTTGCAATGGGAGAAGTGCTTAGCTTTGGGTTCAATCTTGCGGTGTCCTTTCCCAATGACAGCAGGGGCAGCAAGGCACGTATTGTATTGTTACCATCGAGGATAAAAAGATGGTGTTTATATCATATTGCATGAGTTTATCCCACTATATCATGTCATCTTTCTTAATGCGTTACTCTGTTCTTTATGAACTTAATACTCTAGATGTAGGCAGGAGTCAGTCAATGTGTGGAGTAATAGTAGTAGATGCAGGCAGGAGTCGGTCTACTTGTCACGGTCGTGATGTCTATATACATGATCATGCCTAGATAATCTCATAATTTTTCGCTTTTCTATCAATTGCTTGACAGTAATTTGTTCACCCACCGTAATACTTATGCTATCTTGAGAGAAGCCACTAGTGAAACCTATGGCCCCCGGGTCTATCTTTTATCATATAAGTTTATCATCTACTTTTATTTGCATCTTTACTTTTCCAATCTATATCATAAAAATACCAAGAATATTTATCTTATCATATTATCTCTATCAGATCTCACTTTCGCAAGTGGCCGTGAAGGGATTGACAACCCCTTTATCGCGTTGGTTGCGAGGTTCTTGTTTGTTTGTGTAGGTGCGTGGGACTTTTTGAGGAGCCTCCTACTGGATTGATACCTTGGTTCTCAAAAACTGAGGGAAATACTTACACTACTTTGCTGCATCACCCTTTCCTCTTCAAGGAAAAGCAACGCAAGCTCAAGACATAGCAGTACCCGGGGATGGCGTTGTACGTGAGGCGAATGTGAGTGACATCAAAGTTGATGAGCTCGATGCGGTAGTTGTCGCGCTTGCCGAAGGTGACGGGGAGACGGATCTGCCCTATGGGGATGGTGTAACCATCGGTCACTCCTGAGAATGGGTTGGTGGGCAGAAGCTGGTTGTATGGCACCTGGAGCCTGTCAAATGTCTTGACAGAGAGTACATTGAGCCCCGCGCCACCATCGACGATTGTCTTGGTGACGAGGACGTTGCTGATGGTTGCTGAACATAGCATTGGGAGCGCGCCTGAGTGGCCACGCACTTGAGCTGGTCCGAGGAGTCGAAGGTGATGGAGCACTTGGACCACCTGAGGGGGTGCGATGCCTCGAGCTTGGGGAGGGCCGCGTTCACCTCACGAGTGAACTGCTTGAAGATGCGATGGGAGCCGGGGGCCTAATCACCACCCAGGATGCAGGTGATAGCACGAGGCTCTTGGAGGCCCCCAGCCCCATCATCCTGGCGATGGTCGTCGTTCCTTCTTGGTGGCGGTGGCAGCGGAGGGAGGCCAGCGTTGCCCTAAGGGCGGTCCTCACGAGGCCGGTCCCACCATGGACCGTCGTGAGGCTGGCCTTGCTAGCGGTCCTCACGAGGCTGATCGCGCCAGTCCTGACGGGGGTCACGGTTGTCCCAACGGCCTCTGCTGCGGCCTCCTCCGCGGCCATAGCCACGGTCGTTGCGCTCAGGGCGGCGGCCAAGGCGTCCAGCCTGAATCGCCCTGAGCTCTTGGCAGTCGTTGGGGTTGTGGCTGTGCACATTGTGGAAGACGCAGAATTGGCGGTTGCCTTTGGAAGACTCGGGGTGATCACAACCGCGCTTCATCTCGGGCTCGGCCGCGAGCACCGCCAGGCCCTTGCGTGCCAAACGTCGGATTCAGGGCTCCGCAGACCCAAGAAAGGTTCAAACTCTGGGGTGTGCGAAGAACTCAACCTCTCCAACCAGCCAACTCACTGCTCTCACGGCCTAGCTCGATGAACGGGAAAGGAAATGGACACGCCAGTTTACCCAGGTTTGGGTCACCTTACGGTGTAAAACCATACTCCTGCTTTGTGGTGGATTAGCCTCGCGGGGGGCTGAGGATGAACTACTACAAGGAGGAGCAGCCTCGCGGGTTCTGCTTTGGGGGTGGATATGAGCTCCAGGGATTCGACCTCCAGAGATCCGATCCCTTGCTACGGTGGTGGCTAGGCTATACTTAGAGTGGCCTTGGTCCTCTTCCCCCAAAACTTAGGCGGGAAGGGATCCCACAGTAGCCAAATTTGAAGGGGGGCAAGTAGTACATCTTATCTTGACGAAAGGTGGTCTTCGCCTGCAAAGCTTCTGGTCGTGACGTCGTGGTGAGCTCGGTGATGACATCCGTCCTGCCGTCCTGGCGGTCTTGGTCTTGTTGCACGTAAACGGTAACCTTTTGGTTGATTCCTCGGGACTCTGCGTTTGCGTTTGCCTCCTTAGCACCAAAGAGGAAACCTGCCACTCTGCGCCCGCTGGTGCGCGCCTGACCTTGGTCGTCATGGCTGGCGTCACCTCGGCCTCATGAGGTGAGCGCTTGCATAGGAATATCCGCTCCTCAGGAGGCCGCCTGGGGAGGCCACTCCTTCATGAGGTCTTGATGTCGTCCGCCTCATGAGGGTCTTGTCTTGTCGATGATGAAGATGGGCCGTACCAGACCGTCGATGGAGCCACGCCGTGGGCCGCAGATAGGCAAGTCTGGGTACCCTGATTCCCAGAACGCCGACAGGGGCGGTCTGCTAAGGGCAATTTTACCCCTCAAAACAATTTTTTACTATCTAAAGCTTTTCAAGGGACCGAGAGATGCTCTTAATGGGATCTAAGATTCAATAGCTAATATTAAAAAGAATTATGGATTATATGTATCACGATATTCAAGTTATATGCCCACAAAAATTTTATCATTGAATTCGTATGGGGAAAAGTTTACAATGCTTTTGTAACATATAGAAATTCAAAAATACATATAGTATAATTTTATATCAAAATTGGGCTCAAAATTGGAGTATTTTTTGTTAGAATAACAATACAAATGTAGACGCTTACATTCACGCATGACTCTTGTTTATTTGAACACACACTACTCTTATGAGCACTTTCAAAATTGAGCTGAGAAATCTTGATATAGATAAAATTGTTGAAGGCATCTAATTAACGGGAACATGGTCTTCCATTCAATGCACATCACCAGAATGTCTGAAAAATGTGAGCTCATGTCAAATCTAGAACTAAACCTGGATGTGCGTGGCTTCAAACAATAACCTAAGGGCATGTCCAATGCCGACCTGCAAATTTCCTCCCTCATCCATCTGCCGATGGGGGGACCAATCTGTGGACAACAATGTAGGAGCTGGCCATCCAACATTATCTCCATACATTTTGAACATTGTTTCAACAAACTGGACAAAATTCATGCAAACCGGATGATATCCATAGAAACCGGAGCACATTCATTACATTTTGGATAGTTTTCATTAAAAAAATGAGGGCCAGACCTAAACCTAGATTACATCGTAATATGTCGTCCAAGTCCTTGTTATTCCCTTCCAGCGACCGAGTCCTCTATCTGCTGTCTCCATGAGCGGTGATGACAAGACCCTAAAGTGAAGGTGTTGTCTCCGGCGAGGAAGAGTAGAACATGGGAGACAGACTGGCCCAATTGGGACACCATGCCCTGCCGCCTCTCGTGCCCTACTCATCCTCGGAGGAGTCTACGACCTGTCTGTCGCCGGTGGATGTGAGTTCCACGATGGAAATGGAGGGGTCAACACTGTTGTCATCCCACCGGAGCAACCAAACATTGTTTGGCGACGTGTAGGACGCACAGCGGCGGCGTACTGGTCCGTCGTTACCTGCGCAACCAAATCTGCCTCCGTGTCCACATCCGGTTGCGCCGCATGTGCGTTGCGACACGCGGCTTGAGCGCGGGCGACCTCATAGAGTGATACGTCCATTTTGCATCATGCTTTTATATCAATATTTATTGCATTATGGGCTGTTATTACACATTATGTCTCAATACTTATGGCTATTCTCTATTATTTTACAAGGTTTATCATGAAGAGGGAGAATGCCGGCAGCTGGAATTCTGGCTGGAAAAGGAGCAAATATTGGAAACCTATTCTACACAGCTCCAAAAATCCTGAAACTCCACATAAGTCATTTTTGGAATTAATAAGAATTATTGAGCGAAGAAAATACCAGAGGGGGCCCACACCCTGGCTAGGCGGGTGGGGGCGCCCCCCTACTGGGCCCGCCCCCTGTCTCCTGGGCCCCCTGGTGGACCTCTGGTGTCTATCTTCTGCTATATGAAGGCTTTTACCCTGGAAAAAATCATAAGCAAGCTTACGGGACGAAACTCTACCGCCACGAGGTGGAACCTTGGCGGAACCAATCTAGGGCTTCGGCGGAGCTGTTCTGCCGGGGAAACTTCCCACCGGGAGGGGGAAATCATCACCATCGTTGTCGGTGTCAAAACCGGCGGATCTCGGGTAGGGGGTCCCGAACTGTGCGTCTAGGCGGATGGTAACAGGAGACAAGGGACACGATGTTTTTACCCAGGTTCGGGCCCTCTCGATGGA
The DNA here is from genome assembly GCA_963921465.1 of Triticum timopheevii. Classification (NCBI taxonomy): domain Eukaryota; kingdom Viridiplantae; phylum Streptophyta; class Magnoliopsida; order Poales; family Poaceae; genus Triticum; species Triticum timopheevii. The sequence goes on along the minus strand of OY997264.1, from coordinate 19,613,062 downwards.
GGTAAAACCTTACTCCTGCTTGATTGATATTGATGATATGGGTAGTACAAGAGTAGATCTACCATGAGATCAAGGAGGCTAAACCCTAGAAGCTAGCCTATGGTATGATTGTTGTTCGTCCTATGGACTAAAACCCTCCGGTTTATATAGGCACCGGAGAGGGCTAGGGTTACACAGAGTCGGTTACAATGGTAGGAGATCTACATATCCGTATTGCCAAGCTTGCCTTCCACGCCAAGGAAAGTCCCATCCGGACACGGGACGAAGTCTTCAATCTTGTATCTTCATAGTCTTGGAGTCCGGCCGTTGATGATAGTTCGGCTATCCGGACACCCCCTAGTCCAGGACTCCCTCGGTATCCCCTGAACCAGGCTTCAATGACGACGAGTCCAGCGTGCATATTGTCTTCGGCATTGCAAGGCGGGTTCCTCCTCCGAATACTTCATAGAAGATTGTGAACGCCAGGATAGTGTCCGGCTCTGTAAAATAAATTCCACATACCACCGTAGAGAGAATAATATTTACACAAGTTCAATCTGCTGACGTATTTCGCGGCGTGACGTCACACCACTACCAAGCCTTTACTTGAATCGTTTTTATTATACCACCTCAGCGCGTTTAGCGAAGCGGTTTCCTTGGCACGTCTTGTCGAAGCAGAGATCGTGTTCCCCTTATTCCGGGATTCCCATCAATACGGACGTGGGTAACCCAACCGCGCCCGTTACCACGCCCCCTCCATCGAAGGCGAGTTCCAAACGGTCACGGGGACGGCTCTTGGTATTCTCCCTCTTTATAATGAGACCAAGGCTCGTTTCTTTTCTTCAACCCTCAATCGAATCTACCCCTCGCCCCAAGTTCCAGCACTCAGGGTTCCAGATTCGAGCGCTTCGGACCTTCTACAATGTCTGGCTCCTACCCACAGGGCTGGTGGATGCCCTCCTCCGTCACGGAAGGAGACGTGCTAAAGCTGAAAGAAGCCAGGTACTTAACCTACGAGATTTCGCATAGGTTGCCTGCCCAAGGGCAAGTCATTCCTACTCCCGAGCCAGGCGAGAGCGTCGTGTTCGTGTCTCACCTCCGTTAGGGTTTAGGCTTCCCGATGGATCCCTTCGTAAGGGGGCTCATGTTTTACTATGGGCTGGAATTCTACGACTTGGCTCCGGAGTCCATCCTCCATATCTCGTCATTTTTTGTCGTTTGTGAGGCCTTCCTCCGCACTACCCCTCGCTTTGGTTTGTGGCTCAAAACCTTCAACGTGGAGCCAAAGATGATCGAGGGGCGTCAAGCAGAGTGTGGCGGGGCGGTTATAAGCAAGAGGGCCGATGCTCCATGGCCCGAGGGCTCTTTTCCGGAGGAGCTCAGTTTGTGGCAACAGGAGTGGTTCTATATTACCGCTCCCAGGGGCAGCAGGCAGAAGCCGCCGCCCATCTTTCGCTCGGGCCCTCCACAACGGCTGATGTCATGGGTCAACAAAGGGCTTAACTGGGGGCCGTCAAAGGACGTACCCCTATTGCAGGGCCGGATTCGAGACCTCCAAGAGAAGGAGATCAATCTGGTTGTAGTGATGCAGGTTATGCTGATTCGGCGTCTTCTGCCCTGCAAACGTCGCCCCCTCCGCCTGTGGGAATTCAATCCGGAGGGGCCTCGAGCTCTCCAACACTTCATGGGTACGACACCCGTGGAGATGTACAAATTGTTCTTCGGATCACCTGAGGTGTGTCCGGAATTGACCGAGGACGCCGGCTTAAGCTGCAATCGCCTGGATACTCAAGTAAGTAGCCCAGTGTCCGGACATACCGTTCGTTCGCATATCTTGGATTTTCCTTTTAACCAATCGTCCTTTGAACAGGAGTGGATAGCGCAAGCAAAACTGATACGGTGTCCGTCCCCCCTCCCGGAGACCACGCCGGATCTTGTGCTGGTCAAGTGCTGGAGGTTGCGCCTTTAGAAGAGGGCGAAGGGGAGAACAGAGAAACTACCGCCTCTACTAAGGAGGCTTTCAAGAAAGGGGGGATCGAGAATCCCTCCTTCCAGGGGGAGAAGAGGACCGCTTCCGAAGATCCGGAGGCTAAGGCCTCAAAACGGGGGAAGAAATCTTCACCAGAGGGTCCTGCGCCAGGAGAAGCCCCGGCCGCACTATCTCCCCTAAGGAATCAGCCCTCCAGCGAGCCGTAAGTAGGAAAGGGGAGTTTTGTAATAAGGGACATCCCTATTTTTGCTTCTGAGGATAACCGAAGTTTTTTACCTTGTAGTTCGGATCTCCGCCCTTCTCAGCTGAGCTCATCCTCGGGGGACCTTCGTCCGGAGATGATGGAGAGCGAGACGCCTCCATCTACCACACCGTCAGGCGGGGCGGACGACCCTGAGGTGTCGTCATGGAGGGTCTCCCCGAGTCCGGCAGGGCCGGAGAGTTCGGCACCTGCTGGTGTACGGCCGGGGGAGCTGAAGGATCTGCTCGAGAGGGCGTCTATCTCAGAAGATCACCGTACATTGATGAGTACGGTGATTGAAAGAATTTCATCCGCTGAGAGCGGGTTGCATGATGCTGTCAGAAGTTTACTGGCGGGTTTTGAGGTACGTAAAAATGACATACCCTTTGACAGTTTTGCACATAGAGTGCGCCCTGTATAGATAGTAGCCCCTGAGACTCGGTATGTTGTTGAAAGTGACAGTGTGCCGAGGATCATAATCTCAGTTATTAATTCTCGCCCTTCCTATGCAGGTGGCAGATCGTCCGGTGGCCAGCCGGACTGATAGAGTTGCCGAGCTAAAGAGGCAACTCGATGTTGCGGATGCGGACATCGCGCTGGTCAATAAACGACTTGACGAGTCACAAGGTAGGTTGTTTCTCCGTGGTCACCTAGTAAGGGAGCTGATGCCCACTCCTTACAACATGTATGCTTGATGCAGATGGTGCCGCTGTTGTGGAGGACCTTCGGGCAGAGCTTGCTCGAGCCAAGGAGCAGGCCAGAAGGAGTGATGCGGCTGCCTCGAAGGCAGCCGAAGAGCTAAAAGCCGAAAAGGCTGCTCACTGCCGAAGCAGGGAGGAGATGGCCGGAATGGCCGTGAAGCTGAAGGATGTTACCGACCGCTATGAAGTTCTTGAAAAAGAATGCCGAGCGGAGCAAGAGGACCTGAAGAAGGCCACCGCCGAAGCCAAGGATGCTCGTTCTGCAATGAGGGCTATAAAGGAGGAGCTGCCTCAGGCCGGAGACATTGCGGCTGGAAAGCCCTTTCTGCTGCGCAGGAAGTTCACAGATCAGAAGTATGCTCAGCTTGGCCAGCTGTGGGGTGCGGAGGATCCTTATCTGGATTTGGCGGCGAGTGCGGCGGATGCGGTTGTGCACTTCCGAAGAGAGAAGGATCACGAGATGGAAGAGCTTTTTTGGTCTCAATTCCACAGTCCGGAGCGTTCACTTCCATTGACCGATCGGTTGGCTGAGTGGGCTGAGCTGAATAGATTGTCCGGATTTGCCAGGACGGATGTAGTGTCTCATCTGTGGCCGGATAGGCCCAAGCCGAAGAGTTATTTTGGCTTATTGCAGCAATTCCTTGGGGCGGTGCCGCATATCAAGGCGATGAAGCGGTCGGCATGCATAGAGGGTGCGCGGATGGCTCTTGCCCATGTTAAGACATACTGGGCGGAGATGGATGCCACCGCTGTTGCATCCCGGGGTTCGGACGAGAGCTGGTTACCCGCTGAGCACTATTTTGGGGAAGTCCTGCAGGGTGCTCGTTTAATAGAGTCGCAGTGCTCGAAAGATGTTATGTTCAAATGACATGTATGATTTGTAAAACCATATTTATGATAAAAGTGCTTTTTATACTTGTGCGTTCAAGTATTAAAATATCTCCTGTGCGGGCGTTAATGCATATGTATATATAACCTGAAAGATGGCAGTCTTCGGCTTCAGCCCCCACGCACATGGTGCGGGGGTGTTTGCAAAATAGCGCATTTTCACACTTAATCCAACGTCTTGGTCCTGTGAAGGAGGTGGTAGCGTAGCAAACTAGGCAACCGGACTATAATGCTTTATCACTTTCACTTAGCCATAGGAGTTCGAAGATGGGGCTACGATATAGCCCCTAGGGGCACCGCATTCTCCGAATTCGGGGCGCGTATGTGCCTGACCGGGAAACGGTCCTTCGTCAAAGCGGCGGAATTCTAGACATTCCGATAGTCGATCGAGTGGTTGACCAGTCTCTCGCTATATCATGACAGTCAGTTTTCGGCTTTCTCTACTGAGGTGCTCGCCCGGCCGAACTGGGGCACAATCACAGTAGTTCTCCTGGTGCCGCGTTAGCCGATGATAAGGAACGTAAGGCAGCAAAACACAGGAGCCGGACAAACCCAACATTTGACCAAAGACATGATTCGGAGCTGATGCATATAAGGCCTAACTCGAGACGCCGAACACTCCCTGAGGTGTTCGGTCTTTATGAAAACGGGCAGAACGATGCCCTAAGCCCCTGGTGTCCAGGTACGGGCAAAAACTTCTGACGCGGCCGATGCCAAAACGCCAGCCTCCTCCTCGGTTATAATAGGAAGCCGGGGGATGTGTATCAACAAGAGACAGTAAGAAAGGTTTACGCAGGGTCTTAATCTGAAAAGAATCCTTGCAATGGGTCCCTGCTGCACGTCTGCGCCTGTCTCTCCGTTGTGCTGTATCCTGGACGGGTGTAGCACGTTGTTCATCTGTAAAAGAGAAGAACTTAGCTTGGGAAAATACTGTGCAAAACATGTATTTAAAACAGAGTATGATTTAAAAAAGGAATAAAGTTGAGCTTTATTGGCTCTCATTGTTTATGCACACAGCCTCTTGTAAAGGGGTGCGCATCTAGGAAGCCCCTAGTTTATTTATGCCGGACTCGTCTAGCCATGTCCGGGGTCTTGAACGACCTTTTAATGAGATGGTGCCGCGTGGACCGGGCATTTTAAGTGTAAGAGACGCGTAATGCGGTATTGCGTTAAAGCGGGCGAAAGCTTCGCGTCCCAATAGTGCTTGGTGGCTACTTTTAAATGGGACGACATGGAAGATTAGCTTTTCGCGACGGAAGTTGTCGGATGAACCGAACACAACTTCTAGCCGTAAGGAGCCCGTGCACTTGGCGTAAGGGCCTAGCGTCACTCCTTTGAAGGAAGTGATGCTACGGCGAATTTTGGTAGGGTCTATCCCCATCTTGCGGATTGTGTCTGGATATAGCAGGTTTAAATCGCTGCCGCCATCCATTAGGACTTGTGTAAATTGTAGTCCGTCGATTATAGGATCCAATATCAAAGCAATCCATCCTGCATTTCGAATACTTCTGGAGTAATCCAGATGGTCAAAAGTAATTGGTTTTGACATCCAATCTCGGGATTCCGCTGGGGTAGACCGTGCGGCGTGTGCTTTAATAGACGCCACCATATTTTTCCTTGTTATCACTTGAAGTGAATTCACTGTTTTTACTTCTTGTGGGAAGTTTTTTTGTTTTCCGGCGCTTTGCTTGTGGGGTTCGTCATCGTCTTCGCTTGGTGTGTCTAGCCCCTTGTGTTCGGCGTTGAGTCGGCCGGACTGTTTGAAGACCCAACAATCTCGGTGGGTATGGTTTGTAGGCTTCCCGGGGGTACTGTGAATTTGACATATCCTATCCAAAATTTTGTTTAGGTTGGATAGCTCGTCACTGTTGTCCTGAAGAGGCAATGTTTTGTTGTTCGGCCGAGAGCTTTTGAACCCGGCGTTGACCGTCGTGCTCTTTGGGCCATTTTCCTTACTCCAGCGCTGATCTTTTCTGCGTCGTGATTTCCCATTTCCATCTCTAACCTCGGATGTACTCGGGTCACTGGTGCTGCATCTTGCCAGCCAGCTATCTTCTCCCGCGCAAAAGCGGGTCATGAGGCTTGTTAGCGCGGCCATTGTTCGTGGTTTTTCCTGGCCGAGGTGTTTGGCAAGCCATTCGTCTCGGACATTATGTTTAAAATCTGCTAAGGCTTCGGCGTCCGGACAGTCGACTATTTGGTTCTTTTTGGTGAGGAACCTGTTCTGACTCTCCGGGCTGTTGAGTTATGTGACTTAAATCGTCCGCATCCGGAGGGCGGACATAAGTCCCTTGAAAATTTGCTCGGAACGCATCCTCGAGCTCTTCCCAACTTCCAATGGTATTTTCTGGGAGGCTTTTGAGCCAATGCCGAGCTGGCCCTTTGAGCTTGAGGGGTAGGTATTTTATGGCATGGAGATCGTCTCCTCTAGCCATATGTATGTGTAGGATGTAATCCTCAATCCAGACTCCTGGGTCTGTTGTTCCGTCGTATGCCTCTATGTTTACGGGCTTAAAACCTGCTGGAAATTCATGATCCAGTACCTCATCGATCGGTGAAACATAGTGGGTGTGCGGCGCCCCTGTATTTAGGTGTGCCGTTATCTTCGAACACTCGGCGTGTTGTGTTGCTTCCTGGGCCCCTCTTTTTTGGCCCATAAATGGACCTGACCGGGCCATCCTTTTTGCCAGGATCTTTATGTGTATCATGTGCCGGCTTGTGTGCGGTGCCGCTTGCCGCTCTTAGCCTGTCATCTGGTCGTCTATCCGGCCAGGCGGCCTCTTTACTTTTTGATTGTGGTGGCTCTACGGCCTCTTCGTCGAATTCGGGCAACAGCTTGCGCTTCGGGTAGCTCTTTGCTTGGTGGCTATTGCCGTATTTGTCTGCGGTCTTGAGTACTTTGCTCCATCTCATTCTGAGTACGTCTTCCGCTGTTTTGAGCTTCTGTTTCTGCTTCTTCAAACTTCTTACGGTGGTGACGAGCCCTTTGTGAAGGTTTTTATGCTCCGGTGATGTGTCCGGCGTGAGATCGTCTGGACTGTTGTTTTCGCCGGGGATGGGTTGCTTGTCCAATTCATCCTGTTCGGATGGTTGCTTGGTTGCACGTTCGTCGTCCACTGGTTCGCCCTGCTCTATGGCTGGGTCATTATGGGAGCTGTTGTTATCGAGGCGGGACTTCAGGTGGCGCTTGCTTCGCCGTTTTGGTTGTTTTTTGGGGGAATTATCCTTCGCCGCGTCCCGTTGTTCCTTGTTATCGCTTCCTTTTGGTGTATCCACCATGTATATGTTATGAGCTGAGGTGGCTTTCCAGTGCCCAGTAGGCGCTGGTTCTTGGTCGTCTCCGGCATCGTGGTCCATACCGTCGATGTCTTCGGAGTCGAAGTCTAACATGTCGGTTAAATCGTCGACAGTGGCTATAAAGTGGGTGGTGGGTGGGCTTTGAATTTCTTTGTTGTCCGCATCCCAACCATCCTGACCACAATTCGGCCAGGGCTCTCCCGATAGCGAGAGATACTTTAGCGAATTCAGGATGTCGCCAAAAGGTGAGTGTTGAAAGATGTCCGTGGCGGTGAACTCCATGATCGGCGCCCAATCGGATTCGATTGGAGGGGGCGCAGGAGGTTCGGAGTCCGGCGAGGAGTCCGGCACCTCGGAGTCACGAGCGTCACAAGGGACAACGTCAGTATTCGGCTCCATCGCCGTAGGGGTAGCAGCCCCCGAGGCGGTGTCTAGCCACCCATCCCCGATCTGGGCAGCCGGCTCCGAGTTGAGGATCGGAGCGGACTTGTGTGCGGCCTCCAGGGCACTGTCCGGCAGCAGAGCTAAATCATGCCCATCGTGACAATGCGGCGCGCTCGGCTGTGGCTCAAATCCGTCGAAGATCAAGTCTCCATGGATGTCAGCCGTGAAGTTTAGACTTCAAAATCTGACCTGATGGCTAGGGGCGTAGCTTTCGATCTGCTCCAGATGGCCAAGCGAATTGGCCCGCAGTGCAAAGCCGCCGAATACGAAGATTTGTCCGGGGAGAAAAGTCTCACCCTGGACTGCGTCGTTGCTGATGATCGAAGGAGCCATCAAGCCTATCGGTGATGACACAGAGGAACTCTCAATGAAAGCACCAATGTCGGTGTCAAAACCGGCGGATCTCGGGTAGGGGGTCCCGAACTGTGCGTCTAGGCGGATGGTAACAGGAGACAAGGGACACGGTGTTTTTACCCAGGTTCAGGCCCTCTCGATGGAGGTAAAACCCTACTCCTGCTTGATTGATATTGATGATATGGGTAGTACAAGAGTAGATCTACCACGAGATCAAGGAGGCTAATCCCTAGAAGCTAGCCTATGGTATGATTGTTGTTCGTCCTATGGACTAAAACCCTCCGGTTTATATAGGCACCGGAGAGGGCTAGGGTTAAATAGAGTCGGTTACAATGGTAGGAGATCTACATATCCGTATTGCCAAGCTTGCCTTCCACGCCAAGGAAAGTCCCATCCGGACACGGGACGAAGTCTTCAATCTTGTATCTTCATAGTCTTGGAGTCCGGCCGTTGATGATAGTTCGGCTATCCGGACACCCCCTAGTCCAGGACTCCCTCAATCGTCATCACCAACGATCCTCTCATCGGGAGGGGGTGAATCTCCATCAACATCTTCACCAGCACCATCTCCTCACAAAACCCTAGTTCATCTCTTGTATCCAATCTTGTATCAAAACCACAAATTGGTACCTGTGGGTTGCTAGTAGTGTTGATTACTCCTTGTAGTTGATGCTAATTGGTTTACTTGGTGGAAGATCATATGTTCAGATCCTTAATGCATATTAATACTCCTCTGATTATGAACATGAATATGCTTTGTGAGTAGTTACGTTTGTTCCTGAGGACATGGGTGAAGTCTTGCTATTAGTAGTCATGTGAATTTGGTATTCGTTCGATATTTTGATGAGATGTATGTTGTCTCTCCTCTAGTGGTGTTATGTGAATGTCAACTACATGACACTTCACCATTATTTGGGCCTAGAGGAAGGCATTGGGAAGTAATAAGTAGATGATGGGTTGCTAGAGTGACAGAAGCTTAAACCCTACTTTATGCGTTGCTTCGTAAGGGGCTGATTTGGATCCACTAGTTTCATGCTATGGTTATGTTTACCTTAATACTTCTTTGTAGTTGCAGATGCTTGCAATAGGGGTTAATCATAAGTGGGATGCTTGTCCAAGAAAAGGCAGTACCCAAGCACCGGTCGACCCACATATCAAATTATCAAAGTACCGAACGCGAATCATATGAGCGTGATGAAAACTAGCTTGATGATAATTCCCATGTGTCCTTAGGAGCGCTTTTATCATTATAAGAAATTGTCCAGACTTGTCCTTTGCTACAAAAAGGATTGGGCCACCTTGCTGCACTTTATTTACTTTCATTGCTTGTTACCCATTATAAATTATCTTATCACAAAACTATTTGTTACCTACAATTTCAGTGCTTGCAGAGAATACCTTACTGAAAACCGCTTGTCATTTCCTTCTACTCCTCGTTGGGTTCGACACTCTTACTTATCGAAAGGACTATGATAGATCCCCTATACTTGTGTTTCGTCAAGACTCTTTTCTGGCGCCGTTGCCGGGGAGTGAAGCACCTTTGGTGAGTGGAACTTGGTAAGGAAACATTTATATAGTGTGCTGAAATTTTCTGTCACTTGTTACTATGGAAACTAATCCTTGAGGGGCTTGTTTGGGGTATCTTCGCCGCAACCGGTAGAGCAAAGAGTTGCTCCTCAACCTACTGAACCTACTGAAAATGTTTACTTTGAGATTCCTTCGGGTATGATAGAGAAACTGCTAGCTAATCCCTTTGCAGGAGATGGAACATTGCATCCTGATTTACACCTTATCTTTGTGGATGAATTTTGTGGATTATTTAAGCTTGCAGGTATTCCCGATGATGTTGCCAAAAGGAAGGTCTTCCCTTTATCTTTGAAGGGATACGCATTGACATTGTATAGGTTATGTGATGATACGGGATCTTGGAACTATAAACGATTGAAGTTGGAATTTCACCGGAAGTTCTATCCTATGCACCTTGTTCATCGTGATCGTAATTACATATATAATTTATGGCCTTGTGAAGGAGAAAGCATTGCTCAAGCTTGGGGGAGGCTCAAGTCAATGTTATATTCATGCCCCAATCATGAGCTCTCAAGAGATATGATTATTCAAAATTTCTATGCTCGGCTTTCTCTCAACGATCGCACCATGCTTGATACTTCCTGTGTTGGTTCTTATATGCCGAAGACTACTGAATTCAAGTGGGATTTATTGGAAAGAATTAAACGCAACTCTGAAGATTGGGGTTCCGACGATGGTAATGAGTCAGGTATCACACCTAAGTTTGATTGTGTTAAATCTTTTATGGATACCGATGCTTTTCGTGGATTTGGCGCTAAATATGGACTTGACTGTGAGATAGTAGCTGCTTTTTGTGAATCTTTTGCTACTCACGTTGATCTCCCTAAGGAAAAGTGGTTTAAATATAATTCTCCCACTAAAGTAAAAGTAGTTGCACCTATTACAGTTGAAGAAAAGACTATCACTTATAATGATTCTATTGTTCCTACTACTTATGTTGAGAAACCGCCTTTTCCTGTTAGGATAAAGGATCATGCTAAAGCTTCAACTGTTGTTCGTAAGAGTAATACTAGAACTTATACACCCCCTGAGCAAATTAAAGTTGAACCTGGTATTGCTATGGTTAAAGATCTCTTAGATGATAATATAGATGGGCATGTTATTTATTTCTGTGGTGAAACTGCTAATATTGCTAGACCAGATGCTAAGATACATAGACCTGTTGTAGGCATGCCTGTTATTTCTGTTAAAATAGGAGATCATTGTTATCATGGCGTATGTGATATGGATGCTAGTGCAAGTGCAATACCTATTTCCTTATATAAAGAAATTATGCATGATATTGCACCCGCTGAGTTGGAAGGTATTGATGTTACTATTAAGCTTGCCAATAGAGATACTATTTCACCAGTTGGGATTATTAGAGATATTGAAGTCTTGTGTGGGAAAGTTAAATATCCTGCTGATTTTCTTGTTCTTGGTTCCCCACAAGATGACTTTTGTCCCATTATATTTGGTAGACCCTTCTTGAATACTGTTAATGCTAGGATTGATTGTGAAAAGGATATTGTTACAATTGGCTTAGGGGATATGAAACATGAGTTTAATTTTGCTAAGTTTCTTAGACAACCCCGTGATAAAGAATAACCTAGTAAGTATGAGATTATTGGTCTTGCTTCTATGGCCATGCCTCCTGCTGATCCGTTAGAACAATATTTGCTAGACCATGAAAATGATATGTTTATGAATGAAAGAAGGGAAATAGATGAAGTATTCCTTCAACAGGGTCCTATTCTGAAACACAACTTACCTGTTGAAATCCTAGGGGATCCCCCTCCACCCAAGGGTGATCCCGTGTTTGAGCTCAAACCGTTACCTGATAATCTTAAATATGCTTATCTTGATGAAAAGAAGATATATCCTGTTATTATTAGTGCTAACCTTTCAGAGCAAGAAGAGGAAAGATTATTGAAAACTCTGAAGAAGCACCGTGCTGCTATTCGATATACTCTGGATGATCTTAAGGGCATTAGTCCCACTCTATGTCAACACAAAATTAAATTGGAGAAAGATGCCAAACCAGTTAGAGATCCTCAACGACAGTTAAATCCTAAGATGAAAGAAGTGGTAAGAAAGGAGATACTGAAGCTCCTTGAGGCAGGTATACTTTATCAATTTGCTGATAGTGATTGGGTAAGTCATGTCCATTGCGTCCCCAAGAAAGGAGGTATTACTGTCGTTCCTAATGATAAATATGAATTGATCCCGCAAAGAATTATTACAGGTTATAGGATGGTGATTGATTTCCTTAAATTAAATAAAATGACTAAGAAAGATAATTACCCTTTACCTTTTATTGATCAAATGCTAGAAAGACTATCCAAACATACACATTTAGATGGTTATTCTGGTTTCCCTCAAATACATGTGTCAACGGAGGATCAATCAAAAACTACTTTTACTTGCCCTCTCGGTACTTTTGCTTATAGACGTATGCCTTTTGGTTTATGTAATGCACCTGCTACCTTTCAAAGATGCATGATGGCTATATTCTCTGACTTTTGTGAAAAGATTTGTAAGGTATTCATGGATGACTTCTCCGTTTATGGATCCTCTTTTGATGATTGCTTGAGCAACCTTGATTGAATTTTGCAGAGATGTGAAGACACTAGTCTCATCTTGAATTGGGAAAAGTGCCACTTTATGGTTAATGAAGGCATTGTCTTGGGGCATAAAATTTCTGAAAAAGGTATTGAAGTTGATAAAGCTAAAGTTGATGCTATTGAAAAGATGCCATGTCCCAAGGACATAAAAGGTATAAGATGTTTCCTTGGTCATGCCGGTTTCTATAGGAGGTTCATTAAGGACTTTTCTAAAATCTCTAGGCCTCTGACCAATTTATTGCAAAAAGATATTCCTTTTGTCTTCGATGATGATTGTGTAGAAGCATTTAAAATACTTAAGAAAGCGTTGATCACTGCACCTATTGTTCAGCCACCTGATTGGAATTTACCCTTTGAAATTATGTGTGATGCTAGTGATTATGCTGTAGGTGTTGTTCTAGGGCAAAGAGTTGATAAGAAATTAAATGTTATCCAGTATGCTAGTAAAACTCTTGACACTGCCCAAAGAAATTATGCTACTACTGAAAAAGAATTCTTAGCAGTTGTGTTTGCTTGTGATAAGTTCAGACCTTACATTGTTGATTCTAAAGTTACTATTCACACTGATCATGCTGCTATTAAATATCTTATGGAAAAGAAAGATGCTAAGCCTAGACTTATTAGATGGGTTCTCTTGCTCCAAGAATTTGATTTGCATATTATTGATAGAAAGGGAGCTGAGAACCCCGTTGCAGACAACTTGTCTAGGTTAGAGAATGTTCTTGATGACCCACTACCTATTGATGATAGCTTTCCTGATGAACAATTAGCAGTCGTTAATGCTTCTCGTACTGCTCCATGGTATGCTGATTATGCTAATTACATTGTTGCTAAATCTATACCACCTAGTTTCACATACCAGCAAAAGGAAAAGTTCTTTTATGATTTAAGACATTACTTCTGGGATGGCCCACACCTTTACAAAGAAGGAGTAGATGGTGTTATTAGACGTTGTGTACCTGAGCATGAACAGGAACAGATCCTACGCAAGTGTCACTCCGAACCATATGGAGGACACCACGCTGGAGATAGAACTGCACATAAGGTATTGCAATCCGGTTTTTATTGGCCTACTCTCTTCAAAGATGCCCGCAAGTTTGTCTTGTCTTGTGATGAATGTCAAAGAATAGGTAATATTAGTAGACGTCAAGAAATGCCTATGAATTATTCTCTTGTTATTGAACCATTTGATGTTTGGGGCTTTGATTATATGGGACCTTTTCCTGCCTCTAATGGATATACACATATTTTAGTTGCTGTTGATTACGTTACTAAGTGGGTAGAAGCTATTCCAACTAGTAGTGCTGATCATAACACCTCTATTAAGATGCTTAAAGAAGTTATTTTTCCGAGGTTTGGAGTCCCTAGATATCTTATAACTGATGGTGGTTCACATTTTATTCATGGTACTTTTTGTAAAATGCTTGCTAAGTATGATGTTAATCCCAGAATTGCATCTCCTTATCACCCACAGTCTAGTGGTCAAGTAGAATTGAGCAATAGAGAGCTCAAGTTAATTTTGCAAAAGACTGTCAATAGATCTAGAAAGAATTGGTCCAAGAAACTTGATGATGCATTATGGGCCTATAGAACTGCATATAAAAATCCTATGGGTATGTCTCAGTATAAGATGGTATATGAAAAAGCATGTCACTTACCTCTAGAACTTGAACATAAAGCATATTGGGCTATTAAAGGGCTCAATTATGACTTCAAACTTGCCGGTGAGAAGAGGTTGTTTGACATTAGCTCACTTGATGAATGGAGAACCCAAGCCTATGAGAATGCCAAGCTGTTCAAAGAAAAAGTTAAAAGATGGCATGACAAAAGGATACAAAAGCGTGAGTTTAACGTAGGTGATTATGTGTTGCTATTCAACTCTCGTTTAAGATTTTTTGCAGGAAAACTTCTCTCTAAGTGGGAAGGTCCTTACGTTATCGAGGAGGTCTATCGTTCCAGTGCCATAAAAATCAACAACTTTGAAGGCACAAGTCCGAGGGTGGTGAACGGTCAAAGAATCGAACATTATATCTCAGGTAATCCTATCAATGTTGAAACTAATATTATTGAAACCGTAACGCCGGAGGAATACATAAGGGACACTTTTCAGAATGTTTCAGACTCCGAAAAGGAATAGGTATGTGGTACGGTAAGTAAACCGACTCCAAAACAATTCTAATGGCAATTTTTCTCCGTTTTGGAATGTTTAATAATTTTAGGAAGCAAGAAGTAATCCGGAAAGGACACGAGGCCTCCACGAGGGTGGAGGGCGCGCCCCCCCTTACTGGGCGTGCCCCCTGTCTCGTGGGCACCTCGTGTGCCTCCCGGACTCCGTTTTCTTGCACGTTACTTCTTTTGGTCGGTAAAAATTCATTATATAATCTCCCGAAGGTTTTGACCACCGTATCACGCAAAAATCCTCTATTTTCGTTTCGAGCTATTTTTCTGACAGATCTAGAGCACCATAACGTCTCCAAGCGCTCCCAAGGACAAGTTTTTCGAGAGGGTTATCAACCCCTATCTTGCAGAGGTGCTGCAACACCCTCAAACCATTGAGATGCGTGAGGGGGTGCTGCACATCCGCGATGTGGAGGGACCAAGGCGTACCGGAAGCGTGGATACAAAGCTCGAAGCCATGGAGCAACAAGTTTTCAAGTGTCAAGGGATGGTGGAGCGTGGACTCAACGCTAACCAGGTGATGATCGTGGAGTTCACCAACAACCACAAGCTGGATGCCAAGATCATTGGGGAGACCATCTTTAAGCTTCAAGAGAAAATCAAGCACCTCCAAGCCCAGATCTATGACCTGCAAAACCAAAACTGTGAGTATGAATATAGATTCAAGAGGATGAGTTTGGTTGCAGATTTGAGGATCCCGGAGACTCGATCATCCTTCTATGATGGTGAGCCTATGCCTTAGAAGATGGACGACAAGCCTACATCATCAACAACTTCTACTTCACCACCTCCGAGGACATAATTACATGGGTATGGGCACTCCCCTTGGCAACTGCCAAGCTTGGGGGAGGTGCCCCGGTATCGTATCACCATCACACTCCTACCTTTACCATTTTTCTTAGTTCGATCCTTTTAGTAATATCTTGATCTAGTAGATTGAAGTTTTCGTATTAAGTAGTTTTGAGTTTTGCTTTGTGATCTCTATGTAACCGAGCCCGTGAGCTATCTATAATAAAGATTAGTGTTGAGTCAAGGGCTTTGCTATCTCGCTATGATCTTGAGAAAATAGAAAGAATAAAAAGAATAAAAGAGTTCATATTGATCTTATGGATAGTAATGACTTCACATATAAATAGTATGAGGCATAAAAGTTGTTGAGAGTTGACAAACATAGTTTTGGTCATCGTTGCAATTAATAGGAAGTAATAAAGAAAGAGAGGTTCCCACATATAAATATACTATCTTGGACATCTTTTATGATTGTGAGCACTCATTAAGTATGACATGCTAAAGAGTTTATGTTGGACAAGGAAGACAACGTAATAGGTTATGTTTTCTCACATCTCAGTTAAAGTATATTGTCATTGATCTTCCCAACATGTTGAGCTTGCCTTTCCCCCTCATGCTAGCCAAAAATTCCTTGCACCAAGTAGAGATACTACTTGTGCTTCCAAATATCCTTAAACCCAGTCCTTCCATGAGAGTCCACCATACCTGCCTATGGATTGAATAAGATCCTTCAAGTAAGTTGTCATGTTGCAAGCAATAAAAATTGCTCTCTAAATATGTATGACTTATTAGTGCGGAGAAAATAAGTTTTATACGATCGTGTGATATGGAAGTAATAAAAGCGACGGACTGCATAGTAAAGGTTCATATCACAAGTGACAATATAAAGTGACGTTCTTTTGCATTAAGATGTTGTGCATCCAACCCTAAAAGCACATGACAACCTCTGCTTCCCTCTGCGAAGGGCCTATCTTTTACTTTATGTATTTACATTATGCAAGAGTCAAGGTGATCCTCACCTTTCCCTTTTTCATTTTATCCTTTGGCAAGCACCTCGTGTTGGAAAGATCCTGATATATATATATATCCAATTGGATGTAAGTTAGCATGAGCTATTATTGTTGACATCACCCAAAGGTGAATACGTTGGGAGGCGAAGTTATAAGCCCCTATCTTTCTCAGTGTCTGATTAAAACTCCATAACCATAAGTATTGCGTGAGTGTTAGCAATTGTAGAAGACTATATGATAGTTGAGTATGTGGACTTGCTGAAAAGCTCTATTCTTGACTCTTTGTGATGTTATGATAAATTGCAATTGCTTCAATGACTGAGATTATAGTTTGTTAGTTCTCAATGAAGTTTCTGAACCATACTTGACATTGTGAATAGATTGTTACTTGAGCATAAGAAATCATATGACAAAATCCTTATATGTTGCTATTATAAGAATGATCATGATGCCCTCATGTCCGTATTTTATTTTTATCGACACCTCTATCTCTAAACATGTGTACATATTTTTCGACTTCGGCTTCCGCTTGAGGACAAGCGAGGTCTAAGCTTGGGGGAGTTGATACGTCCATTTTGCATCATGCTTTTATATCAATATTTATTGCATTATGGGCTGTTATTACACATTATGTCTCAATACTTATGGCTATTCTCTCTTATTTTACAAGGTTTATCATGAAGAGGGAGAATGCCGGCAGCTGGAATTCTCACTGGAAAGGGAGCAAATATTGGAAACCTATTCTGCACAGCTCCAAAAATCCTAAAACTCCACGGAAGTCATTTTTGGAATTAATAAGAATTATTGAGCGAAGAAAATACCAGAGGGGGCCCACACCCTGGCCAGGAGGGTGGGGGGCGTCCCCCCCTACTGGGGGCGCCCACCTGTCTGCTAGGCCCCTGTTGGCCCTTCGGTGCCCATCTTCTGCTATATGAAGGCTTTTACCCTGGAAAAAATCATAATCAAGCTTACGGGGCGAAACTCCGCCGCCACGAGGCGGAACCTTGGCGGAACAAATCTAGGGCTCCGGCTGAGCTGTTCTGCCGGGGAAACTTCCCTCCGGGAGGGGGAAATCATCACCAACGATCCTCTCATTGGGAGGGGGTCAATCTCCATCAACATATTCACCAACACCATCTCCTCTCAAAACCCTAGTTCATCTCTTGTATCAAAACCACAAATTGGTACGTGTGGGTTGCTAGTAGTGTTGATTACTCCTTGTAGTTGATGCTAATTGGTTTACTTGGTGGAAGATCATATGTTCAGATCCTTAATGCATATTAATACTCCTCTGATTATGAACATGAATATGCTTTGTGAGTAGTTACGTTTGTTCCTGAGGACATGGGTGAAGTCTTGCTATTAGTAGTCATGTGAATTTGGTATTCGTTCGATATTTTGATGAGATGTATGTTGTCTCTCCTCTAGTGGTGTTATGTGAACATCGACTACATAAAACTTCACCACTATTTGGGCCTAGAGGAAGGCATTGGGAAGTAATAAGTAGATGATGGGTTGCTAGAGTGACAGAAGCTTAAACCCTAGTTTATGTGTTGCTTCGTAAGGGGCTGATTTGGATCCACTAGTTTCATGCTATGGTTAGGTTTACCTTAATACTTCTTTTGTAGTTGCGGATGCTTGCAATAGGGGTTAATCATAAGTGGGATGCTTGTCCAAGAAAGGGCAGTGCCCAAGCACCGGTCCACCCACATATCAAATTATCAAAGTACCGAACGCGAATCATATGAGCGTGATGAAAACTAGCTTGACGATAATTCCCATGTGTCCTCGGGAGCGCTTTTCTCATTATAAGAAATTGTCCAGGCTTGTCCTTTGCTACAAAAAGGATTGGGCCACCTTTACGCACTTTATTTACTTTGATTGCTTGTTACCCGTTATAAATTATCTTATCACAAAACTATCTGTTACCTACAATTTTAGTGCTTGCAGAGAATACCTTACTGAAAACCGCTTGTCATTTCCTTCTGCTCCTCATTGGGTTCGACACTCTTACTTATCGAAAGGACTATGATAGATCCCCTATACTTGTGGGTCATCATAGAGCGTCTGCTGCTTGGCGAAAAGTTCGCGTTTGTTGCAGCCATGGCCGCCACGGCTTCCTCACTCGATGTAGATCTGGCCCTCCGCCAGCCGGTGCTGCTTGAGAGGGACCGGGTTGTACTGCTGTTGCTCCTGCACTTGCCGGAACAGTGACATAGGCGCCGGTTGCTCCTCCATCATGATGGCGTTGAAGTGCGTCTACGCCTGCTCCATGGTCAAGCCGGCATGCACCAGTACGTGCTTCAGCACTGAGCTGTTGTCGAAGCCCGTCTTCATCCGGGTGTCCTCGTTGTTGAGACCTTGGGGGAGCTGGACGGCATCCCGACCTCGATCCACCTGGCACGGTGACATTGCCAGGCGACCACCAAGGCGGTGATCTCATGCTTCATCTCCGTCGACAGACTCTCCCACAGAGCGTTCCCACTTGCGGTCAAGGCGGATGTGGTACACGGAAGGAAGACGTTGAGCGGATGGGGTTGTGGTGTGCTGTTTGCAGGGTGTGGCCGCCTTTAAATAGTGGATACCGGTGAGGCCAAGCGTGTGGTGCGTTAATGCGCGGGTGCCGGAGCTGGTCTCTCGGTCGGCGACCTTGTTTAATGGCGGCAGACCGATGGACGGGCATCGAACGGGTGTGGTAGATATCCATCACGTCCCGAACAGTAAACGTCTCTTCGGCATTGAACGAGCGTAGACCGGGGACGCGGTGCAAGCAGCGCTCTCGGCCGGCAGGCCGCTTCAATGCCGGCTCCAGTGAGCTATCACGTCCGCTCTGGGCCAGCATGAATGTGGGCGTCTGGCTTCGGGTGGGAACACGAGCAGGCACAAGAAAGGGGTTTTTGTGGGTTAGATTAATCAGATGCGGGCGTGACAGCTGTCCGAACGCCCGAAAAGCCTTAAGTTTGTCTCCGGATTGCGAGAAAAAAAAGGCTTGAATCGTTGATGAACCGATGCAGGAGTGGTTTGGATGACACAACACTTACAGTTCGTTTGAGGGTCGGCGTCGGTGCCCTAAGAGCAATTCCAATGGGGCGACCCATTTCGTCCGCGGCCGTCCGTTTGGGTTGGCGCGGACAGAAAAGGCGGCCCAACGCGCTGACCCAAACGCGCGCGCGCCTATTCCTGTCCCCGGCCCGCTGGTCTGTGGCACATTGGCCTCCGCTCTCACCCCCCTGCTAACAAGCAACCCTTGCCCCGCCTCCTCCGTCACCGACGCCGCCGCCCATTTTTGCCGGCGACTCTTCCAGCTGCCTCCGCCTCCACATCCGCCCAGCAACGCCGCCCCTGCCCCCCGTCGCCCTCCGCCGCTGTTTTGCCGCCGGGGAGCAAACTGGTTCCCATCGCCGCTTCCCCCACCGCACAGCCGCCCGCGATGAACAAGACACCTCGCCGCCCCCGCCACATCTGACCGGCACGCTCGTCGGACGCCAGCGGGGCAGCTAGCTGGTCTGTGGGCGCCGCGTCTCCGCTCGCCGGCCGTCTCCTTCTTCGACGCCCGCAAGCTGTTCGACAGCTTGCCAAGGTACGAAAATGGACTCCGCCGACGAGTTCTTTTTCCACAATTTCCTTTGCGACTCCGACAATTCGTCGTCCGACGACGAGGATGAGATATTGGCTGCCGTGTTGGTCCATCACCACCTCAACAGCCAGCGGCCGTTGTTCCATGGCTCCATTCCGGGCCACCTGTCGGCGTTGAATCGCAACCGAGAGAGCGGGCATTTCCTTCTCTGGAAGGACTACTTTGATACAACAAACCCGTTGTTTAAACATCAAAAATTCCGCCGCCGGTTCCGTATGAGTAGGCATGTTTTCAACCGTATTAGAGAGGGGGTGGTCGGCTATGATGACTACTTGGAGTGCAAAGAGGATGCCGTCGGCAAGATTGGTTTCTCCTCTTATCAAAAATGCACTGCCGCCATCCGAATGCTTGCATACGGAGTGCCCGGTGATCTCATTGACGAGTACGTACGTATGAGCGAGTCTACATGCCTAGAGTCTTTGTATAAGTTCTGCAAGGCTGTGATTGTTGTGTTAGGCCCTGAGTACTTGAGAGAGCCTATAGCTGAAGATTCAAACCGTTTGTTGGCGATGAATGCCAGCAGGGGCTTCCCGGGGATGCTTGGCAGCATAGACTGCATGCACTGGGAGTGGAAGAACTGCCCTTCTGCTTGGCAAGGGCAGTATAAGGGACATGTCAGGGCTTGCACTGTCATACTAGAGGCCGTGGCGTCTCAAGATCTCTGGAT
Source organism: Triticum timopheevii (assembly GCA_963921465.1). Taxonomy (NCBI): domain Eukaryota; kingdom Viridiplantae; phylum Streptophyta; class Magnoliopsida; order Poales; family Poaceae; genus Triticum; species Triticum timopheevii. Next base: position 19,592,697 of record OY997264.1, on the reverse strand, counting down.
CTGGCACTCTTTCTTTGGCATGGCTGGATCACACAATGATATCAACGTGCTTCAGCGCTCACCGGTGTTTGCTAGGCTTGCCGAAGGCAACAGCCCACCGGTGAACTTTACTGTCAACGGCCACAACTATGGCAAAGGGTATTATTTGGGTGACGGTATCTATCCTTAGTGGACCACTATTGTCAAAACAATACCCAACCCTATCGGAGAGAAAAGGAAAAGATTTGCCCAAGAGCAAGAGAGTGCTAGGAAGGATGTCGAGCGTGCCTTTGGTGTTTTGCAATCTCGATGGGGCATCGTTCGGTATCCTGCTAATACTTGGAGCACGCAGAAACTGTGGGAGGTGATGACTGCTTGTGTGACCATGCACAATATGATCGTAGAAGATGAGCGCCCGAAAGGTCTGTACGATCAAGGCTTTCAGTTTCAGGGTGAGAATGTTGTGCCTGATCATTGAGTAGCGGCAACATTTGAGCAGTTCACTCAGTTTCATGAAGACATGCGTGACTGGGAAACTCACGTGCTACTGCAAAATGATTTGGTTGAGTATATGTGGGACTCATGTTGGCAACCAATAGATGTATCTTCTTTTACTCGTTTGCAAAACTATGTGAAACACTTTTATTTGTATTTGGCTTGTAAAACTATACTATTTATTTGGACGGCTAAACTATTTTGCTTGCATTTTCATTTCACAATATGTTTGAATGCAAATCAATGTAAAATTGGGAGGCAAGCCGGCCACGCCTGCACATATGGGTCGGCGTGTTGGGCGTGCTGCCGACCCATATAAAAAACAGGGCGGACGCTGGGCGAGCGGCCGACCCAAATGAACAAAAAGCGGACGAAATCGCTGTCCGTTTGGGTCGGCCCACTGGAGTGGCTCTAACCAACTAGCTACGCTCGCTTCACAAAAAACAAGAAAAAAAATGAAGGAACTGATCCATCAAGCTTAGGAGGCAGAACGGGCACGGGGAGTAGAACGGGCTCGCCCGAAAACCCGCCAAGATGGCAGCGTACTCCCAGAGGGAGCATCTTGTCAGGCTTTAGCAGTAGAAAGTTAATAATCCGACCGCGACCGCATTAGCCGCGTACTAGTAGTACGAAAGGGACCGCATTAGCTAAAGGGGGTGATGGAGACGGGGATCCTAAGCTCTCGTCTCATTACACACCATTCCATTCAATACTCGCTTGCTTGGGATAGGAGCCATCGGTGGATCCGCCTCCGCCTCCGCCTCCGCCTCCATCCCCATGGATCTTGTGCTGGAGGAAGCCTTGCGGGCCATGGCTCGCGCGGTCGACCAGTTCCGGAGCCTGGGCGACAGGCAGATGCGGAGGTGCCTGCTGCGCGCCGGGGACCACGTCAGCGGCAAGCTGCGGGAGGTGGCGACCCAGCTGGACCAGATCCGCGACCTCCTCTGGGCCGACGACGACACGAGCTCTCCGGCGAGGAGGGGTCGCCTCAAGGAGGCCTTCTACGGCATCGAGGACTTGGTGGCCGGCATGGAGTACCGCAGCCTCACTTTCCAGGTTGAATCCGGTATTTCCTCAAAGTCAAATCGCAATCCACTTTCTTCTGCTATCAGGCTGGGCAAGCGATTCGTTAGCAGCAGCGGCAGCGATGAGGCGTCGCGCCGCCGGTTCCTCAAGGACCTCGATTCCGTCGCAAGCACTCTCAGCTCTCTGCTCAAGCAAGCACAAGGATCCGGTCTGCCGCCCACCGTTCCGGTGCCCGATTTTGACGCTGCCACGATGCTCCAGGGTGGTCACAAGGTGTTTGGCCGCAACAAGGAGCTGAACGACATCGTGCAAATGCTGACTGAGCCGCCCTCGCCCCACTGCACTGCCTGCAGGGTTGTCTCCATTGTTGGCTTGGGCGGTTTGGGCAAGACCACGCTCGCCCAGTCAGTCTACGACGATACCAGAGTCAAGTCCCACTTTGATCTCAGAGCATGGGCACATGTCTCAGGCAAGCCTGACAAGATGGAACTCGCAAAGCAAATCTTGCGTTCAGCCAACCCGAGATACGGTGGATCCATCGACAAAGATGCCACGTTTGCAACTCTTCAGTTGAAGCTCAATCGGTTAATGTCGTCCAGGAGGTTTCTGATTGTTCTTGATGATATCTGGGGTGACGACCCCTTTACCAACGACGCCTACAACGAAATCCTCAGTCCACTAAGATCCATCGAGAGCGGCAGTAGGATTATTGCTGTCACTCGGACACCAAAGGTGGCTGACATGCTAGATGCATCTCACACCTACTTCCTGAATGCATTGGGCACTGATGATTGTTGGTCACTGATCAAGGAATCTGCCTTTGGGGGCTCGAGCACACATGAGGAGTGCACTGAAGAATTGGAACAGATCGGGATGAAGATTGCCGCCAAGCTCAACGGATTGCCTTTGGCTGCCAAGCTGATGGGAGGACTGCTTGGAGCTACAAAGAGCACAAAGTACTGGCGTATTATCTCGGAAAAAGAATTTTCCGGAGATATCACTCTCTCCTTGCTGCGGTTGAGCTACAGTTACCTGCCAGGACGACTCAAGCAGTGCTTTGCGTTCTGCAGCATATTTCCCAAGAACTGGAAGTTCGACCAAACAACCTTGGTACGCCTTTGGATGGCCAACGGCTTCATTCAACTGCAAAGTGGCACTGGCAAAAGGATGGAGGATCTGGGCACAGATTATTTCAATGTTCTGCTGTCTCGGTCCTTCTTCCATGCTCTCAGCCAGGGCCGTCGCACACACTATAAGATGCATGACTTGATCCATGATATGGCAGTGTCAGCTTCAACCGAAGATTGCTGTCAAATTGAGCCTGGCATGACCCGTCGTATCCCCTCAACTGTGCGCCATGTATCGGTCACCACCGGCAGCTTACAAGACGTCAATGCTGCCATCAACATACTCCCGAAAAACCTACGCACCGTCATAGTTTTTGGAAATTGGACACATTTTCTCGAAGATGACTCCCTGGTTAAGCTAAAGAATCTGCGAGCACTTGATGTTTGTCACTGTGACTTTACTGAGTTGCCACCAGCTATTTCCTGTTTATTCCATCTCCGTTACTTGTCGCTGTCTCGCACCATTCGGAGTCTTCCAGAGTCCATAAGCAAGCTGCTCCATCTGCAAACCTTGTGCTTTGAAGATAAGTGTTCCCTTGATAAGCTTCCTGCAGGAATAAGTAGGCTTGTAAAGTTGCGGCACCTTGGAATCGACATGAAGTACATTGCACAGCTACCGGGTATTGGACGACTTATTAACCTGCAGGGATCAGTTGAGTTCCGTGTTAAAAAGGGGGGAGGGCATGCCTTGCAAGAGCTGAAGGGCATAAAATGTCTCCATGGCCAGCTAAAAATTAAAGGCCTCGACAATGTCTTGAGCAAGGATGAAGCCAGCAAGACCGACATGAAAAGTAAAGAGAATCTTAGGGCGCTCACACTGGAATGGAGTTCAGCTTGTAGAATTCTCACCCCTGTGGCTGATTGTGAAGTACTAGAAAACCTCCAGCCACATCAAAACTTGAAGGAACTTAGCATTGTAAGGTATCTTGGTGTGACATCTCCCAGTTGGTTACAGTTGGCGTTGCTGAGGGAGCTGCAATCCTTGCACCTTGTTAACTGCAGGAGCTTGGGAGTTCTGCCTGCACTGGGCCTTCTGCCATCCCTCGAACAATTACATATGAAGGAGCTGTGCACGGTCGAGCGAATTGGGCATGAGTTTTATGGTACTGGTGACATGGCATTTCCTTCCCTAAAGGTTCTTGTGCTTGACGATTTTCCCAGCTTGGTCGAGTGGTCTGAAGTGAGGGAAAACCCACTTCCTTGTCTCCAGAGGCTAAAGATTGTAGACTGCCCCAAACTGATTCAAGTTCCTGCATTTCCGCCATCCGTCTCTGAGCTTACAGTGGAGCGTACATTATTGATATCTAATATGAAGCTTGCTCCTTATTCTTCATCACGATCAGAGATACTCACCCTGGACATTTCTACGACCAGTGTACTTTCCAGGGGACTGTTCCATCAAAGCCATCTAGCATCTATCATAGTTTTAAACATAAACGCTGGCTGCAAGCATCTTGTTGCCGCAGAGGGACTCCACACCTTTACTTCTCTCCAAAAGCTTCAGCTGTGCCACTCTGACATATCAGATCAGAATTTGGAAAGTCTTCTTCAGGTGCTGCCCTCTTTGTACTCGTTTGAGATGATAGATCTGCCCAACATGACATCTCTGGTGCCAGCAAATAATAGTTTGTGTACAACAGTCACAGAGTTGCAAATATCCAACTGTCCACTGCTCTCTTCTGTAGTCTCCTTGAGTACTTTTGTTTCACTGAAACGTTTGGTGATTGAGAAATGCCCCAAACTGACGGCAGCATCTTTCCCAGTAAACTTTTGGAGACTCACAGCCCTCAAGGTTCTGAGCATATCATACTGCACAGAGTTCCAGTCTTTACCTACTTGTGGTCTGCCAACCTCAATAGAAGCACTTCATCTTGTTGGGTGTCACCCAAAGCTGCATGGAAATTCAAGCAACAAGACTGTCAATTCCCAAGAGGAAGTTTCTACTCTACACAAAACATTGGCTCACTGACAGAACACACTTCAGGTTTTCCCTTAGCTGCCTCTCTTTCTTTCCACTGTACTACCTTCATTGTGTAACTTTCACTTCCCTTGGTTATTTGCTCCTGTATATTAGAAATTATATATGTGAAACATTTCCTGTGATGACTCATGCTTATTACCTTGATGGGAAATACCGTACCACCAAACACCCTTGATTATTTTTGCCAATCATGTAGATGCTGACATGTGCTTTTGATGTATGATAATTTATCAGTTCAACTGTGCCTTTGGTGCAGATTACCGCCCTTGTAATTTGGTTGTGATTTGATGTTGCCTTCCATTGTTTTACTTTGTTACATTACACATACTTCAGAATTAGTGCAATTAACATGCTGGACAGTGGACATGCCTATAGTTTACTATTACCACTTTTTGTCTTTTAACAAGTGAAGAACTTTAAATATATTATTCCTAAAGCAGCAACGTTTCTATAATTCTTTTGAGATAGCTTGTTGGTACATACCTCGGAAACAAATTTTCGCTAGTCCCAGTTTCAGGATGGTAAGAGTTTTTTTTAATCTGACGTATCTTTTTTGTGCTGCAAGCAGGTGAAAAAGGATTGGCAATTGATAAAAATGGTAAACAAGTGCCGCATGAAGAAATCAAGTGACGAAATTCTGGTTATATAAGGAAATAGTATTTGTCCTGCAAAAATAAAAATAAGGAAATAGTATTTGGAGTGCATATGAACCGAGTATGTGTCACAATGTCTAAGCAATATTTCATTCGTTGTCCACAAAACTATGAATTCTAGGACATGCTATTGTATCTTTTGTTAAAGGGAATTTGTAAAGTTGAATTCTTGAATTATTGTACATTCTCAGGTTTCTTTGTGGATCCACTTTTGCTTCGATACACCCCCTAAATACATCGATGGCTGAGATTAACCTATACCCCTTCATAATAAAGGGCATGATAGTCTTTTCTGAAAGTATGTCTGCATTGCCATGGGCTGGAAGATGTACGTGCCGACAGTATAGACAACGTCGTGGCCGGAGCCTCTGTACTAATAAGCTGCCAAGCAGCTCAGAACGGAGCCTTACAAGCCTCTGTACTAATACGCTGCCAAGCAGCTCAGAACTCTTGCCAATACGGTGTCTTACATCGTCTATGTTAACGCGGTGCCGCTCTTCCCTGAGTATTCTTCGCCGCAGCTTAGCCGGACGCGGCTGGCGGATGGGGAGTATATGGGTGCCCGCACGTTGTTTGCTGCAATGCCTAGAGCGGGGGAGCTGGCGTACGACGTGGACAAGGAGATGCTCGACATCATCCACGACGGAGGCGAGGGAGGAGGAGGGGGCTATGAGGACGGGCAGGTGGAAGACGCAGACAAGGCGGAGAGGAAGGCAGAGATGTTCAAACAGTTGATGGAGGCGACGGAGAAGAAGATCAAGCTCGAAGAGAGGAGGACTATGATCGAAGAGAGGAAGGCCAAGCTCGAGGAAAAGAGGGTGAAGATCGCCCCCGATGCGAGGACACCAAGATGTTGACCTTAAATGTCGACTCTTTGGATGCCGACGCTAGAATGATTATGCAATCCGTCCGCTACCAGATATTGCAGTGGCAGAAAGATGAGTTGGCGGCGGCGGAAGACGATGACGCGGCGAAGGCGGATGCGGAGGCTGCCTACGCGGCGGCGACGACTCCTCCTTGATCGGGGAGTAGCTTGTTGGGATTGCCGATCTGGCAAGGCAGAAATGTACGGACTGCCGGACTGATGTTCTTTTGGATTTGGGCATAAAAACTAAGCATATTTGCCTTTTTTGTTGTTGTGATCAGAGATGCGATCCGACGCCGGAGTGATCCGGGGCATTGTGTGAATTAGCGTACATTTGAATTTGAGTTTATCGACGGACATATATAAGATACGGTTGGATGGCTAGGAGAAAATTTGCGGGTTGTCGTGGGAGATGCCTAACCGACTACATGGGCATGCGTGAGAGGTAATTTTTTGTTCGAGATAAAATTGAACCGGCCAACCAGGGTTGTTAGAGTAGATCGTGGAGGCGCCCTCGCCTCATGTAGACGTACGATTCTTTCATGCGCTAATTTTCGTGCACGAAATTTTATGCGCGTCGTGTACTTTTGAGATAAACTTCTTTTCTCGTCTTTTTTTTTGAAAAATATTAATTTCATATCAATCAAGGTGGTTCATTACAATCCTTTTGGCAAAGAGTGACAATTTCGTCTGGGCCATGGCAGAGCCAAACTGCCAGCGAGTAGATGATCTACCCATCTGTGCTAAAGCATGAGCTATATTATTTTGCCTTCTCCGCATGTGCTATAAAATAATCACGTGTAGACTTAAGTAGTAGTTGTCCTTCCTTAACTAAAGCAGCCACTGAAGATCTATTTGGCGTCGTGTACTTTTGAGACAAACATCTTTTCTCTTCTTCAATATAGCTAAAAAAACGCAGTGGTTTTCCATGTTTTTTGTTTTACTTTTTTGGTTTTTGTTATGCCCGGTGTTTCTTTTTCTCTTTCTCTTTGTTTTTCATTTTCCTCCTTTCTAAACATTTGTGAAATTTTCTTAAATATCATGAACTTTTCTTAATAAATTCATGAACTTTTTTCCAGTCGAGAACTTTTCTTCAAATTTGTGAACTTTGTTTTGAATTCACACACTTTTTTTCAAAACAACCTTTTTATTAAATTAGTGGATTGTTTTTTTTAATCGATGAACCTTTTCAAATTTGTGAACTTTTTTCCAATATTTTTATATTTTATGAATTCTTTTTCAAAATCGATGAAATTTTTGAAAAAAAATCAGTTTTTCTATTTTTTTGAATTTTCCATATATATGTATATATACTCACCTCAAAAAAAAGTATACAATTGTTTTTTTAGGCAAGCGAACAAAGCAGAGGCACGTGGGCCTTTTGGCCCAAGCCCAGGTCGCGCGCGTGAGAGCCAGCGAGCACAAGTGGGCAGGTGTGCAAAACCGAACCAAAAATCAAAAAGAATTAAAAACCACCCCAAACAAAAATTTAGGTTTTTTCAAGTTCGGTTTCTTTTTCAGTTCTCGGATCTGGAAACCATTTAATCTTCGGTTTTTTCAGTTAGAAACCAAACGATCTTTCATTAAACCAAAATAATCGAAATAGCTTCTCTCTGTGGTAAATTTTCGCAGATGTGAGTTCATCACCCCTCCTTTTACTGTCCTCCATCCACCTCACTGCCACTCGCCAAGCGATGTGGTACTAAACTGCGCACGTGGATCGACATCGGCACCTGGAGGCTACGTCTATAGCAAGACATGTGGGTACGGCCGGAATTAATTAAGCACGATGGTGAGGATGTTATTGATTGTGAACTCATATTTGGCTATTTACACATAGGAATGAAAAAAATCGTGAAAAACCGAACTATTATACAATACTTACCTTATGTAACAAGGTGGGATTATTTAGCTACTATGTTTATAGAAGCAATAACAGTAAATGCACCGGAATTATTGGAGAATATTCTCCTATGTGCTAGTTTTTTTTCTTTTTGAAAATTCAGCATGTGTGGTTGCTCACTAGTTTAACTAGCGTTGTACCGCTAAAAAGGCTAGCACTTTTGCACCCCCACCCTCCACCCTAGGCCGGCCCATTTTACACTTTTCCCCTTCTGTAAGACCTAAAAAAAATCTGGTTTTTGAACTTTGACACGGTATGCAAGTTGCCACGCCCTCTGCCCTAGGCATGCCCATGGTAGACATCCATGCTTAGTTTGAACGACTTTCTCCACCGTATGCAAGTTGCAACATGTCGGATTATTTATTGGCCTTTTTTTACCGAGAGAACTCCGGAAATTGCAAAACTTGTAGAAAACCGAAAAAACCCTTGCATGGCGCCTTGAATTGGTAATACAAGTCTTTGAAAAAATTGGGGTCATTTAAGGGATGTGGAGAAACGAGGTGCTCCCAAACATGCCCTTCTGGTCTACCCGAACACTCTCAGTTGAATATACTATTTTTTACAAATCTCAGGACTGACCCCAACTTTTACAGGTAGGTGGGCATACCCATGGTAGGCATCCATGTCAGGTTTGAACGATTCATATGCACGTTGCGACACGTCTGGCCATTTATCGGCCTTTTTCATCGATAAAACTTTAAAAAATGTAAAACTTGTTAAAAAAAACCCAAACCACTTGGCTTGGTGCCTTGAATTGCTCATATAAGGCCATTAAAAAATGGGTCATTTCAAGGATATCGAGAAACAATGTGTTCTCAGACGGAGCCTTCTGGCATCGTTGAACATGGTCCAGTTTTGGACATCGATGAAATGAATCCAACTTTTGCAGGAAGATGGACATACCCATGGTAGGCATTCATGCCAGGTTTAAACGATTTCGGATACCGTATGAAAGTTGCGACACGTCCGACCACTTATCGGCCATTTTTCACCGAGAAAACTCCGGAAAATGCAAAACTTGTCAAAAACCCAAACAACGAGCCTTGAATTGGTCATACAAGGTCATGGAAAAAATTGGGGTCATTTTAAGGAGTCAAGAAGCAACGTGTTCTTAGACGGAGCCTTCTCACCTACCCGAATACCCTTCGTTAAACATGATCTATTTTTCGACATCCTTGAAATGACCCAAACTTTTGTAAAAAGGCGGACATGTCCATTGTAAGCATCCATGTCAGTTTTGAATGATTGCCAACAAGTTGCGACATGTCCGGTCATTTATTGGTCTTTTTTTTATCAAGAAAACTTCAAAAAATGTTAAATTTGCTGAAAATCAAAACAACTTGGCATGCTGCTTTGAATTGGTCGTACAAGGTCATGAGAAAAAATTAAGCCATTTGACGGATGTTGAGAAACAACGTGATCTCAAACGGAGACATTTGGCCCTAATTTTTGCAAGCTGATCACTTGCACGCCAGGCATAACCTTGTTTTGAGCTTTTTGTTGCAGCCTGCATGTGCGTACCTGTAGGCAACACAGTGTGCCGTTCGTGGTTTTAGTCTCACCTCATCTAGTTACACGGAAGGAGACTGGAAGTAAGGGTGGCCATATTAACCGAAAACCGATGTATTGAACCGAAAGAACCGGGATTGAAACCAACAATTGCAATGTTTATTTTGGTCGTTAAATCTGTATAATCAAATTTTATTAGATAAATTTTGACTTCACACTTGGTTAGGCGAAAATACCTAGAAAACTGAATATATATATCCCAGCGGCATTGCATTGCCTATCCCAGTGGCCTCATTTTAAAAAAATCCTAGCGGCCCTAACCCAACTTGCCCAGCTGCCCGACACACCTGTCTAAGCCTCTTTGTCCTTTTCTCATCTCAGTTTTTTTTTCACCTACACGTTTTGGTTTAGTACCACCTTGGATTTCTCTTGACTATAAAGGCCGCTGCTACCCATCAAATTCATTTGAATCTACCAGTACCAAAACACGTGGCATAAGCAAGTTTGCCTAAACTTCGGTTGTGTTCGATCAAAAATGTTGACCGGACCGAATTTTTGGTTCAAATAAAAATTGGTTTTCTAATTGTATAGAAACCGATCGGTTTGTATTTTTATACTAGTAAACTGCACGTCGGTATAAACCAAAACAGGAAACATATTAAAAATGACCTTTATTAACTCAAATATATGTAATTGCGATGGGATGACTCGGAATCTAGGTTCATTTTCTTCATCTATAAATTTTTTGCTCTTCTTTTGTTATCTCCATTTTTTCACTAACGTCAGGTTTTGTTAGTCCCGAAAGATTTTTTTTCTCTTCTTTCTTGCCTTCTTTTGCTGAGACCTAATATATTTAAAATGTGCTCTAGTGATACAGGCTAATCTCGTTATTGTTGCTTGCATTAAGACTGTTCTGATTCTTCAGGAAAGAGAGCAGGGTGTCACCCTGCTGGCTTGGCTCTCGGTGGGAGCAAGCCCACCCGGGTTCGAGTCCGGAGGGTGACCCGGGTGCTTAGAGAATTTCTTCTATAAAAATATACCTCCAAGGGCTAGTCCTGGATGGTCTCATTTTTTTTTTGATTCTTCAGGAAAACATGACAACATCAAAACAAAAGCAAAAAAGGAATATATATATATATATATATATATATATATATATATATATATATATATATATATATGAAAAGTTGTTCTGCTGAAAAACATACCCTTAGAACTTTAGGAAGTGAATTAGTTAAATTTTACCATGCAAAAAAAAATTAGTTAAATTTCTTGGGCAACAATATTGTATAGTCCTGGATGGTCTCATTTTTTTTTTGATTCTTCAGGAAAACATGACAACATCAAAACAAAAGCAAAAAAGGAATATATATGTGAAAAGTTGTTCTGCTGAAAAACATACCCTTAGAACTTTAGGAAGTGAATTAGTTAAATTTTACCATGCAAAAAAAAAATTAGTTAAATTTCTTGGGCAACAATATTGTATAGTTATCTGTACAATTTTTTTTTGTAACTTTCTTTACAAAAAGTACCAAACATATTAACTAAAAATAGATTGTTTTTTTCTGTTGTGAGTTGATGAGTCTGTATTGCCATTGCTAATTGTACTGGTCTCGCTCACTGCAGACTGGACAACACTATCACTCGTATCATGATTTTGCCTCCTACTCCATTTGTACTCACAATATCTTTCCAGATAGACATCTTGCTGTTCCGGAGTCACACGTGAGTACCTTTCCCTGTTATGATAATGCTCTTCTCAACAGAATTCGTTGGCCGAACACCTCTACGTTTAACAGAATTCGTGGGCAGTGGATGGATTTATTGAATGATGAGTTCTACCAACAGAATGAGCCATAGATTGACGGAAGTTTCGTGCTGAAGTGAATGCTGGGAGGCACCCGCGAATAGTGGCAGAGCTGATTTTTAGTGCAGAAAAATAGGCCTAATACTAAGAGCATCTTCAACAGCCACCCAACGAGCGGCGTGCTAAAAAAGTGTTTGCAGCGTGCCGATTGTCTATTTTGGCGCGGCGCGCAGCACTTGCTTCAGCGGCTGCTGCAAATTTTAGCGCCCGAGTAGCTCCAGCAGGTGCGGTAAAAACCAGCGTGCGTGAGCAGCCGGCGCTTGCCATATGTTGCATTTTGGACACGAGATGATATTTCAAACATCAAAACAAAGACATGGCATAATTTAAATTACCCAAACAAGTTCATGACATAAAAGTTCATGCCCACAAGTTCAAATTGATGCCCACAACATCATCCAACCAAGTTCAAAAACCGAACCAAGTTCATGACACAAAAGTTCACACCAATGAACACACTGCAAGCTTCTTCCTCGTCGGCATGGAGGAGCCATCCGCCGCCTTGTTCTCTTCGCGGATACCTTGCCCTTCTTCGCCCGCGCCACATTTGGGAGCTTCGCGAGGGGGGCACGTGGCTTCACGGCGGGCGCCGGCGCGACGCCACCCGCCACCGAGGTCGTCCGTGGCAGCACGAAAAGGCCGCGCACGATACCGGCGCTTGGAGGAGCACCGGCGGAGGCGAAGCCAAAGCTCCCTGCGCTAGGCTTTGCGGCGGCGGTGGAGGGGTCGCGGGTGTAGGAAGGGGTGAGGGGGGGGGGGGGGGGTGCCGGCGTGGCCGTCCATCGGGTCAACTCTTCGGCGGCGGCGCGGGCGGGGCGAAAGTGGAGTGGCAGCAACATATAAAGTAGGACAAAAAAATTGAAAAACTTTCAAGGCATAAACAGAAATACTCTGTGTGCTCAATTTAGCATTGCAGGGGCATTATTACGTTTCTCCTTGATTGGAAGGTACAGATCGTCAAAGTAGAAAAATGTAAAGCTGTGTGCACATAAACAAAAACACTTGGTGTTCAGAAAAATAAGATTGCGAGAATGAAACCACGTTACCTGTTTTCCAACTTTGCAAAGCTGAAGGTGTAGTACGTGATCCAAATCCCAACAAGGCTCATGCATCACTGCCTTCAATGCCAGATCTGCCCACGCGACAGTACTGTGGGCGAGGATGACAACCAGCGCACCAGGTTTGTGTTCCACCGCCTAGGGCGGCTTGATTATGCCAGGAGCATAGAACGATCTGATGACCAGAAGTGGTGAGGGAGACTGTACAGGGAGAGCACAACTCGCTGGGTGGGGATTATGGTGGCCACGGACGTGTGATCCACAGGGCTGCAGCGTCGATTTGGGAAATGCAGAGCGATGAGGGGAAGAACTGTGGTGGCCTGAGCCATCGCACCGGAGAAGAGTCGAGAAGAGATATTTTTGTCCGTCGGGATCGAGATGGTTCTAGTTGCGCCGGGCGACAACCTTTTACCCATATCCACGTGGAAAGATCTCGTACAGCAGAGGACTTGATCTGACGGCCAGTAACTCTCGGATTGGCTCATTCCCAGCCGTCTGATAGTTATTCCCACACTATATAGGAGTATAGAAAACCTCTTTATGACCTGATAAACCGAACCGATCGCACAAATTGGACAAAAAAACTCACGAATTTGATAAAAGTTTATGAAATTAAAAAAAACATTCATTCATTTGAAAAAAGTTCACGGATTCAAAAAATAAGTTTTGCGGATTTGAAAAAAGTTCACAAATTTAAAAATATGAAAAAAAATAAAAGAGAAAAAGAAGAAGAAATAATGAGAAATGAAAAGCGAGTAAAATCAAAGAAAAAGCGGCAAACAAAAAGAAAAACAACAAGAATAAAAGAAGTAACTTGGCACAACAAGTGAGTTGTCCCAATTGGTTATAGCTGGTGAGAGTAAACCAAGAGGTCGAGAGTTTAAATCATACCTCGTGCACCTATTTTTTGAGGTTAAAAAAAGAAAAGAAAAATAAATGGGCCAGGTCCAGGGCGGAAGTAAAAAGAAAAAGAAAACATAACAAAAAACATAAAACAAAAACCAGAGTAAAAACTCATGAAAAACCCGGCCAAACAAAAAAAAATAGCTTCCGGAAGGCATATAAAATAAGAAGAAAAAGAAGTATTGCTAAACATATCAGGTGAGTTGGTTTCTCTGTTTGAAGAAAACATAGAGGTTCCGACTTCAAATCTTACCACCCACGTCATTTTTTGAATGTTTAAAAGATGAAAATGGTCCGAGCCCATGATGAGGGGGGCGTGCGCTCCTTATAAAATCACTTGAAGAAGCAAAAATAGTCCTCCACCCGCTCCATTTACGAAAGTTGAGTCAAAAATAGTCCTCCACCACTCATATAAAAACCTTTTTTTAAGGATCCTCTATAATTTTCCCAAACTACCCTCACATTTAGGAGAGATGACCTTCCCGTACATTTTGGTGGGCTGAAACCGCCTGAACTGACATGGCCACTCCTTCGTTGTCGGGCCGCGCCACTGCTCCGCCACCGGCCGTGTGGCCTGCCCGCCTCTCCACTCCTGCCGGCCGCCTCGCCAGACCTTTCCCGAGTGATCGCACCTTCCATTTTCTCAATGATACGAGGGACAACTTGTTTTGTGGACAAGTCTTCAAAAGAGGAATAGAAAAAAATATTTTAAAGAAATATGTTTATAGGAATTGGGAAAAATAGTCATCGGTCATTTCTCCCTAAATTATAATGAGGGGGGGCAACTGATGTTAAAGCATGTTGGGAAGAGCCAAAGCCAACCAAATCACTGTAATACACAATATCAGCAGCAGGTAATCACTGATGCAATGAAAAAATTTGCATGTTGGCCTAAGCCCTGCTGCCATCCCCTGCCTCCGCCAGTGACAGTCTGACAGACATCCCACAAAACGGCTTTTACAAGGAAGATTTAACAAGAGCTATTGGAGTTGCTCTAACATAGCAAAAATGTCCTCTCCGACTGTGAATCCGAAAAGGTGAGGTGCCAGGTGTCTCCTCCCCAGCGACAATATGGGATCACATCTCAACAATATAATCGGGTATCAGAGCTGTTCTTAGCCTTCCCTCAGTGTGGCGGTAACGGTGCCTGGGAATTACTGGCCATGAAAAACACGATGCCATTCATGCACAGACATGAAATGGAAAAAGAAAACCTTAATTCTGGGGATAGTTACCTACCGAGAGGGTAGCGAACAGAACCAGCATATGATGATAGGAAGACATCATACTACGAGAAATACAAACAAGTAATCATTTAATAACATAATGAAAGCTACCTTCAACTCCATGCCAAGTTTCTTCCTCCATCTTCTTCACAGAGCGGGTACAAGTACAGTAGATACACAGAGAAAACTCCTAGGTTGGCACAACTAACAATGGGGTGTGGTGCCAAAAAATGGTGCTATACGTATTGTTCTTCTGGTAATCTCAACTATACAATCACAACTATGCACAATTGTTACAACTGTTAAGCTTCATGCACTAGCCAACACAACCAAAAGTCCGAACTGATGGAAAGGGCTAGTACAATCCACATAAAAGGAACTGACGTCAACACCCTTCAAAGAGGGGAGAAGAAGGGGGGGGGGGGGACCTATTACGTCAGCATCCTTCAAATAAGCTCTGCACCGTTGTTTGCAAGCTCTCAGTGGTATATATCTTCCCTGCTGAATCTATCTGCAAGCATGAACAAAACAGCCCCGAACTTGAACGGTTCTCGAGACACCTTGTGTAGTCTGACAGGATGCACTTCTCTATACTATCTCTCAGATCCTGCCGTAGGGCAACATCGGGAACCTTCCAAGTTCTCTGACGATCAAAAGTCTCATTGAATTTCGAAGTAAAAGCGGCCAAGGATGGACGCTGACTGCCCCACCACCACCAGCAGCTGCGATTTAAACAAGACTTGGCCGGAGTGCAGGCCTCATCTGTATATCTCTTCAAGAGTAACTTGAACTCATTATCATGCTGCTCAACAATCTGCCCATCAGATAGCAACTCATTCAACAGGCCATCTGTCTTCCTATTAAAATGGTCTGTGTTGTTCAATACGAAAATGCATCGCTGCTGCACATCTGCGTGATATATGTTTGCATACTCACTGAGCCCAGATTTCCAGCAGGTAATCACGTCATGCAGAAGATGGCCAAATGAGTTGGAGTCATCACCAGGGGCAAGAGTGGATTGCACTAAATTTCTGTGACTGCGGAAGGATCTCACTGAGCATATGAGGAAACATGTCATTGGATGAATAATGTCATCCTGATGCTTTTTCATATTGGATTCTATGTGGTGCTTGGTATGGTCCATTAATCTCCTGAAAGCCTCTCTCATGTTGTGCAAAATATTGGAAAGGCAGTCACCAGATTCACTGGAAGGAAGCTTTTCTATAAGAGGAAAGACATCCTTAAGTGCCTCACAGGCAAGCAGCATTGGAGGAATACGAGTGGGAGGCCACACTGCCTCGCTAAGACAGACTGCAATCTCCAAGAGCTCCTTGATAGGGCACTTTGCAAACTGCGCAAAGTAGCCTATTTTTAACTCCTCAAATGATCGACTCTGCTCACATAACTGCTGTTGCATCAAACAGAGGACTTGGGTGTTGATTTTCAACATAGTGGTCAATTCTTCTGTACGCTCAGAAGGATCCACTGTTCTTCCACGAAGAACCAATGGTATGTCCAGTTCATAGAAAAACCTGTTACACAAAAGGCGAGCTTGAACTGTGAGTATAAATATTTTAGCAATTTATGAAACATTTGAGGAGCCAGTATTCTTACGGATACATAAATGTTCTAGCATCACAAGAGACTGTATATTTACAGAGATCATTTTGGACCCTTACAGAGTACCACAGAATTCATTATTCACTACAGAACTCCTTAACCTGTGCTTTCACATTAAAACTGCCAAGTAACAAGACTTCTATACAAATCATAAAAATGCTTGCAAAGCATTCAGGATTTTACTTGATTTAGTAGCTCAACCAGTTTTATCTTGGTTAGTGTAGTCATTTTTTTTTGTGTCAAGGTAAACATTACATGCTATATATATCTAAAAATTTCCATAAACAGCAAAAGTCTGCAGTCATAGGTCAATTTTCAACACAAACTACATCAGCCCGAGTACTTAACAATATTTCAGACCATTCGAAAGACAATAGAGTTGGTTGATTAGCATGTAAATGATGATATTGTGAACAGTCAACTGTCACAAGCATTTGAGGTTAGGTCAAAGAATATATTCTTTTAGGATCCAAAAGCACATACAGGTACAAACAAACCCATATTAAAATGACAAAAAAGGTTAGCAAAACAAAGCAGCTAACGCCTCCATATACATGCATTACTAAAAATTCCAATTTGCAGGCCATATAATGCACAAAATTTATTCATCATTAGTATTTCTCCTCTGCTACATTGATGATACTGATCTCGTGTTGTCTGACCTGAAGTTTCTGCTTTATCTATCTATTTCGGCTGTATACTAAAAACACAAAATGGATAAAAACGAAGAGAAATCACTAAAATTCTCACACAAAAATCTGTCCTTCAGACAGTGGGCCCTCTTCTTTATTAAGGAATCAAAGCCTCTAGATCTTCATAACTGTACCCAACATATCACAGCCACTAGATCTTCATAACTATGCCTAAACAGACCACAGCCACTATATCTTTTAATAGTCTCATACAGCATATCTTTTAATCTTATAATGGTGGGTATTTTGTTCAACCCATTGAAATCCTACCAGACTGTTGCTCCACATGAGATCCCTCAGTACATGATCAACACAAGATTGCTGTGACCTTGAAAGGTGCCAGTAGCAAGCTGCGGACGACAGACGCGGAACAAGGTGCAAGGTGAAGTGCAGTGTGGGCTGAGGATGCGCCAAAGAGGGCACACAAACTGAAAGAAGAAGAGATAGCGCAGGCCAAGTTGGGTGTGTCGGCGTGACTATCCAAGAACAAAAACTATAACGTTCAACACAGGCAGTCAGAATATTTTTCTGTTTATTTGTGCTAGGAGAGCTTGAATAGGTTTAATTGCCACCATATACATTATTAGAATGTAACTGCTAGATGCAATGCAATATATGTCTCCAACATAATTTTTCACCTCAAAGTCCATGATTTTATTATACCTTCGGATCAAAAAATTATTCACACCTAAATCAATTCTTAAAAATGTATTTTGGATACAATTAAATGAAAATGTGTTCCATAAGAGAACAACTAACTAACAAGATTAACTGGAGAAAATTAAATAAAAATATGTTAACCAAACTATCAACCAAATGACAAAACTAATTAAAATACCCTGGGAGAATTCAAAATAAAGCAAAGGCGCCTTTGATGTATTTATAATACTCCCTCTGTCCCAAAATAAGTGTCTCAACTTTGTACAAACTTTAGTACAACTTTGAAGACACTTATTTTGGGACAGAGGGAGTACAATCATAAAAAAACAGAAATTGTACTTCCGGTACAATTCTTATGTTACAGAAATGTCAAAACAAGTTGAACTTTTCAGAATTTGGAAATCGCTTAAATTGTACTATAATGTGCTGGGACACAGAAGAGCAGGAGATATACATATTTTTGGAAGTTGCTCTAAAATGATTGGTCACACTGTGGCTATACAAAGACCAAATCCTTGAATATGTTGCCAGTCCCGATGATCGGGGAACTGAAGTATCATTATACCCCAATCAATGAAAGCTCTACTCAGTTCACAAAGATTGTCCTGGTCATAGAGACCAGCGATTAAGAAATCGATGTTGGAGGCGCTTTAGTGTCAATACCGTGCTGGGTCATCCATGAGCCTGAAGTGGTTGAAGAAAGAGGCATTGCATGCAGGTGGTGAAGGACAGTAGACATAAAGAGAGCAAGATAAGTGGATGATAAAGACTTGGATATGTAAAACTTGTGATTTTGTTTCTAATTTGTAACCCATTCAAAACATCAACATTTCTTTTTCAAGAATCATGTTATCACCGAAACAAATATACATAAAAAAGCCATGCTTCAAAAACACCAGCAACATCATTGTTGACAAAATAGAATTGTGGACCAAACTCTCTCGGATGTTCATTTTCAAAGTGAGATTTCTCTAGTATATGAACCAGAGGTGAGTGCGACATTCAAATGGATGTTCCACAAACTAAATGGCACTGAGTCTTCACACATAATTCATTACTGTATTATTTTCACTCTATACACCTTCTGTTTGAGTACATGTATGTGTGATGATTTCTCATTTAAGTTCTACAAATTCATGCTCTCTTAATTTGTGTATGGTACGCTAAGGATATAGAGTGAAGCAGAAGAAATACATACATTGAAACTGAGAACTAATAATTTCCTTTCACTATTATAGTTCATTTTATAAATCAAAGAACTTTTAGTGGCTTTCACAAAACCATGTCATTTTCAAATAGCATATTAAGCGTATGTAACCTTGTATCACAAAGGTGAAATGCACTAATCAGATGTTGCCCGCGTCTTTGCATGGGGCACCATGCTAGTTGCTTTGGAAACATAATTTCTAGTTCGAGTATTACCTTTCCCAAGAGTTCAGATGATTTATTTGGGAGTTTCGAAAGAGGAAAAGATATATATAATCACTAAAAGGTCAGTGATGTGTGGTCATAACGAGAATACAGAGCTTGGTGTTTTTAACTTCAGGGCAAAACTGTAAGTACTCTACTGACTAAGAGGGATATGTGATCCGTTGGGCCACAGAGAAACACAGCTATTACAATACATTGGCATGGTCCAATTAATACAAGCATGAAAGAGATTTGGAAAGAAAATGCACAAAATGTCAATACATTATAGCGGCAAACAGTGCAGAGTAAAAATTCAAAATAGAGGATGATTCAACAAGAGAAATGTCCTTACTGAAGGAACAGGGGAAAGCATATATTGGAAATTTCTAGCGAGTCTATGTAGACTGTTATTCTTTGCTTTTAAGCTGTATTGTACAATGGCAGTCCCAGTCTATTCTATCTATGGACTCGCTCCATCCGGGTTTATTGGGCCTAAAGACCAAAAAATCTCGTATTTCACATCAAATTAAAGCGCGAGGACGGTTTGACTTCGGTAAATTAACTACAGCGGCTGCTCCTGGACATGCAGGCTGCGTATGCATTGGCTGCATGCTGGGCATATTTATGTGCTACGGATTTTACTGCTCTTAAATATCCATCCAGCGCAGGAACAGAAGGAAGACCAAGGGAAAATATGTGTTTCCAACGCGACTTAATTCCGGGGCCTAATATGAAGGGACATGCTTAGAGCAAGTACAACAGTGGGCTATAAGACTGGCCATAGTGGGAGAAGCTTCAAGAGTAACATCGGGTCCAACTCAGCAAATTTGTCTATGTGGCAATGAGTTAATGAGAGAGGTAAATTAAGTAACTTAGCTAGTTACCGTAACATCACATATCCCAAGACAATATGAGTCTATAACCTAATAAATGAAGCTTTGCATGACACCGCACATATGTTACTACCCACTATGGAGGTACTCCATCCGTTTCTTTTTAGTTTGCATATAAAATTTGGTCAAAGTCAAACTTTGTCAACTTTGACTAAGTTTATAGGAAAAAATATCAAGATTCACAATGTGAAATTAACATATCATATAGCTTTAGTATTGTAGATGTTGATATTTTTTCCTACAAAGTTAGTCAAACTTTACAAAGTTTGACTTTGACCAAATTTTATATGCAGACTAAAAAGACACGGAGGGAGTAGTAACATAGCCTAGGGTAGCGTGTATGTTACTAGTGTATACTCTCCACTATGGCTAGTCTAAGTCCGCTTACATGGCACTTTTGCCTATGTGCAGGAGAGAGACAAGAAAAAAGTGATGGAGTGGGCTAACATGCAAAAGCCAGCCTCTACACAAGCTCCTAGATATAAGCATTTAATGTGAGGAAAGAGATAGAGAGAGAAAGTTAAAAAAAAAAGTTCTACCCTTATAGCCAACTTTATTGTATGAGTAATTAATAATGCTAACTCTTGATGACATGTCATGTTTATATAGCCAATTGCTGGCTATATTATTAACCATGCTCTTATGCTGCTCACGGGCCTAATAAACTTGGATGAAGGGAGTACTCAAACTTCCTTTAGGCTCTTTACTATTCCCTCCATCCCAAAATTCTTGTCTTACATTTGTTTAGATACGGATATATCTAACACTAAAATGTAACTAGATACATCCGTATTTAGACAAATTTAAGACAAGAATTTTGGGACGGAGGGAGTACTATCTCGGACCGGAATTACTTGTCGCTCAAACAGATGTATCTACCACTGAAATACATCTAAATACATTCATATCATTGACAAGTAATTCCGTACGGAGGTAGTATTTGGCACTCGTTATTTTGCTGCAATGTCATAACAGTAAAGAAAAAAGGAATATATTTTGTGTGTGGGAAGAAAAAAAAAGGAATACATGATGCCAAAATTTACCATCTTTAGTGATAAAGCTGTGGGGTTACCTGCTCCATGCATGTGAGTTGGCCGAGAATGCTTGGAGTAGCACTTGTTTGTAATCAGGTCCAAAGGCCACTTGACAATTGCAGATAATGTCGTCTAGCTGGGCCAAAGAGCCCGGCAAGATGAGTCGGACGGGGCCAGGGTCCATGTGGGCATGTGACGGATAGTGAAGCTGCCGCCCGTTGCTGCTGGTTGGAGTTGGAGTGTCGCCGCCGTCACTAGATGCATAGTCGTCATGGCTGCTGCTTCCGGAGTGGCACCTGCTGAGGGAGTAACAGCAGACTGTATCTGCCTGGATCGAGTAGGGGGGCTGCTCGATGGACCGGAGGAGGTTCTTGGTAGCAGCAGACACCTCGCCCCTGTCCCATAGCCTCAGAATGCATATCTGCTCTGCGAGATGTTGCATCGCAACAGCCTGGTTCATGGAACCCCCAGATAGCAGGCAGGACGGGTTGGTAGTTCCCAGTAAACAGCTCGGACTGTCGAACAGTCGACCCGCCCCTTGGTCGCCGACGGACAATCCCCCCTCCCCGGAGTTCGATCCTTCCGCCCTGAGACAGAAAATCAGTCTTACTAGTACAAGATAATGAGATGGATGGACTGACGCAGCAACAAGGAGTAAGGACTAGGCCGGGGCCCATAGATCTGACCGATCCAGCGCTAGATTTCGTAAACGGGCGAGAGCTCCCTCTCCCAACCCCCCCAAAAACCCAACAAAAATCCCCCAAAATGGAAACGGCGAAAGGGGAAGCGGGGGGCACCTCCAAGCCGGTCGTCCCGGCTGCGGCGGCGGCTCCTGCTCGCTGCGCGGGGGATCACTCCGACTGCGTCCGGGGAGGCGGAGGACAGGAGGGGCGGCGCTGGGTGCAGGAGCGCTCCCGAGGAGGTACAGACGGCGGAGAAAAGGGAGGGGCCTCAGAAGAAGAAAGAGGGAAAACAGTCTCAACACGGCAGGGCCAGGCGGCAGTGGCACGCTCAGAGGGGGTTGCGAAACTACCACCCAAAGGGATCGCACGCCCTCTTTGGACGTGTCCACTGCCCACTGCCCACTGCCGCCCAACCCCAAACCCGAGATGGTTCTCGGACGGACGGACGGACGTGTCTTTGCGTTCTCGACCCCATGATTTGTCGCAATTACGTACGTGCTGAAATGTGTCAGAGAGAAGACAATTTCTATAACTAAAAGCGGATGCCAGAGGACGTGAACTAAAAGCGGATGCTCACTGCCCACAGGCCCAGACGTCTCATTCGCGATCCACCTGAACCATCCTACTCGTGACGGTGAGACCTTCGCCATGCCTCCAATATTTGATGCGTGTGGATGTAAGTTCGTTTTTTTTTTCCTACTATACGAATTATCTCTCCTTCCCATACGGGCTTCGCGGAAGCTACCTTCTCTAACTGCTATGTGCTCGGGGCTCTCCAATTTCTTGGTGTTCCCACCAGGATGTCATTGTCATGGAGGCATTCGACTTTTCGGTGCTGGAATTAGAAGTTTTGATGACTGCTTTGATATTCAAAAACTTTAGGGGCCTAAGTGTTACTAGGATTTAAGCTCTCTATAGAGACTTGACTTTCCATCTTAGAGTAATTTATTTGCTGATCTGCCTTTATCTTCAGAAAGAATGACTTGTTTTGATCTCACAATCACGTAGTAGTTTTTTTAATAACCACGTTAACATATGTTCTCCACCTTTTGGAGCTAGATGCTGGTTTGCAGACTTTGCAATAAGTTGGTTTTCGAGAATGTGGTGGCTTATTTTGAGGCTAGGTTTATTGATCTAGTTTTTTATTAACTAGGGAGAGTTTAAGTTTGTGCAATTTTGGAGGTTTAGCTTGGCCACCATGAGTATCATAGGGAGAATTCTTGTGTTTCCTTGATATTTTTCTTTTTTGCGGAGGTTTTTTATTAAAGGCGCGCCCCGCCCCCTCCCTGCCACGCGTCCACACTGCTGTCACCCGCTCGCCGCCCACTCGCCGCTATAAAAACCGACCTCCCTCGCCGTTGGCCGCACACTTGCCACAGCCGCTCTCTCTCGCCGTCGACGTCCCTCTCTCGCCGCCGACGCCCCCTCTCTCGCCGCCGACGCCCCCTCTCTCCTTCGCCTCTGGTTCTCTCTCTCCTTCGCCAACGATGGTCTAACGTTTTCCCAGCGATGGAGCGGTGGCCAATGGCTTTGGCCGCCGCCACCTGCACGAGGCGGAGTCCCGTGTCCTCTACAAGGCGGACTACCCGGCGCGCCTGACATGCCGGTGTCGGGCTCGTGGAGGCTCAGCGCCGGTGGAATCCCGGTGCCGCCGCCGCCCTCCGGTGCTGAACGGCGCGCCGAGATCGCGCGCATCAGGTCGTCGCTGCCGGAGCACTCGCGTCAGGAGCTGAGGTACGCCATCGACAGCCACAACCTGTGGACAGTGTACTTCGAGCGCCGCCACGCCGACCAACTGGCTGCCACGAACGGTGCTGAACCCCACGGCCGCACAACTCCGAGGGGGCGGCGATAATGGTGGGGCATCCCCGGGCCCACGCTCGAAGCCGTCCTCGAGCACATCGAGGCTAGCAAGTCGCCGCGGATGGAGTACCCGGCGCCCCCTCCTTCTCTCGCCGCCACGGCAGCTCCTAGACGTCGAGGCGAATGGAGTTGGCGTCCTCGTCCTCGTTGGGCTCCCGTTCCTCCGGGTCGCCGGCGCTCCTCCCCGTCAAGTCGGAGCCACGGGACACGTTGCTCGGGTGGCGCACCCACGGCGGCGCCCTCGTCATTAATGAGGGCGGCCATGTCCCTTCTCCTCCCTCCTACCGCCTCGTCAAGCCGAAGACCGAGCCTACGCTCCTTCCCGTGAAGAAGGAGCATGAGGCCATGGCCGCCGACGAGGAGACCGGCCTCAAATGGGCGTGGGACGACTACATCCAGCAAGAGATGGAGCGCCGGCGCCGCGGCCGTGACGAGAGCGGCGTTGTCATCTATGAAAACAGCGACGACGAGGCGCCCGGGCCGTCCAACCCCCCACGCATCGGCGACACAGGTCAGGGGTGCAGCAAAGACGACAGTGGCGGCGTGCAGGGCGACGATGACGACGACAACGGCGACGGCGGCGACTACACCGACTTCTACAAGCTCCTCGGCGACATATTTCTTTTATGTTTTATTATGTACAAATATGAATGAAAACCCGTCAAATATTAGCCGAATTCGTGTCTTTTTCATCTAGATTTTGCCAAAATTCAATTAAAAAACGGCGTCTGGGGGCCGACCTGGGGCCGTGGCTGGGAACCCGACCGCCCCCACGGCGCCGGGTGACCCCTAGGAGACGCTATTTCTGTCCCTGAGGGCGCCGAACGGCTGGAGATGCTCTTAGTCCAAGTGACCCGGTCCTTAGTTTAAGCCCTTTTAAAAACTTTGGATGGATGGTCGAGTGGGGATCAAAGGCCACCACTATTCCTAAATCCCGAAAGTTAACCTTCACAGTTTGTAAAATTGGCATCGTTTTTTTACAAATAATAGCAGAGTTTGTTATGAGAAGCTGGCCTCAAATTCCCGTCAAAAGGAGAAGGTGGCCTCCGTCTCGAACGGGTAAAAAATCCCAAGGGTGACGCCGAGGAATTTGTCGGCCGATCGGCGACGCAAAACGCGACGGGGTCAATCTAGGGCGGAGGCGTAATTGCAAGCCAGAAAAAAATGCGCAAAAGGTGAGGCTGTTACTGTCAGCTCCCAGCCTAGCACTAACCTGCACGTTGAGAAAGCAGTTCTCGTCGCTAGACTGCAGCGTCGATCGATACCTCCAATGGGCAGGATAATAAAACACAAAAACATGGAAGGAATATCCTCGCCGCCTTCCGTCATCTATCTCCAGGACCAAAGCGGGGATCGAATGGAATGCCGCGTTGATCGATTGTGCCTGCCGCATATGCAGAAAGATTCATGCGACGGCAGTCAGTCGGCGACTTGCACACACGTGCGCGTCCGCTTCTGGTCAGATTTCGGGTGCAGATATTACTTTACTTGCAAATTTTTCACTACGTCCAAACCGTTCTAATATATACTTCCTCCGTAAATGACTCCGGCGTGTAAATATGCATTTAGTGTGTTTACTTATTAATTTTTAATCTATACATAGTTCATATTAAAATATTTAAAACATCTTTGTATCCGTGAACGAATAGAGTAGTCTATATTGCTGAAGAGCATGACATGCTCTTTCTAGGGCGTGTTTGGTTGCCCGCATTAAGCCCAACCAGGCCCGCGCGGGAAGGAAGAGGCATGTTTGGTTGCCCGCATTGAGCCCAACCAGGCCCGCGCGGGAAGGAAGAGGCATGTTTGGTTGCCTGATTTCACTGTTGGGCCTGCACCGCATGCTTCTCAAAGCAGCCCACAGCCTGGCTCGCTGGAAACTCTCGGATTGGCAGTTTCTCGCGAGCCAGGTTGAGTGCGGCGCGAGGTCGCACGGGCGGGTGCGAGGGGGGATGACGGGAGATGGAAATCTGGCGCGCCGTCCCGGCGCCAAATCTAGCCTCACCCCCTTTCACTCGCTCACCCATAGCCACTGCCCCCTTTCTTCCCTACTGCCTCACCACCGGCGGCGACTGCGATTTCAGATCTGCGTTAGAGGGGGCGGCGGCGGCGGCGGAAGAGGCGGCGGCGTTTGCCGCAGATCTGGTGCTCCCCTTGCTGTTGGCCACCGTCTGGTCGATCTTGTCTATGCCATGGCTCCCCCTAAGCCGTCCTCGTCTCCGATGCCGGTAAGCAGCACCCCCTCCCCCCTTTGTTAGCTCAGTGGTTAGGCCGTTAGGCTAGGTGTAGGATCGATTTCCCACTGAACGAACCGTCGATGTCGAATAGGTTATGGACGCACGGATGAGGCTGATAATCCAGGCAGCAGCACTGATTAGTGTGATTCAGGCATGGGTCATGTTCGTGCACCAGAGAGTTGTTCGTCGTGCTGGGAGACCTTTGATCCGCTATGGTCCATTGTTTCCCTGGGAACATGAGAGGATTCAAAACCTGAACTACATCTACAACTGCAATGACGCCGAGGCTCTGTGGATACTTTGAATGAAAAGAGCACCATTTGCCAGGCTTGTCGAGACCTTCAGGAGCAGGGGGCTGCTACAAGATAGCATCAACACCAGTGTCGAAGAGCAAGTGGCCATGTTCCTCCATGTTGTTGGCCATAATCAGAGGTTCAGGGTCATTCACTACACGTTCAGGAGATCAATGGAGACCATCTCTAGGTACTTCAAGCAAGTGTTTTTTGCTATTGGGGAGCTTAGAGGAGAGATGATCAGGAGACCATCTGGTCAGACTCCACCCAAGATTCGCGGAAGACCAAGATGGTATCCATACTTCAAGGTGAGCATTGACAATATACACTATTCATGGCTTGATATGCTTGTATTCTTCAAGTTGAGCACTAACACAGGCTTGTGATGCCATTTTTAGGATTACATTGGGGTAATAGATGGTACTCATGTCACTGCCAGAGTTCCTAGGTCACTGTTTGCAGCATACGGGGGGAGGAAGCACTACACAAGCCAGAATGTGCTTGCTGCTGTTTACTTTGATCTGAAGTTCATATATGTGCTGGCTGGCTAGGAGGGGTCAGCGCATGATACTAACATTCTCACTGACAGCATGAGTCGACCTGATGGGATCTAACATGCCAGGCGACAAGTTCTACCTTGGGTATGCTGGCTATGCATGTCGGCCGGGTATTCTTCCACCCTTCAGGAAAACCAAGTACCATCTCAACGAGTTCCCTGGTAGGAACTATCTTAGGACTGCACAGAAGCTGTTTAATCTCAGACACTCCAGCCTTAGAGTAACTGTTGAGAGGGCATTTGGAGCTCTGAAGAATAGGTTTAAGATCCTGGATCATAAGCCATTCCACCCATACTCCACTCGGGTTAAGCTAGTTCTTACTTGTTGCATTGTGCATAACTGGATCCTCCAGTGGGGCTTTGATGAACACGTGCCTGGGGAGGAAGAGGTCGAGCCTGACAATGTTATTAGCTCCGGCCATGGTGTGGAGGCATTTGACAATGACGCTTGAAAGAATAAAATGTTAGAGTGGGCAGAGGCGATGTGGCTTAACAGAGGTCAGTGCAGGATTTGAAGAAGATGGAAGAAGAAGAAGAAGTAGAAGAAGAAGAAGAAGAAGAAGAAGAAGAAGAAGAAGAAGAAGAAGAAGAAGAAGAAGAAGCAGTAGCAGAAGCACCAGCAGAAGCAGAAGCAGAAGAAGAGGAAGAGGAAGATCTGGTAGCAGCAACACCGATGAACTATCCCATATTTAGCCAATGGCTCTTAATAATTTGAACTGTCATTTGATAGTAGTTAGGATGAATTGTCATTTGTTTAAGTAGCTGGCGCTATATGTTCAGATTCTGTGTGGTAAGCTTACAACTAGTTAGAAGTGGTGACAACACCTTATGCAGGTTGCAACCAAACATCATCTCATATGTGCGCCTAATGCAATGCGGACAACCAAACGCCGGGTCGAAAATGGTTGTCTCATGCAACTAGGGGCATGCAGGCAACCAAACTATGTGCATCTGGGATTTTTTGGCCTGCATCCCCTCAAACCGGCTCAATAGAGCCAGGCTTGCCGGGCCATACTGGATTGGCAATGTAACCAAACACGCCCCTATTGCATTCGCAAGCCATGTGGGGGTGCGAGTATGACGAGCCCATTTTGATTTATCTTTTTGGCCCCCTCTAATTTAGGACAGCAAAACCGAACTACATTCTAGCACTCTCGCGCTTTGCACATTTCTGGCCGTCCGTTTCATGATTTGTTCCATTTTTGGCCGTTGGATGGGCGCACATAACTTGTTCATCGTGAACCCCGGAAACATGTCCCGAATATCCTAATGGGCAGCCATTCTCAAATGAACCTTGAATTTGTACGCGAAAGCTAAATCAAACCTTGAACTCCTAATCCCTGAAATCAGTACACCAAACTCTCTAATCCCGGTCTATTTTAAACCTTGAGAGGATTTAGCCGGTATTCGCTGAATTGACCGGCTCATTAGCACAGTCTTTCGCACTGGTCTTATTTTTCTTTGGCCGTTGGATGGGCGCACATTACTTGTTCTTTTTTCCTTGGTTTTTTCCCTACATTATTCTTTGTTTTTGCACTGGTATTATTCGGTTTTTCTTCTTGTTATACTTTCGGTTTCTTTTATATCTTTATTTTCTTCATATTGTTTTCTTTTTCGCTTTTGTTTTGTTTCTTTACGAGTACCGGTTTCTTATTTACACATGTCTAATTATTCTCAGTATCCAATGTAATTTTTTAGCACAAATATTTGTTGATACACTTTCGACATATTTCAGATACGTCGTTTACATTCTTTTAAATACTTGTTTACAAAATACAGGGTAATATTTTTCCAAATACACATTTTAGATTTCCTAATGACAATAAACATTTTAAAAAACTACACGAACATTCTTTACGTTGTTACACATTTTTTTTAAAATTGCATACACTTTGTTCATACACATGTCACATACATTCTTTTAATGGTATGCCACATTTTTTTTACATCACATAAACTTTCTAATACATTGTATACACTTCTTTCTGAAAATGCCACAAGCACACTTTTTGGAAGTCGTGAACATTCTTGAAATGTTGCATTTTTAAATGGACGAAACATTTGTTTGATCACACGAATAGTATTTACATTGTACATACAGTTTTTTTGAAATGTTACGTACATTTTTCTGAACTCGTGATATTTTTTAGATGTCACAAACATTTCTTTACAAAAAAATTCAGGTTTCAAATTTTGTTCCCATTTAAAAAAAATCAAAAAGTGTTCGCACTTTAAAATTTTGTTCTGGTTTCAAAAAGTGTTTGCTTTTTCAAAAATAATTGTTTTTCAAAAAATAGTTAATTTTAAAATATTCAGAATTTTCGAAAAGTGCTCACACTTTATAAAATGTTCAGACATTTCCAAAATTGTTTACGTTTTCAATATTTGTTTGCCCCAAAAAATGTTTTTGAAGTTCGACGCTTCGGTGCTTTCCAAAACACAAGTAAATTTCGAAATTCCAAAAACATTAATTAAATATGTGACACAATTTTCGAAAATAAGAAATATTTTTCATAGCACGGGAAAACTGTTGGAATTCTGAACATTTTTTGAGATTTTTTTTTTGAAATAACGGAGTTTTAAAAAATGTGAATACAATCTCAAAATTCCATTAA
Organism: Triticum timopheevii; assembly: GCA_963921465.1. Taxonomy (NCBI): domain Eukaryota; kingdom Viridiplantae; phylum Streptophyta; class Magnoliopsida; order Poales; family Poaceae; genus Triticum; species Triticum timopheevii. The sequence continues at coordinate 19,563,552 of OY997264.1, read as the reverse complement.
TTTTTTAAAAAACAGAAAAGGAAATTGAATCAGTGCCAAAAATAGGAAATAGGAACATTTTTTAACTTCTGAACAATTATAGAAGTGCATGAATATTTTTTATACTTCACGAATTCTTGTTGTAGTATAGTGGGCCGGCCCAAATTCTTGCCAGTAAGAGTTGCAGGTTATCCCGGTCGGGATTGTAGTATTCCCAGTGTGGCAAACAGGTCCAGGGTCTAAAATAGACCGGGATTGCAAGTTCAGAGTGTCAATTTCCGGGATTCAAAGTTCAGGGTTTGATTTAGCTTTCGTCTACAACTTCAAGGTTTGTTTTGGACTTTTTCCGTTTTTTTAAATGTGGTTAACTGGCTTGTGTTGGGCTGGTAAATAGACTATACGATCTCGACAAGGTACCGTGAAACATAAGAAACGGGAGCAACTAATAAGTGGGTACCCCTTCTGGGAAAGCCCAATGAGCGTTCGTGGGAGCCGCTCTAGCTGCCGTGTGGTACGCCCAGCGGCCGTTACGTGGCGTGCGCTCGGTGCACCCGTGAGGAAACATTTTTTAATTATTTTACATGTGTTTTGAGATTTGTTTCTTGGTTTTTCTTGTTTTTTGGAGGGTTCGGATTTTGTTTGGTTGTTTTTGGGTTTTCCTTGGAAAACAAATAGTAGTTTTTTGTCCTAGGATTTTTCTTTGCATGAAGCACATTGTGTGAGAAGCACAGCGGTGCTTCATCGTGAAGTACAGTTGTGCTTTTCACTTTAGGAAAGCACAACCTCTGTCCCCTAGTCCCTGTCCCAGTCGACCGCCTTTCTTAGGAGGAGGCGGGTGGCGGGCCACCAAAGCCGCTTTTCTGGACGTGGTGGTGCCCGTAGCGGGCCGACGAGTTGATCTTTTGGGCCCAACGAGAAACTAAGAATCCTGTTATAGAGAAAAAAGTAACTATCATTGATCTTTTGGGCGGCCACCACCTTTGGATCCTTCGCCTTCGGCTCCGCCAACGCTACAAACAAATCCGTGCAGCGGGAGCCGACGAAAAGGGCGGGAATGTGGGTGGAGGGCGACAGTGATCGACTGGAAAGGGGGGGAGGGATGTGCATGCTTTGACGCGGAAACAGTGCGGATGTGGCCAAATGTGCGTGCTCCGAGTGGTGTTTTGGGTGGGCCGGGGTTGTTGGGGTCCTACGTGGCGGAGGCCTTGACTCCGGCAAACCTCCCCTAACTTTTGCATCTGGTTTGTGAAAATTCAGACATATGAACATTTTCGACACCGCATCGGATGACAAAAAAGATCTGAACACGTTGATCTTGACGTTTTCAGGAGTTCCGCGGCATGGTGTTAGAGATGCCCCAAATAGCCGAATGATTTCTTTCTTTAGATGGTACCGAACGTATTATAGTACAGTGGAGGAGATAGGGGACCGGCTGTGGTCAAACCCCTAATATCAGAGATTTGATGCATATATTTGCTAATGAACAATTGTAGGAGTTATGACTATTTGCTGCTGAATTTTTTTTTGGCCCTGATAAATGCCACACATGTGACACGAATACATGACAACTTTGAATGCTTTTGATGGCAAGTTTAGTGAAACGAGGATGACAATTTTCTTTTCGGATGGCAAGTTTCAGTTTATTTTTTGGGTTTGTTTTTGTCTTTTTTAAGTCCAATTTCAGTTTTTTTTTCTTTTTTTCTTTTCAGATGATAAATTTAGTTGTAAAAAACATCAAGGCGGCGTGTGGCATTTACATTTGGGATTTTCTAATGATTTCGCCCTTCCTAGACAGTTTTAACGGCATTTGACTCCTCTGGTACAAAATTTCTGGCTCGGCCACTGAATACAAGGTACTCCCTCTTTCCATCTCTATAGGGTCTAATACGTTTTTCGAGGCTAACTTTGACCAAATATTTAGAGCAATAATACATGACATGCAACTTACACAAAGCACATCATTAAATTCGTGTGTGAAAGAAGCTTTCAATGATATAATTTTCACATTATGCATGTCATGTACTATTAATCTTGTCAATAGTCAAAGGCGGTCTTAAAAAACGCATTAGGCCCTATATAGATGGAAGGAGGGAGTAGCCAACAATCCCAATGCTCATCTGGAAAAAAAGATTCCAATAGTGGTACGCATACGAGGCGCTGGAACAGTTTGCTCTCTCAAGTCAAAGTCAGCTTGGAAGAAATGGAATGCCGGCGGGGCGTCGGCCACATCACATCTTGACCTTTTGTTTTGACTCGGCGGCGGGAGCGGTGAGGAGGGGAGAGACAGAGAGATAAACCCAGCAGGAGCAGCAGGGAGCAGGGTCTTCCCCCTTTCCGATCCCCTCCTCCCCTCCCCTCGCAGCCACCAGCACAAACCGCCGCTCGTCGGCATGGCGGATTACGCTGCTCCTCCCGAGGACCACGCAGCCCCTCTACTCTACGGCGCGCTCGCTCGCTCTGCCCGGAGGCCTCGTCGCCTGCCTGGGTCCCCACCAAGGTGCGCGCCGGCCCCCGGTGGGGGATGGAGCCGATCCGATCCGATCGGATCCGGGGGATTCCGGCCTCCTTGAACTGGAACTGGAACCGAAGGGCGCCATCGACGACGGGGCCTGCCCGCTCGATCCCCTCTCTCTTTCATGGAGCGCCGAGCCGACGCCTCCGACGACGAGGAGAGCGACCAGCCTCCAAAGCAGGGGAGGGGACGGCCGTCTCTTCTTCCCCGGTTCGACAGCTTCCTTCCTGCACAGCACAGGTATATCCTTCCTTCCTTTGATCTGATTCCACACGCACTCATCAATAGTCGAGTCCTTCTTCTTCCTTCCTGCGGTGCTGTGTGTTCGATCCGATTCCCTACGCACTCATCGTGATCGTGTGCTTTGTTTTGTTTGTTGTACGACTGCACTGCTCAACTTTTTGGCTAGTACTCTACTACTGTACAGACGTACAGTAGAGGGACCGCACATCAGTTATTTTCTCTGCCTTTTCGTTCTTTTTTCCCCCGTAAAACAGGGGTCCTTCTCTATTTCTGAACGTTCTTTTTCTGTTTGCGCTTTGGTGGTTGTGTTTTCCTGTGTCCAAGACAAGCAGGGAAGGGTGCTATTCTTAACCGATGGTTGGTACACACGAGTCACAATCTTTTTAACTACTGAAATGCCTGTTTCCTAGCATGGAACTGCATTTACACTTGTCCAACTGCATTTATAGATAGATATATGGTTTTGGTAACCCTGTCTTCCAAATGTGGATGTTCAATCAAACCAGGGTAAACTGCCAGCCCAGCTTGTGCACGCTTAGTGTACAGCCTGTGTACCTAACACACAGCTTTTGCTTGCTATTCCCTACACAAAGTTCACTTCGTAAACTGCCTAGCAACATGTATTCGCAAAGCTGTGGATGGTGCTGGCGTGAAGCTCACTCTCGACGGTCATCTATAGACCCTCGCACCACGACGAACACATTAATAGCTCCATCTGCCTGAGACTGTCGAGAGTATCGCCTTGCTGACGAACCTGACAGTCTTAGTATCTGCCATCTTTCACTCACCAACAGCATTCAAGTTTTCTGTGGTGGTTTTTGGCTAATACTCCCCCTCCGTCCCAAAATAAGTGTCTCAACTTTGTACTGTTAAGACACTTATTTTGGGACGGAGGGAGTAACAAGCTGCTCGCTCGTGACAGTCTTAGTAAACGTCAGGATATAGAGGGTGCTTGGATACGTTTTAGTCCCATGACTAAAAGTAGTGGGACTAAAACTTGCTAGCCTCACCCATGCTTGAATCCAAATACTAAAGAGACTAAAATCAAGTTATTGAGCATTTATTATCCTCCAAACCCTCCAATCCAGAACTCGCATGTGTTAAAGGAGAGGAATTAAATGAGGAGAGAGAGGGCTAATACATATTTTAGTAGGTTTTCTATGACTAAAAATTTTTAGCCTCAAGACTAGTCCTAGCCTCTCTTTAGTCAGGGGTGCTTGGAACTTTAGGGGGTGCTTGGATCCAAGGGACTATTTTTAGTCTGACTAAAAATAGTCTCTTTTAGAGGCTAAAGTTCCAAGCACCCCTGATTAAAGAGAGGCTAGAACTAGTCTCTAAAAGAGACTATTTTTAGTCAGACTAAAAGAGACTTAGCCTCTAAAAGAGACTATTTTTAGTCAGACTAAAAATAGTCCCTTGGATCCAAGCACCCCCTAAAGTTCCAAGCACCCCTGATTAAAGAGAGGCTAGAACTAGTCTTGAGGCTAAAACTTTTTAGTCACATGAAACCTACTAAAATATGTATTAGCCCTCTCTCTCCTCATTTAATTCCTCTCCTTTAGCACATGCGAGTTCTGGATTGGATGGTTTGGAGGATAATAAATGCTCAATAACTTCATTTTAGTCTCTTTAGTATTTGGATCCAAGCATGGGTGAGGCTAGCAAGTTTTAGTCCCACTACTTTTAGTCATGGGACTAAAACGTATCCAAGCACCCTCTTAGCCTCTAAAGAGGCTATTTTTAGTCAGACTAAAAATAGTCCCTTGGATCAAGCACCCTCATAATCCATAAAGCTTCAAGTATTTTTTGTGCTGGTCCTGAAACTATGCACCACCTTCAATGCATTAAAAATGTTCTTGGTGTTGGCGTCTGGAATTCAGTACTAGTAAACATAGGCTCATATTTTGAGACGACGAATGCTGGCGCTGGCGTCTGGAATTGAAGGCTCATATTTTGAGACGACCAATGGTGGCGTTGGCGTCTGGAATTCAAGGCTCATATTTTGAAACGACCAATGCTGAGGATCCCCCCGCCCCCCTCCACAACTGACTGAATCCATACGTATGCTCATAAGTGCCCCCTCCGCTTTCCATAAATATATATCTGAAACCGGATGCCCACCTATTTTGATAAATTCAAATATGATCCACGAACTACTCACACAACATGGGAAGAGTCAAGAAGAGAAACAGGCTTTGTCACACAACCTATGCTTCTGTATTTCTTCTCTTATAAACACTCACAATGCAGTTACATGGGCTTATAAATAGCCAAACTAGACCCACTCAGTTAACACGCACCCACTAGCTAGCATGCACACACGCACGCACGGTAAGCAACTAACGAACGGATTGATCCACTAATCACTCGACTAGCTGCACAGGCATACCGTACCTTTGCCACTCATGCAGCTCCTCAAATGACTCCGCCAAATGCACGCAGGATGCATGCACCTCATCTTAACTAATTTCGGTCACTCCTGGAGTTAGTCTCACGATGTGCACATGCATATTTATCTATCCTAGCTACGTTTACTTATTCCTAGCTAAACCAAGACATGAGTACATTCTTACGTGCATGACTCACCTAATGCATGACATGGCTAAACAATAGTGCAACAAGATTAACCCAACAAGTGCTTGCTCTGATCTAAGCCTACGAGCACAGATCGCAAGGACCCAGCCACATGCAGTAGAGGAACTACATGCACATAGGTGCCAGGCTCTCTACAAGCGCAGGATGCTCGGCTCTGTCTTCCGGCCTCACTTCGCCGCATTCCTTGCCAACTTTCACTACAAAACAGTGAGCTGATAAATACTTCAAATTTGCGCCCTCCAACTTTTTACCTCGAAATTTCAGCATGATCCAAACGTAGTTTACCATCAGATATTGTTTCACTCAACAAGATATCATCACAGGGAAGTAAAAACGTTGAATTGGTTTTTCCAAAAGGTATACTGAAATGGTTTTTGGACTGAGCTGCGTATTTATTGTCCGGGCGTGGCTAGCTCTCATCTACTCCCTCCGTTTCTAAGTATTTGTCTTTCTAGGGATTTCAAATGGACTACCACATACGGATATATATAGACATATTTTAGAGTGTAGATTCACTCATTTTACTCCGTATGTAGTCACTTATTGAAATTTCTAGAAAGACAAATATTTAGAAACGGAGGAAGTGGATGAGAATTAACTAAGGCACATCTAACTCCTAAACCATTTGATTTTACGCCAAGATTCGTGTGGGTTTTTTTCATTTTCTTTTTTGCTTAATTAATCAAAATAGTGTGTATGAGTTAGATGATACTTTGTGATTTCTCATCTAGATGAGTATTAGCAAATCTGTTATTTTCCTCCAAACTTTGCCATCTCTTCATGGTTTTCTTAATCATCATGTGCTGCTGAATTAACACCTGTGTTAAAACGCAAATCAGACAAGGCTCCAAACTTTGCTCTCTCTTCGTGGTTTTCTTAATCATCACGTGCTGCTGAATTAGCACCTATGTTAAAACGCAAATCAGACAAGGACATGATTGACTGGAATGGACATTTGATATGAGCTGCAACAGAACCACCAGTTTGAAAGATTTCATCAGGGCATGCACAATCCAGGGTCTGCTTCAACATCCCTTAAAAAACTGTAACCCCTATATCCACCCCCTACCTTCATTTATCTTGTCTCCATGCATATTCAACCCCATTTAACTACAATTTCACATCACAAGAATTCAAACTTTTATGTTACAATGCCATAACTTCAAAATTTTCAATACACAACATCCAAATGCACAACAGAATCCAAAATAGTTCATCCTGATAGGAGGGCGTCTTCACATTGCGATGATTTTCCTCCTTAATGTCCTTCCAATAGTTGGCCCCGGTATGATCATTCCCCATGGCCTTCACATTGCGATGATTTTCCTCCTTAATGTCCTTCCAATAGTTGGCCCCGGTATGATCATTCCCCATGGCCGCATCAAGCGTCACATTCTCCTATGCATCACCAATGCCTCATCCTCACCCATCGTGTAACTGGCCGACCTTTGCCCCTTCTTATCAAACGGAGTGCCAAACAACGGCATGACATCTTGTACTTGAGAATTTGGCATCGAGTAGTAGAGGTCGTCTATGCACACAAAGGCGCTCATCATGCTCATGAAATAAATTGACACTAGCAGTGCACAAAACAATCAATCAGTGACAATCCAACACCATTTATAGTTAAAACGGAAAAATAAGATAAACTGACTCACCTTGTGGGCATTTGGTCGAATGCCTCAGAGGCATTGCCCATGCCGAGCTTGCTGACATCAATAGCAGGCGGAGGAGGGGCTACGCGGGTTGGGAGGGATGCGTGGGGGTTCGAGGGGCCTCTCGCCGGCTTCCTCACTATCACCCTCTTCCTTGGCTTGATGGTGGCGTCAGTGCCATGTGTGCGCGCCAGATACTGGATGCCGGTATCATGCTCACAAGGCCAGTGGGCTGCATGTTGGTGGCACCTAGGTGGGGCTTAAGAGCTGCGGTGGCCTGGTGCGCACGCCGGCGTAGGGCAGCACCACACTTCCTTGATGCCGACACAGCTTACTCGAGAGCCGCCATGGGCAGTGTGGGCGGCAACGACTCAGCACTACGAGGAGATGAATGGTCCGCAGGGGACGGGCGGCGTCCATGGCGTCACCGGGGCGATTGGGCAGCAGGCGAGAACTTGGGGGAATTTGGTCTCCCGTGGATCAGTGGGTATTTTTTACCCTATATTTTGGGTCAAGGTGGGGCGTTTTTGTGTTTGAACCTAAAAATTATAGGGATATGGTTTGGGATAGGGAATCTGATGGGAGTGGGATTTTGACAGATTTTGGCAGTTTCAAGGGATATAGATTCTACTAGAGGTGCTCCAAGGTTGTGTTTGGGTGGCCTCGCTGTTTGCAGTGCCATCTCTCCCTGCAATTAACAATAGTAACTGTTATGCCACTGACAAAATACAAGCAGAAAAAAAGAGTGTTGAGATTTAAGCAGAACCTGCAAAATATTCTGTCACTGAATCAGCACACTAGGTACCAAAGCAAGTCTGTCACTGAATCAGCACACTAGGTACCAAAGCAAGTCTGTCACTGAATCAGCACACTAGGTACCAAAGCAAGTCTGTCACTGAATCAGCACACTAGGTACCAAAGCAAGTTTCAACGTAATGTCCTGCCCTATTTCTTGACTGCTTGGACAACTCCGGGTGGCACCCAATAATATGAAGTGTTTCCAATGAGGATGGCAGACCGTACGCTGGTAAAGATTGGAGCTCTGAGCAGTATGATATTCTCAACACTTTGAGAGATGAAAGGCTCCTAAAGTTCAACGGAAATGATGTTGCAGTAATTTTAGGACATCTCTCGATCACCAGAACTTTTAGTGAATCAAAATACTGCAATGAGGATAGAGAGTGCAAAAGCTGGCAGTTGCGTATGGACAACTCAGTGAGCATGGTGCAGAACTTAAGTGTTTCCGCTGCTGGAAGAGATATCATGTTAGGCAGGTCTATCATCTCCAATGAGAGGAGACAAGGGAGAGCCTGGAGAAACCTACTAAAATTTTGGTCAGTAAAATTGCAGCGACTAAGCTGCAACCTTTGTAGAGAAACAAGCGACCCCATTTCCTCAGTAGCAACGACCTGCTCAGCACCACTTATGTTTAAGGCTACAATGGCTTCTCTGTGCTTTTCATGAAGTAAGCCGTTGAAGTGGACAGAAGTTGTACAAACATCCAGTTGGAGCTTCTCTGAACTCGAAGAAAAAGGGGCAAGCCTCATATACGGTAAGAACTGTGTACGCTCAATGGTAACTTCACAAGTGGTTGGGGGGAAGGGAGGAATTTTGACCGATTCTGGACAATCCATTATGATTAATCTTTCAAGGCATGGAAATGACTTTCCGTGTGCTATCTCGGACCAGTCATGCAACCTTGGGAAATCATCAAATTCAAGGAAGTTTAAGGATGGAAATGCCACATCACCAGTGCCATAAAACTCATGTCCAATACGGTCAACTGCACACAGCTCCTTCATGTGTAAATGTCTGAGTGATCCTAAATGCCCCAGTGGAGGAAGCATGGTTAAACTCCTGCAATTGGTAAGGTGCAAGGAACGCAACTGCTGCAATAACGGTAGCCAGCTGGGAGCTCTGGTGCCACAATACCTTCTAAGGTTAAGTACCTTAATGTCTTGGTGCGGCTTTAGGCCTTCAAGTACCTTTGTGTCTGCAGGAGGAGGGTTATTCCTACTAGCGGAGCTCCATTCTAAGTTCAAAGAATTAATATGTGTTTTTTTATTCAACTCAGCTTTGCAGGCTTCTTCATAGCTTGAAACATTTTCTAGACCTTTTATTTTTAGTAGCCCATGGAGACCATTGATGTTCCTCAACTCTTCTAGTCTATGCCCTTCCCTCTTCTCAATGTGGAACTCAAGTGATCCCTGAAGGTTAGCTAGCCGACCAATGCCCGCCAATCCTGCAGTACACTTTGTTTCAACAAGAAGGTGCCGCAAATTGACCAACATAGTAACGCTCTCAGGAAGCTTATCAAAAGAACATTTCCCAGTGAAGCACAATACTTGCAGATGCAGGAGCTTGCCAATCGACTCAGGAAGCCTCTGGATGGAGCCATGGATAGATAGGTAACGGAGGTGCAATAAGTCATCAATGCATTGGGGCAACTCTTTGGAGTTAAAGCAACTGAGATCAAGAACACGCAACTGTTTTGACTTCTCCAGGATATTTTTTAACTTCACAGCAAAATCCTCTTGGGAGCAACTGGAGTTGGATGGAAGTGACGGTCGGATTAACAAGGTGCGCAACTCTTTTAGACTGCGGAAGCTTGTGAGAGCAGGTAGACTGTTCATGGTGACAGACAGATGGCGCACTGTTAACGGGATGTCACAGTTCGTGCCATCGTCAATACGGAAGCAGTCCTCCGCTGCGACAGACCTTGCAAGATCATGGAGTAAGCCATGCACCAAGTAGTACGTCTTGGATCCAAGCTTGATTTCCTGGAAGAATGAGCGTGAAAGGAGCTGATCAAAATATTCTGTAGCAATGTCTTCCATCCTTTTTTCAGCCCTGTCTTGTGGTTGAACAAAACCCTCGGCAATCCAAAGGCGGAACAAGTGTGCTGGATCAAACTTATAGTCCTCTGGAAACAAACTGCAATATGCAAAGCATCGCTTGAGGTGTACCAGCAGGTATTTATAGCTCAAGCGTAGGGCAGAGAAAACAGCATTATCTTGTAATCCTTTTTCCATGATGTCCATCCAGTGAATTTTGCTCCTTGTATCTCCCAGCAAACCTCCCACCAGCTTGGCAGCCAGAGGTGATCCATTGATTTTTTCAGCAATCTGCTTCCCGATCGGGTGAAGTTCTTGATAGACATTACCGGGATCACTTGGCAAAGCATGTTCCTTCAGCAGGGCCCAGCAATCCTCGCTCTTCAGCGGATTCAAGGTGTACAGCTGCGACGCTCTGAAGATGTGAGGCATGGTGTCCATGCGGGAAGTAGCCATAATTCTGCTCCCGGTATCTGCTGACTGTAGAGGAGCGAGCATGTCCATCCAGGTTTCATCCATGATGTTCCACACATCATCAAGAACAATCAGATACCTCTTGGATGTAAGAGCTCGCCGGAGCTCCGACTGAAGCATTTGAAAATCCACCATCTTGTCAGCGGAGCCATCCCAAGCCGGTAGGACCGACCTTAGGATCTCGGCTGCGAGCTCCATCTTGTTGGAGCTGCTGGAAACTGACACCCAACATTTGACATCAAAATGCTCCCGAACTGTTGCATCACTGAACACCATCTGAGCAAGAGTTGTCTTCCCAATTCCTGCGTCACCAACAACACAGATAACAGAGTTGGCACATGGCTGGATGAGCATTTGCACGATATCATCCTTCTCCTTGTCGCGCCCAATGAATACTCTAGTCTGAAGAATTTCCCTGCTTGAATCAGGCATGCGTGGTGGGGGCGGCCGCCGCCGCGATGAGCCGTCTTCCCCCTTGTCCAGCAGATCGCCAATCTTGCGAGTTTCTTGATTCACAACCTTGATGTCTTTGACGATCTTCTTGGGTGGTTTGGGCGCAACTATTCCAAAAGGGAGGCAGTGCCAACCACACCACCTGAGAGCGGGAAGTGGTTTGAATTGAACCCGAGATGGGTTGGAGGAGTGAAACCTGCGGCAGTCGACCGTGTCTTGAAGGTCTTGGTTGAAGTAGAAGGCATCCCTGGCCTGCAGAGCCAGCGCCTTATATTCGGCGGCAGCAGAGATGCCCCAAATCTCGAGCAAATAGGCCTCGAGAACCTCCAGGATGGGGGCGGCGGTCTTCCCCCCGCACCTACTGGCCCCAGGCGCGCATTTCCGGCCGCTCCCGCCGGAGGAGTGGATGTCGGCGGCCAGCCCCTCCATGGCCTGGGAGGCCGAGCGCAGCAGCTGCGGCGCCTTGGCCAGTCTCGCGGGATCCAGGCCGCCGGAGCACGCCGACACATCCATGGATTTCGTCCTCGCTGCTCACTTGGTTTCAGCGTGTGTAGGCGTGCGCTCTGGACGGAACTTTCGGGGAGGAAGAGACATGCTAGCTGCTTGCCACCCGCGACCTTATCAACACCGCATCCGAGTAAATTACAACTATGGTCCCTCAACCTGCCGGGAATAACAGAAACACCCTTCCAGTACAGGGTATTTATACGTGCAAATAGGTAATACATACGGTTTTAGATACGATTGTGGACAAGTTGTGAACGGGAGGCATCGTTTTCCTCTCGTCCCTGGAGGCTGGAACCCTAGCCGCCGCCAGGGGGAGGCCGATCTTCCAACGCCGCTCTCCGGCGGCTCCCCTCCACCCGCGACCTCGGTCGTCGGTGGTGAAGGGGGTCGCCGGATCCACGCGTGTGGATCGTTTTTACTCTCTCGTAGTCTAGGTTTTTAGGTTGTTCATCGTCTTTGCTTCGGCGGCGACGATGACAACGCTGAATAAAGATTCTTCGGATCCTTTCCTAATGAGGCCATCGGTCTTATGGTTGGGGATGGATTTGAAAACCAGTCTGTTCAAGCAAGGATGGCGTGGCGGCGGCGGCATCCTCGTGGTGGATCTGTGTCCTCGGGCTCCGCCGTTGCAACGGCGTTTGCTCCAGCGTTGGCGCGGAGCTTGGGAGGTAGTTCAGGAGCGGATGCAGATTGTGGTCTGCATCGACGACATCTGGAAGACGGAGCATGTGCTGGGCTCGTGGTTGGTGGATGGTAGATATGGTTTCCTCCTTCGGCGTTTTAGTCGTGGTGGGCTGCCAGATCTGGAGTTTGATGGTGTATCCGGGGTGTTGCCCCGGTCTGATTCGTTCAACGGTAAGGGTTTCACTTTTGGTGAGCCACCTTGGAGGTCCGTAAAGCTGCATATCAGCAATGGAGCCGCGTCGAGCTCGGGTGAGGAGGTGATTCGTCATTCTTTTCTTCGGTGGATGCTGCGGTGGTGCCGGATGCAGGTGACGGACGTTGGTGTCAAGCTCAGAGATGTTCTGCTATCTTTTCAGTTTTGTCATGCCGGTCTTTACGTGACTTGTACTTTGTTCTGTATGATATGAATGAGACACGTATTACCATGCAAAAAAAAGATACGATTGTGGGTCGATGCAAAAAAAAATACTATTGTGGGAGTTGCCAAAAAAAAGATATTATTGTGGCACTGTATTAGTTTGATGTTTTGCATGTCGGCCCTCCTTTTAGTTTTCGTCCTCAACCTCATCCTTTTCCCATCTCATGGAACAGATGACGGGGCACCTCGCCAAACACGCCCATCTCATGGTCATTTCCTACGGAGTTGCTTGTTGCGTGCCTCCTGGGCAACGACGACGACCCGCGCGCGACGGGCTTTGGCCTTCCTTCACGCGTGAGTGCCACTGCCACGTTAGCGCGTGCGATCGCAAGACAGCAACACGGGAGCGACTGAAGAAGTCAAGATCCTACGTACACGCAACGAAGACTGCTATAGCCTATAGGACAACTCCATGTGAACAAACATAAGCTCAATCCAGCCTACCTCTGGTTCGTGCAACTGATGCGTCATATAGGGCGTGTTTGGTTGCCTGGGTAGCTCTGCCCTGCATCGCATGGAGGTTCCTGGCTGAGTCTAGCCTGGCTGCACTGATGCAAAATTGGAATGAGATGTATGTTTGGTGGACTGTAGGATATACTTGCATGAGAGATGTTGTACACAAAAGATGTTGTTTGGTAGACTGCATTAGAAATTATGAAATAAAAAACAATTAACATGGTAGCATGTGGAATGTGGATGTGGAATGTGGATGAACAACCTAACTAATAAGGCTAATTAATTATGACCAAAGAGGGTGGCAACGCCATGGTTCCTTGGCGTTTCAATGATGGGCAGCAACGCGAGCGTCTTTGGCGTTTCTTACCCGGTCCGCAACACTAGCTACCTCGGCGTTCGTATTTGATCAGAAACGCTAGCTACCACGGCGTTTCTATGTTGGGAAGAAACGCCGCGGGCTGTGGCGTTGCTAAAAGGGTCAGATCATGAAATACTTTCACGTCGAATTCATTTTGTGACAAAGTTCGTTGAAAGAGTCAGAATAGTGATTTCGGCCGAAAAAGACGAGCTTTGGATGAAAACGAAAAGGAAGGCCGACTTGCAAAATTGTCAGACTAACACAGTCCCACATAAGCGAGATATGTATCTGTAACCGTATCTTGGACCGCATGTATCTCGTATTTTTATGTACAAGGACTATATTGGAATACTTTTTGAGTTTGAGGAAGGTTGTGTCATGCACCAGCAAGTTCAAGGACCATAGTTGCTATTCCAAGTCAACGAAATGAACTTTCGCATAGTATATGCCGTACGGATGCCGTCCCAAACTTTTCTTCCTTTCGTATAAAACACGCGTTAGGTGACAAAGGACGTTACCCCCCAGTTACTCGTCTATTAACTACTACTATCGTTTTAATTTTCTAATCCACTCACCCACTGCAAGTTGCTTGAAAACAATTAATGACATCTCCAACCCACTCCGACGTCTGTTTAATTTTCTAATCCACCCACCCACCCACTGTGTTGTGAAATGAAGGGAGTAGTTTTTAGTTACACCATGTTCAAAATGTTTCCTTCGGTTTATACGCACTACGTCGTGTTTGTACGAATTTCATCTGATTAGTTTAAACAATGGTTGAAATGTATGCACACAACGATAGATGGTCAGCTTCCGGTCTGTTATGGTGCTGCTAGAAGGAGGTCACGAGAGGACCGGCCGGGGCTTTTTTGCCCACGGCCGGGCAGGAGGGAAAGGATTTTCATCTTAATTCTTGCTTGATTAGATTGATACATCTCCTTTCTTTATATAGAGAGGTTTACTTGACTCCCACGCAAGGTTTACTTGACCCCTAAACAAGCAACCCTTATCTCTAATTAACCCTAAGACTAACGGGTTATACTGCTAGCCCAGACCCATTACATACTCTAACACTACACCCCATCTGGACATGCAGCTTGTCCTCGAGCTGCAGCCTAACCAACTTATAACCATGACTCGACGCAACAGAAACCTAACACTTAAAAACAAACCTTTTACATCTCGGCTTATTTTATGACTCTCAACCTGAAATGGACCGGGACGCTTTATTTTGGACCCCTCAACAAAAATTGGACACCATCCGCACGTCGGACGTGCACGTGTACAGCCATCTGGATTCCATGGACACCACCTGGACCAAAGGAGTGCATGTGTATGGCCATCTGGAAGTGGTCGCAAGAGAGACCAGCAGAGGCGCCCTCGCGGCGGCCAGCAGTGAAAAGCAGTGGTGCTACGCGGTGCGCTCCTGTCGGTGACACCCTGCCTTCTTCCCGCCGGACTGTTGTTGGCCTGCACCGCACAGGGAAGAGTGGAGGGCTTGCGATGGAGAATGACGAGGAGGGGTGCACCTCCCCAACCGTCGATGTCGCAGACTTTGAGGTCGCTGCCCGCGGGGAAAACAGCATGCCCGCCGCTCGTGGGGGAAACCGCATGCCCAAGATCCCCGACGCAGCGAAGGGCTAACTTGGAGGAGCGGCAGCTGCAGACCACGCATCTCCCACACACGCCGACGCACTAGGAAGCCGCGTGCAGGAGCCTGCAACCTCACCGCCGCCAACACGTGGCGGGTAGCGATCCAAGACGAAAGAGGTGAAGGCGATGACAGGGACTGGACTTGGTGAAGCGGGGCTCCAGCCGGCGCGGTCGATGCGGAGCCGGAGCTGATCGGCGGTGGCTGCTGCTGCTGCAGCGGCTGCTGCGGTGGCGCACCGTGCTGCTATGGCGGAGCGCCGGGCGCGGCGGAGGCTGCCAGGAGCGGCGGCTGCCACTGCAGCCAGGGCTGGGCGGTGGTGGCGATGGATGGCAGATGCAGCGGCTGCTGCAGTGGCCCGGCGAGCGCGGCGAAGGCCGCCTGATGCGGTGGCTGCCACGGCAGCCACGGCGGTGCAGGGGCGGCGATGGGCGTTGGAGGCGCGGTGGGAGCCGGCACCGGCCATTGCGGGGCGGCGGCAGGCGGCGGCGGTAGCTGCAGCTGGGGCTGCAGCATCCCAGCGAACGCCGCGAAGGCCCCTGGATGCGGCGAGTACCACGGCAGGGCCGGCGGCCCGGTGGAGGCGGTCGGCGGTAGGGGTGGCGGCAGCCCGTAAGGGCTGGCCAGGTACAGCCGGATCCCCTGGACGGCTGTGACAAGGTTGTTAAGGACCCCGGTGATCTCCTTCGGGGTGTAGGCGGCGGCCGGTGGTGCGGTGGAGGGCGCTGGCATCTGGACGGTGGCGGCGCCAGAGGATGCGACCATCAGCGCGGACGGGGAGGGCAGCGACGCGGTGTAGATGGCCCACGGCACGGTGGTGACGATCGGCAGCGGAAGCGACGGGGTGGGCGGCAACGAAGACATGATCGAAACTGAGCTACCTGATACCAAACTGTTGTGGTGCTTCAAGAAGGAGGGCGGAGAGGGCCGGCCGGGGGCCTTTTTGCCCACGGCCGGGCAAGAGGGAAGGGATTTCCTTCTTAATTCTTGCTTGATTAGATTGATACATCTCCTTTCTTTATATAGAGAGGTTTACTTGACTCCCGAGCAAGGCTTACTTGATCCCTAACCAAGCGACCCTTATCTCTAATTAACCCTAAGACTAACGGGCTATACTGCCAGCCCAGGCCCATTACGTACTCTAACACGGTCCCTCCCGAAAACAAATATCGCAAGACCATCTATCGTTGCGTGCATACATTTCAACCATTGTTTGAACTAATCAGATGAAATTCGTGCAAACACGACGTAGTGCATATAAACCGAACGAAACATTTTGAACATTGTGTAACTAAAAACTACTCCCTTCATTTCACAATATAGTGCGCCCGCGCTTTCCGAGATCTATGTTTGACCGTAAATTTAACCAACGAGACCGACTGCGGCGGGAGCAAAAATTATGTCACTGGATTCATATCGAAAATACAGAATCGGTGGTATAATTTTTGTTCCCGCGCAAGGAGAGGGACGATGATGCCCGATGGTCAAATTTGAATCTCGGGAAACGCGGGCGCACTATATTATGGAATTGAGGGAGTACATCAGACTTGAGAAAACGTCCATTTTACTATCATGAACAAAGTTGATGGTTCACATACCCCCTTGTTTTTTGTCCCTTCACCCCTAAACAATTCCATAACGTCCAAAATCAATTTGCAGGTGGTTTGACTCGACTTATTGCTAACGTGGCAATGGTCAGCGACTGTTTTGACCCGCGGGTGGGTCTCCCTTGTCAGGCTGGGCTAAGATAGAGGAGCTCCTAGAGACTTGCCCTCGTAGCTTTGCCTCCTCGAGCACCGCTCCCTCGTGCCCGACCCCGCCGCCTTCGGCTGACGGGGGCGACCGACGGAGTTCCAAGCCGCCACCCAAGCATTTGCTTCTCCTTCCCCTCCTTTCTCTCTTTTCCCACCTGAAGTCTCCCTCATATCTCTTTCAAGTACACATCACACCGTTGCCATGAGCTTGCCATTATGCCATCTTCAGACTGTCACCGAACTCTGGATCCAACCGGAACCAGGCCAGATGGAGCCGCCACCCCGGATCCATCCGCCCCCTTGCCTCCTCCCCCGCCTACATCGCTGCGGCAGTGCCGCCGTTGCCCTGCTACCTCCCGCGCAAGGAGAGGGATGATGATGCCCGATGGTTGGGCCGCCCTCGCGACAAGTTCGGCGTTGTTTCACCTTCACACCCCCGCCGAACTCTGGATCTGGCTGGAATCAGGCTATATGGGCTCGCCACCCTTGGATCTGGCCGCCCTCGCCTCCCCGTGCCGTCGCCGCTGCCCTACTACCTCCTGCGTGAGGAGAGGGACGGCGATGCCCGATGGTTGGGCCGCCGCCACCCACATGACAAGGGAGGCCCACCCGTAAGTCTAAATCATCACATATGACAAGCACAATAATCAGGATAAAGACCAGTACCAACCTGTGTGAGGTAGCATATCAATTACTATTTCCTTTGACTGGAAGCCGAGATAAGCGACTGACGGGAAAGGAAGGAAGCAAGCCAGTCGAGACAAAGCGGCCGACAGGAAGGGAAGGAAGCAGTCGAGGCAATGAAGCACCCAAAGTTCTAGTGCAGTTCCACCAAAATCAAGCATCGCTGTTGGCACATATATTGAGAGAGTGAAATTAATGTAATAGTGGGACTAGTTGAAGAAACACACACTAACAAATAGAAGCACCCTCATTATCTTAATGGGTAAAGTTAGCAACATAGTAGTCTTGCTTAAAGAGAGGTATTACTTTATTTAATCAGTGCCAATTAGCTCAACACTCAAAGCATTGCCATGTATCATAGGTTGCAAAACTTTAATGTGCAAAGATAAAGGAGTTTCTCATGATAGTAGCAACACAGTAGCACGATACATATATAGGTACAACAAACTAATATGGCTGATGGCCTTAGGGCGGTACCAACCTGAGCACAAAAGCTTATTCAAGTAGTCCCAGAAGAGATGATAAAGCACTCACTGGAATCACTCAATAGTATATATTTTTGTGCACTTCAAATGTATGGTTGAAATAACTCTTGTTTACCAGTGATGAGATTATATCGAAAGATTATCAAGAACTTCCAGCAGAGTTAAAGCACTAGCTGGGATACAGTTCATTGTATTTTCTTGTGCAGTTCCACTAAAATGTACGATTGGCACAACATGATCCCTGTTTGCACAAGTAGGAACAAGGTGAAACCTTCATTAGCTTAGTGAGAAAGGATAGAAAGACAATAGCATTATTATGTCATGACACTACCAAGATTCCCTCCCTGCTCCACCACATGCTTCACCTCCACGGACACAGATATACATGTACATGATTCAGCATCGTGCTACTAAAGATTTGTTTAACTCCGACAGGAAAATTAGGCAGCAATAAATTAGTGCTACTTAAGTACTCCTGATTAATTAAGTGACCTTGTAGGAGAGACAGCAGAAGTGGAAGGGCTCCCTGGAGGATCGTCTCACATGTAAGGGATACGTTGTCGGAGCCCTTGAATGGCCTCGACTCAGGCCTCGGCTTCAGCAAGATCACCTTGGCACTGTTGATCGTGTAGAGCTGGCTCACACATGCATCCAGAATCCAGTTAATTAGTATGATGTGTTGTTAAGCCAAGTACTACTCTGCTGCATTTCTTTATCTATCTCTACTGTATTATCTATTACTCTTATACTCTTACAAAAAACAGAGTTGGTGTGTTGTTAAGTGCATCTCGATGTTACGTGCAACAAACGAGCATCTTTCTAGTGTTCCAAGTAAATTAAGACTAGTAGCAACACAACAATACAAAACCACTAGCAAGATGTCAGGATAACATAGGACGGTACCATCGAGTGATCTTCTTCATTTCCTCCTTCTTATTCTTCTTGTTCCTCTTCATGCTCTGGTTCTCTTTCTCCTCGCCAGTTGTTGAAACCAAGTACATGATTGGCCTTCTATTTCAGAATTGGTTTTGTCTGAGGGAATACAAGTGTACTAGTAAACAATAGTATTATTTTCTCATGGCAGTCCAAAATAGAGATGAACACATGCATTAAATATCATTCTTACCTAACGGAAGGTTATGGTGCCAATTTGGATGATGAAGATTGGAACACAGATCTCCCTTTGTGTAGTTCCACCAAAATGAACCAGTAGATTAAGAACAACTAAATATTTGCTATAAGGGCATGGATAGTGGGTGCACCAGCAGTCCAGCACCATGTACCTAAACCGGGGCATAAAGTGGTGATTCAGAGTTTGTTGCCCCGAGAAACAAACATCCAAGAAACATATCTGGGTTGGTCCCATTTTTGTTCACTCTAGCCACCTACTCCTATGTGTGGATAGCAAATCTAGTCCTGGTCATACCATTGTGTAAAGAGTTTTCCCTATATTTCCCTTTTCAACCAAGAGACGGGTTGGATGACCAGTATGTACTACTTTCACCCCCTTTCCTTCCTGTTTGTACCAAGTCCGATGTACATACTAAATTTCCCCCCTTTATTTTTTGTTTGAACCAACTACAAAATTCGACTCCATGAAGTAGCTTTACCTCTAACAATAGAAAACAAATTAGGTAACATTGGACCATCCGATCGAGAGGGGCTGAGAGGTAGAAAATGATGCATATGCAGTGACGTAGCAAGCTGGGGAAGTAGAGCTAGGCCGGTTTCAAAGGAAGATATACCTGAAGGTCGTCGGGATGCGGATAGGTGGGCGGCGGGAGGCCGGATCCACCCACACTAGGGCAATGACGAAGGGATCGAAGGACCTCACGCGCCGGCGCTCGGCTAGAGATAACGGTGCGGCCAGCAGTGGGTCTCCTCCCTCGCTGTCGATGACGGCCTAAATGATGCCCTCCTCCCCTTCTCCGGTGGAGGGGGATACATCCGGATTTGTAACCAGCGGTGAGGATAGAAAGACAATGTTTACCACCGCTATCTTGTTTAGATCTGGAGAGGATGAGAGTGTGTGAATAGAGCAACCCTAGCAAGCAAGCCCGAAGGCTCCGGCCTATATATATACGTATAGTGGGGTAGTTTTCTTTTTTCACTCCATCAAAACAATCATTTAAAATTGCGTACGTGCCAGGTCGCCGTTTTTTTGAGTTTTTGATTGTTTTTTGGGATAGCTACCCGCTTATTCCAAGTGGTGTTACCGTGTGCCAGGTCACACTTTGTATTGTTCAGGTCTGGTACTAGACCCTCCATTAAGTGAACAACAACCGTCTCGTAAAATTTGTGAACAAGCCCATGGCTAAAATTATCGAAAATGTGGGCTACCCCAACATGCATTATTTTTTATATTTTCTATGTGGGAGTATCCTCAAAACAAAATGTGAGAGTACAATCTTTATTGGGCCCCTTTGTAATTTGTGCTAGATTCTGACCAAAGATTTAACTGACAAAATGTTAGTGTGTGTTAACAAAAATTATATCCTTTGGTTCGTATTTGAACATAGTTTTCAATGATGTAATTTTTGTGACATGCATGAACATTTTGTTAGTTAAATTTATAGTCAAAATTTGGCACAGATTTATCATAGGGACCAATAAACTAGCACGGAGTACTGTATATGACTAGCCGCTCTATCTACATGCCGGACATCAAAGCATCCAGGCCCACGTACCATCCACCAAATCATAGTGATGTGCTACAGTCGAGACTCACCGGTCACCCCGGTGTGGCCGTCATGACCCATCGTATCACAAAACCCACACCTTTACCAACAGTGGTAAAGTGGCCTCGAAGTTGGACTAGACGAAGCAACCATCATTTCACTGGAATGCTCGTTGAAGCCCTTTCTCCCGTTGAAGAAAACCTCACTCCAGGATACTCACTTCTGCCATTTTTCTTCTATACGGACGAACGAAAGGTAGGCAAATCAGTGATGCTACTATATTTTCATTCCAAGAATCTTATTTTTGCCAAGCACCGACCGATTCTCACAGCATATTATTTTCCTGTTTTCATTGTGACTGTGGTTTCCTTTCGATTACTTTTTGTTTGTTAGTTTATTGATGGATCCTGGAGCACTAGGCAAAGAGTTGCCGGTGGACAACCCACTCGAGGCAGAGATCTCCAGGAAGCGACCACCGACCAACGAGTTGGCCATGTCGGCGGGCCAACCCATGGAGACGAAGAACTCCAAGAAACAAGCACTGGCCAAAGAGTTGGACGTTGGCGGACAAACTCCTCAAAGAAAGCTGGAAGAATAGCAAGGGCCCCATTGTGCCTACCCTAGAAACACTAATGGCCACCTATGAGAGGCTCAAGGCCGAGTTTGAGGAGATAGTCGCCGTTGAGAAGCAGTATTTCCCTAGCAAGGCGATGGCCCCGGGAGGGATGGGATCCCCCGGTCATCTGCACAAGGTAAAAAAAATGGCTTTCCATAGTTGAGGTTTTTTATTATTTGCAATGTGCTTGCTAATATGTTAGGGTTGTGCAGGTGCTGGTGGACGTCCTTGATGATTCCGATGTCGTGGTTCGTTCTGTGGACAATGCCCCAGAGATCATTTTTGATGTCATGGTCCGTCCTGTGAACATCGCCTCGGAGATCGATTCTGACGCCGCTGTCCGTCATGTGGACATCGCCCCAGAGATCGATTCCGATGTCGTGGTCCGTCCTGTGGACATCTCCCCGGAGATTGATTCCGAGGCCGTTGTCCGTCCTGTGGACATCACCCCAGAGATCGATTCCGATCTCGAGGTCCGTCCTGTGGACATCACCCCAGAGATCGGTTCTCATGCCGATGTTCGTGTTGTGGTCATTGCCCGAGAGATCGATGACAAGAAATAGTTAGTCGCGCTAATCCTTCAAGGTAGCTTGCATTGTGTTTAATTATCAAAATGATGCGTGTTATCAAACCATCTTAGGGCTAGTGCAATGTCTTGTGTGGGCGATACTTGCTACTTTTGTTTGATAGTGAATCATCCGAACCCCCTCCGAGTTATGGAAACAGATGTATCCTCGCCAGCTTTTGATGTAATATATGGCATGCTTAGATGTAAGTTTGAACTGTTTATCATATCAGTAGGGCTTGTTTGACGATTCTTGGTGCTAGTAGGCTAGCTACCGTGCGAACTATAGTACTTGCAAAACACTCACCGAAGAGAAATGTTGGAGCTGATGAGCTCGTGGTACGCTTATAGGTCTGATCCGTCATCGATCGGTCAATAGCCCAAGCTCCTAAAATTGTGGGCTTAGCGAACGATCAAACAATAGTCCACAATTATACATTAATTCACATCAAACTCAAAGAGTTGGTTCACGTATACATTCAGGCCTCATTTGGTTCATATGATAGGAAAATCGTAGCAATAAGAAAGTCATAGGAAATGAGATGACATGTATTTTAAATCCTATTAGTAGGAATAGGAAAGGAGATGCCCTTTGATTCACATCATAGGATTTTTTTCCATTGAGTCTAGGCTAATGTTTATTTTCCTATGAAATGTGGAGGATAGGAAGAATTCCTCCATAGGAATATGATTCCATTCCTATAAACAAAAAGGCTCTACAGAAATTTTTCCTATAGAAATCCTATTCTATGAAATTCCTACAAGATTCCTCTAAACCAAAGGAGGCCTCACGTTAATAGCTCGCAAAATTGGCACATACTTGTAACATGCATGAATGTGTAATTTTTTTGTTGGAAGCATGAATGTGTAGTGGCGTCGTACTTTCGAAGTGGCCACAGAGAGTGTGTACATGTGCTAGAGGGGTTGTGGGATGGAGAGAGACCTAGAGAGAAAGACCCTCTTTCTACTCCTAATCGTTAGATTGACAAAGGATATTTTTCTAGAACATAAAATCATAGCAGTACAGAGAAGTACAAATCCTAGACGGGCTAGTTTGGTCTAATGGGTTTTAGTGATATGACGTGCTACAATGTCGTCCAGTCTTCGCGTGTGGTAGCAATATTGCGGGTACAATAAGTCTTCTTGAAGAAGCGGAATTCAAAGAAGTCATGATGGTTCTTTCATCCGACCAACTTACAGTGGGAAAGGTTGAGCCTGCGCTACGATC
Source organism: Triticum timopheevii (assembly GCA_963921465.1). Classification (NCBI taxonomy): domain Eukaryota; kingdom Viridiplantae; phylum Streptophyta; class Magnoliopsida; order Poales; family Poaceae; genus Triticum; species Triticum timopheevii. Next base: position 19,540,723 of record OY997264.1, on the reverse strand, counting down.
GGGGTGGACCAGGATAATTTTCTACATGGCAGGTGGACTAGGATGGTCGACGTCCCACATGTCGGCGAATGAAAGTATTCTTTCCCATATCAAGGTCGAGCAACGAGTACTCATTGTTTATTTTTTATGAAAGCTATTGTCTCCATAGTTACGACGGAGGAGTGTGAAACACGGCAGCCCAGTGAACTTGGCATGGGCACAACTCCCTCCTTCCTCATGTATCATAGTGTTGACTATTAGGTTGGCTATAAGGTTACAACTTTTTCTCACTTTCTCTCTATCTATTTCCTCTCAGATGTTTTTACCTTCTTTTTTAGACACAATTGTTTTCTTATACCTCTTTTTTTAGAATTAGTTTTTTATACCTAGAAGCACGTGTAGAGACGGGCTCTTCCAGAGCCCACCCCTTGACTTTGTTAATGCCTCTCTCTCCTCCACATAAGCGGGCTTATAGCCCAGTATTGTAATACCTACTTGCTATGAATGCGAGCAGCTGGCGTCTGAGGGGGGTAGCGCGCAGGACGAGGGAGGAGTTTTCTGGTGGGCCGGGGTGGTCAGAAGTGGACTTGGAAGCGGTCCGGACTCCCGCATGGCCCACCTCACATTATCACCATATTTCTTGGGGTCCATGCGCGGTGGGCGGGCGATCTATTCTCCCTCCCCCGTCTCTCTCTTCTCAGCTGATGCCCGCCGAGCAATTAGATTTTGACTATCGACGGTTTATTCAATTGCAATCCCACATGTCAGTGAAAATGCAAGACAATGTGTGTCCCCTCTGGTGAGCAGTGTGCGAGACGGACTGTCGGGGGTGTGACGCGAACGCGACAGGTGTGCTTTAAGTGTGCTGCCTTTTCCGTTTGAACTTGCAAAGCGTAACATTTTCGTGCGATCGATCGATAGAATCCAGAAAAAGATGACGAGGGCGGGGCTTTCCCGCGCATTAGGCGGGTTAGTTTGAGTGGTATGACGTACTATAGTGCAAACAAAGAAAATTTCAAATTAACCGGATGAAACTCATTACATTTTGAAAACTTTTCCTATAAAATGGACGAAATTCATTACATATTTCGCACAAATCGTATTAAAACCTACTTTAAACCTAATCTAAACGATCGTCGGCGCCCGACCACCATGTCCGTCCATGAGCCCCAAGAATTGACGCTTCGACTATTGCCTTTGCCTCCTCCTCATCCGCCTCAGCTTTGTCCATCTCCGCCTTGATAACCTCCTCCTCTGGAGCACATGGTTCTAAAGATTTCCGCCTCCACGTCGCCGTCAAGCGGCTAAACGGCCACCGATGTTTACCCCACCAAGCTAGGCCGACTGAGTGGAGGAGCGGTGGCCTTCCTGGGACCAGAGCGACGGCGACCTACCATGTACTACTCTTCCTCGCTGTCTGCGCCCGCTGTCTGACGCTTCATGGTCGTGCCGGCGGAGGGCGACCGAGGGGAGCTGACGATGTCCTTCGTCTGCTCCTGTGACAGTATGTCCAAGAGAGCTTTGGAGCTCGCCTGGAGCGGAGCCGCCGATGTCCTTCGTCTGCTCCTGCAACTGTATGTCCAAGAGAGATTTGGAGCGCCGGGAGGCCATGGTTGGAGTGGTGCCGACAGAAGGAAGGGAACCGGAGGAGAATGACTATGGGTCTTTGGCTATGGCTGGGAGCTGGGGCTGAAGTTAATATAGTGGATGAATGGCAATGAGCCGCGGCAGACGGATGGACGGTTGGCGCCAGAGTAGGTTCGTCGGCAGCCGTGTGTCATTAATGTGGGCAGCGGATAGACGGATGGCCGTGGTGTCATTAACGCAGAGCAATTGCTTGCACCGGGATGCCGTGCAGGTAGCGCTCTCTCGGCCGTCACGCTGCTGCAATGCCGGCGCCAGTGAGTGGTCGCGTCGGGCATGAATGCGGCATTGATGTTTTGGATCCACGGTGATCGTTTCAGGCAGGACGCGTGCGCTAGCAATGGAAGGGGTTTCGGTAGACTAGGGCGGTCAGACGCTGGCGTGGTGGTAAAATGTGAACTCATGGATGACGAGCCTTTGAAGCGTATGCGGCACGTATAGACAACCAGGCGTCCATGCAACCGCTCTTGTCGCCAGCTAGCCTTCGACGACCACCATTAGACACCACACAACCATGCATAACTTACGAATAATGGACGAATCGATCAAACACACACTCGTGTGCAGTGGCACTATGATCGGTCACTCACGATACATATATAGGTACCATAGTACCCTCTCTAGCTAGACTGTTTAATAGATTGTCGTTGTGATGCATGATATACATGGGCAAGGCGCTGAGTCACGTCATTGCATCGTGTGCAGAGCCATGGCTAATGTCGAGCAGCTCGGCGCCCAAGCACGAGTATGACGTTGGTGTTGAGCCAGGTGAATACATGCTTGGTGTTCGCGGAGGCTGCCTGCAAACGTCTTTTTTTTGTGAGACCGCCAGGGCACGCAGGTGACGGGCTCGCCGTTCGCGTTGTGCCATGAGCAGGACTTTGATTGAGAGGGCGACGTGCATGCATTAGCATGGTTTAACAGCGTGAGCGTGAGTATCTGCACGCGTACATGCTACTTGCATCTATGGACGGTGTGCACTAATGTGTGCATCATGTATAATATAAGAAATCGGTTTGTGCATTTAACGCAAAGTATTTCATTTTCATTTGGCTAACGAGTGTGCGTTGCAGCGACGAGTCTGTGGTTTGATTCCTCACATACGCATAATTTTGGTTTTTATTTCTTTCTCCACTGACAGGTAGGCCCGCATAGATAGATAGATACAGAACACGAGCTGATGAGGCGCATGCAGACTATTTGACTGGTCAACCAGACAAATACAGAGCTATACGCTGAGCATGTGACCGTATAATCACCATATCTCATATACAATGATCAACGTGAGCTATCGAGACAAGTTCGATGACCGCCAATGCATTTTACTCGGTAATAAATGACCAGGATTAAGGGGGAATCCAAATGTCCTTCGTCTTCTGTCCTTGAGCTCTTGACAAACCAATGCACACTATATACGGTTGTCCGGCCACTCCGCCCAAGAGCTCTCACCAAGTGTCGTTCATGCCACCGCGCCGCACACTAACCGGTAAGCAAACGATGGCATCCTGCCGCGCCGAGTTCCTCGCCGCCCATGACCGCACACAAAATGGTAGGGAAGCGATGGCATCCCGCCGTGACGAGTTCATCGCGCTCGCGACCTCACAACTACGTGGGCGGACTTTGAAGCTGCCAAGGCCGAATGGGCAGTAGAGCAAGAGGTGGCCAAAGCCGCATAAAGGGAGCAGAAAAGGCAAAAAGCACTCAAGAAAAGAGAGGCCTGCTGTCGCAAGAAAGAAGAGGACGCACGCGCTGCTGAGGAGAGCTCGGCAGAGATCCAAGCACAGTGGGGTGTCACCAACAAAGCCGGGAAGGAGAACGATGAGGTCTGGCCAGCATGTGAGAAGTAGTAGTACTAGTAGTAGTGTGTGTCCGTGTCGCCCATACGTTTGTTCAATTAATTACGAGCATGTACCAATACTAGTTACTACTATAGTTTTTAGAGAAAATTACCAATACATTAGCTTAGACTCAATGGAAAAATTTCTATCCTATGCATCAAATGGCATCTCTTTCTCTATAGGAATTGAGATGCATGTCATCTCACTTCCTATGATTTTTATATTCTTATAAAATTCCTATCCTATGACCCAAAGGAGGCCTCTGCTGGAGTATAGTACTATTGTAGCTAGCAGTACTGCTGGTACAGTAGTTTTCTTCAAGAAGTGGAATTCAATGAAGTCCGAGCAACTTCACAGTGGGAAAGGTTGAGCCTGTGATTTGATGGCACATTAGTCATTATTACTGCGGTGCGACGATCGGGGTGACTCTCCCTTGGAGTTCTGTGTGCATGGCAAGTGGACCAGGATGGTCGATGTCCCACATGTCGGCGAACGGAAGTATTCTCTCCGATATCGAGGAGCAAGAAAACCGCATGGTATAGTATCACTTCTGATTGATATTTATTTTTTCATTTTTGATGAAAGCTAGTGTTTCAACTCTTACGATGAAGGAGTGCCAAACACGGCATGTGCTGGATGTCCTACACGTCAGCGAAAGGAGTGGGACATGAACAACATGGTAGAGCGTCTCCACTTCTTCCACTTCTAGGTCGGAGACCACACATAGTACTAGTGGTATGAACGATACAAAGTGCGACCCAGAGAGAAAGACACGTCTAGTTGGAATGTCTCGGGCAAAACTACTCAATCATTGCACTCAGTTTCCTAAGAAATTATGGTAAAAAACGTTACTTGCAATGCATGCATGTGTGACCAATATAAATGACCAATAAAAAACTAGTACATGCACGCAACTCTTTAATGGACATTGTAATCTCAACATGGGATGAGAGCTCTAAATTTGAATTTGAAACTTATAAAACGAAAAATTTCAAAACAAATGAACAGGAAGAGAGGGAGTATACCGTAGGACATCCCATACAAAACAGGTCCACTGGTTTGTCACCACGAAGATGCGGTTAGAAAGGAGCACAACGTCTTCATACTCGTACGACAACAAATCGGCCGCAGACAGCATGGTCCACCTTTAACCGCCATGTGCAGGGTTCATGAAAGCAATCGCGATGTCGAACACCGCGATGAGAGTATATTTTTGGTTGGCGGACGACCTTATTGGGGCTTCCGGGATTGCTATCTGCTTCAATCTCACCGCGGTTCCATCGTACCAATTCAAGTGATTGCCCGCTGCATGGCTGATCCCAATGTTGGACAAAGGTTCTACGGGAATGGTGTCACCATTGCAAATGTTGTGGAAATTGATGTTGGTACCCTCCCGTACATATGCAAGCCAATCTCCACTGGCACCAAGCCTAACCTGTGAAACGGGGGGAATTAGGAAATGGACATGGAAGTAGTCTTTAGAATGCATTTACTACGTGATCAAACTCATCACTTACCTGCTCATCAGACAAAATCCGAGTGCCCCTCAACGTCAGCATCTCAAGGGGCATCAACTTGCAACTACGGCCATGCCGCGCTGGAGAGACCCCCAAGGAAACATCCTTGTGCATTGCACGTAACATCAAGATGCATGTATGAGTAGTTTATCTTGTGAGAGAAAAGGATGAACGAGGGAAGGCCTTATTTTCAAATGTGGAGAGGGTTGTGGGTATCTTTTTGCAAAATTGTCATAGTTTCCTTCCTATCCGTCTGATATAAATCGGACGGCCTATATTGCAGGGTGGCATGCACACCATCATCTCCTACTTTTTTTTATAAGATAATACTTGCAAGATGCCCATGCATTGTACGGAACATCAACATGCATTTGTATGAGTAGTTTATCTTGTGGGAGAAAAGGATGAACGAGGGAAGGCCTTATTTGCAAATGTTGAGTGGGTGTGGGTATCTTTTTGAAAAATTGCCATTGTTTCCTTCCTATCTGTTAGATATAAATCGGACGGCTTATATTGCAGGATGGCAGGCACACCATCATCACCAACTCTGTCTTCTATAAGAGTAGAGATAAAAAAAGAAAAGTAGTAGAAGTAGTAGAAGAAGAATAGACATAGAGATTAGGGAGCTGACGGGCGGTTTGTTGTACAGCACGTTTGCGTCCATCCACTAGCCCGGAATTAAAGCATGCACGACATTTACAGCGACTGGGATTAGTTGTTTTCCGGGCGCATGGACCAACGCTGACTAGCAGACCTGGTCGCCCTTTTTTGAGCACGCCTTCGACAAGTACGTGCGTGACATGCGAGCATGCAAATCTTGCGTGACCAAACCGTGTGAAGCGGAGCAGTAGGCTGTTGAACTGCAACCTACATGTTGCAGCCATGTCATCCACACGCAACCTAAAGGCCAATTCATACTCGGTTGGACTATACTGTACAACTATGCATTGTTTGGCATGAATGTTCCTTGGAGCTCGTTCTGCAACTGGCATACTCCACAGCCCGCTTCCCTTCTCCTTCCTCTTCCACCGCCCGTGCACGTCAGCAGGAAGCAACTGGTCAACCCTTATATAGGAGTGCTAGCACAAAAAGATGCATGCATGACCACTAAAATTTCCTTTCTCTTGTCTCTATGAAATAAATGTGGCGTGAAACTCAAAGCCCTTTAAGTATGAGTATAATGAAAACCATCTTCCTCCTCCGTCTCCGCTTTACCCGCGTCATCGTCCTCCTGTTCCGGCTCCGTGTCGTCGTTCTCCTTCTTTGGCCCCACATGCTACTCTGCCTCCAATGCCTCCTCGTCCGGCTCCGGCTAGTCTGGACTCCGGAGGCAGGCCGGGTGCAATCCGAGCTTCGCGCTGCCTCCAGATTAAAGTGCCGCTCCGGCAGGAGTGTGGCGTGATTTTGCAAGAATGGAAACATGTGTATGTGTGTGATATGACATAATCGCGTGATATGATGGAAATTGTGTGTGTGGCTTGAGTTGTTGCCGAATTGTGCTTGAGTTGCCTATGTTTTGCCGAAATGTCGATTTATTTCCGTTTCGGCGAATTTCGGGCAAACTCTATATGTCCTATTTTTAGGGAAGGTCATGCCAAATTTTTGTATGACTTTGATGCATGCATGCATTTTTATAATCAAATTGTTTATTATTACTGTGCAGGCGTTCATGATGGTCAGTGGAACAATGGTGGACAGGTGGTTGCGGTCAGCGGTGCAGGACATGAAAGAAAATAACCTGACAGAGGTTTTATGTTAGTGTCGAAGATTCAAAGGAAAAGTTTGGCTCGACCCCTATGACGATGGTCGTGTCGAAGCGCACCTGCTCATGACTGGTTTCATGGATGGCTATACTCGGTGGATAATTGGAGATGATGATGATGATGATGTTGAGGACGCCGATGGGGCAGGCAATGACGACATGGGCCAAGAAGAAGAGATGATCGACAATGACGGCGGAGAAGAGGCCGGACATGGCGGTGGAGAAGAAGCCAGACTTGGTGGAGGAGAAGGGGCCAGACATGGCAGCGGAGAAGGGGCCGGACATGGCGGCGGAGAGAACATGGACTCCACGCCGCAGAGTTCGTTGGTACTAAGTTAAATCGTGCGGGACCCTCATGTTCAAGCATTGCTTCGCAACGAGACGAGTACTGAGAGAGCTGCTTCTAGAGAGGAGGCTAACCTGCAGCAACTGGTGGTAGCCTCGAACACTCCATTGTATGATGGTTGCAATCCTGAGGTGACCCGCTTGAGTTTCACGCTCCAACTCCTGAAGACGAAGGCTAAAAACAAATGGACCGACACTAGCCTCAATGAGCATCTCAAGTACCTAAAGGATGTTCTTCCCGCGGGGAATATATTTTCTACTAGTGTGGATGAGGCCAAGAAGATCGTGTGCCCTCTTGATCTGCCGCACGTTAGATACCATGCATGCATCAACGATTGCATAATTTATCGGAAGGAGCACACGGAAAAAACAAGCTGTCCGGTGTGCAATGCTTCTCGATACAAGAAGGCCGGGAATAAATCTCCCTAGAAAGTTGTATGGTACTTGCCGATCACTCCCAATCTCTAGCGGTATTTCATAGATCCCAAGGAAGCAAAGCTCATGCGCTGGCATATAGAGAGGAAGAAGCCCGATGATGGAGAAGAAGGGCAAAAAAGTAAAGGAAGAGGATTATTGCCACCCTTTTTGCTTGACCTTAAGTCAGGCTAAGATCAATCAATTCTTTAAGTGCCTTACCGGAGTCAAAGTTAGTTCTGATTACTGTGGCAAGATAAGCAGATATCTAGACACGAACAAGAAAAGGTTCAGCGGGATGAAGTCCCATGACTGTCATGTGATGATGACGCAAATATTACCTGTTGCCCTTAGAGGGATAATGGGCAAGCACGTTCGGGACACGCTTATTGGTCTCTACAACTTTTTCGACGTCATCTCTCAAAAGTCGATCAATGTGAAGTAACTCCGAAGGCTATAGGAAGAGATCGTTGTGATACTGAATGAGCTTGAGATGTACTTCCCGCCCGCGTTCTTTGACGTCATGGTGCATCTGTGTGTCCATATTGTGGACAACATAATAGACCTGGGGCCGTCATTCCTGCACAACATGATGCCATTTGAGAGGATGAATGGGATCATCAAAGGATTTGTTTGCAACATGTCCCGTCCATATGGAAGCATCGTCCAGGGCTATCTGACACAAGAGTGCATCTCTTTCTGCGAGAATTTTCTATATGGCGCGGACCAGCCGCCTGGTGTTGGTATTGGTTTGCCACCTTACATTTAGCTCCTGATCAAGTCAACTACACATTCGTAAACAGTTCACGTTCCTTCTACATGAGAAGCAACGCCAGCTTGAAGCCGAAATCCCTACTTCACCGATGAGGCCCAAGTGGGACACCCCTCTCAACCAGGCCTTGAACGAACTTAAGGGACTTCCTTTGGGCCAGCGGCCGCAATATGGACGTGTGCACGGCGCCGGAGACGGCGCCACATGGAAGGTGTTTTACAATGAGGGCCCAGAGGCCAAGAAGCAGAAAATGAAGTTTAGTTAGGCGAACATCAACGAGAAGGTGAAGCTTGCGTTCGAGAAAAAAGCAGCTGAGGACACGCAAAAAGCAGCAGAGGAGAAACATGATTTGCTAAAGCAGGCAGTAGATGTAGCTGTAAATGCTTGCAGAAATGATTTCGCTACTAACTTGGTCCCGGCTATCATCAGCTGGATGAAGGAAAATCCAGACAAGACGGTACATGATTTCCCCATGCCCAGTTTCGTCGGGAGAAACTCGATGAAGAACACCACCGCACCATCATCTGCTCACGCAATCGGGCCTGCTCTCGCATTCGCACCCGCACCCACACCCGCTCATAGCAGCCCGTCCTCAGTCTCTGGCGCACTAGGCGGGCCTTCATCTTTGGCTGGGCTCGACGCCCTCACGGTAATTACATGTTGCACCAACATATATATCTAGAATATTCCATTTTCATTGCCAATCGGATGTTTTACGCCGCAGACATGTGTTTGCAGGCCGACGAAACCCCGTGCACGATACTCTACTTGATCGAAGGCTAGAAGGTGGATGTGGGAAAGGGGGTGATAACGAACCCCTTGCAACTCACGTTCCACAACCAGCCGATGCCCGCTGGGCACTTCAGGGTTAACTTGTCCAGTGTGAAATTGGGGCACGAGGATTTGCCTCCTCCAGTACGGCTTGGGGGAGAGGACGACGAGACCCCGCTGCGGATTGGAAGCTGCAAGGGTTGGATGCTACTATGGCCGAAGAATCTTCCTCTTCTGGAGCCGGCTGTGAGCACACCAATAACCACACATCAAGAAGCATGTATGGAGACCACCACCCCACCTACGCAATTACCAGCCCCTGTAGTGTTGGGTGAGAGCGGCGGACGACGTGATGAAGGGGGTCCAATAGTGGCTGATGTAATCGGCCCTGTAGAACAAAGAATGGATGATGAGACGGAGGAGACGGTGGACCCAATGGGTTTCCTCAATACAGGCACCTATGAAGGTGACTTTGATATGATGAGTCAGCCATATGACGAATTGGGCTATTAGCATGCTGATGAGGATATGGATGATTTGCTCGGGCAGGAATGTCCTAGCAAGTATTGCAAGAAGTCTCCCTTCATGAAATCCTCACAGGACACGCCTGAAGATGCCGCCTCAACACAAGTTCAACTAGCCAGGGGCCATATGGTGCTTAGCCCAGCAACACTGGGGCAGGGGTTAAGGAAGGGTCTGGAAGGTGTGCCCAAGAAAAAGGAGAGGAAGAGACCAGGGAAGATAGGCTCAGCTGCCTGCAAACAAGCCAGAGCACATAGCAGCCAGATGGTGGATTATGAAGAGGTACCCGTCAAAGGTGCGGCCATGTTCCATGTCACAGGCGAGCCGATGCTACCGCCGAAACCACTGGAGACACTATTAGGGGATCTCAAGAGACTGCACGACCATGTGCTGTCGACTGAGAAAGGCCTACTAGCCTCGAAGGATCCAGGATATCTGACATACGTAGCTCGTGTGCCTGAGGGGAAGTGCTACGTCGACACACAACCTGTGGAGGTGTTCTTCCCGCGGTTTGACCATATCTTCGAGATGTTTCTGACAAGCCGGCTCGATTTTACAATCGTCCACCTTTTTGCGCTACATATGAGCTCTGTCATGAAGAGAGAAGAAGTCTCGCAAATCTGTGTGGCGGATCCGTACTACATGCATGAGTCCTTCTTGAGTCTTGGCGACTCTGAGCATGAAACTGCTAGGGAGTACCTCCAAAACTTCATGGTACAGAATAAGGACCAGGAAATTTTCCTCCTGCCTTATCATCCAAAGTAAGTCATTTTCGGACAACCCTTCCGTATCATTCCTTCTCGCTCATATGGAGAATAATTTGAGGTGTCTTTTTCGCCGCGGCAACGGGTGCGCCGTCCTTATCGTTCTTTACCCGCAAGTCTCCCACGCCGTGTATTTGGACCCTACCAGAAACTACGAGAAGAAGGACTACACCCACATAATGAATATTCTAGATGATGCTCTCCAAGGCTCCAGCTTTATGGGTGGCCACATGCAGATCAGGAAACAAAGGAACAAGAAGATGGGTTTCGCGCATAAAACTAACTTCTGTTGCATCCATGTCCAAGATGGATTCTACATCCTCCATCTCATGGTTGAGTTCAGCACGGATCACCAAAAGCTTCGCATCACAAACATAAATGATGATCATATCCACAAGTGGGTAGAATCTCATGGAGAAGCGGATTATAAACTTAGAGATGACTTCTTTCGCATCCAAAGGGACATTGCGACGATCATCATGAAAGAAGTCGTCGATGAGAAGGGGATGTTCCACCACGACCCTATATTGCGAGCTGACGTCCGAACTCGCATAGGCATGCAACGTCATGACCTCACGCCGTTTAAGAAGCTAGGGTCCATCCTCGATGATACGGATGATGATGATATGTGTCGGTTGAACTTGTATACTTTCTGTAGCGATGAAACTTTGTGATGTCCGCGGTCCCTACCGAACTTGCGTAACGGTACTTTGTTAGTTTTGGTACGATGACCTGCGTACCTCTAGTTAATTAGTTTGCGTACTATATGTTGCATACAGTTGCTAACCCTTTCTTTTTCGTGTTGCCCTAGTATATTTTGTTGCATATGATTGTACATTCTCTTGATGAAGATGCATCTCTAATATGTACCTAGCTTCTTGATGGCGAGGTGGCAGTGCTATGTCGTGTACAAAGGGAAGATTCAGGGGGTGTACAATGAGTGGCCTGAGTGTCAGGCGCAAGTGAATGGGGTCTCGGGCGCCAACTATAAAGGCTTCAAAAACAGACAAAAAGCAGAAGCTAGTTACTTGAGGTTCACACTAGCGCGAGAGAGGACTCGTAACCGCCGCCTCATGTACTGCATAGTTCCGCTCTCACTCATAGTGATAGCTCTTCTCGCGTATATCATTATTTAGATGGATGGCAATGTAGTTGCAAGTATTCGAGACTTGTATCGCTATTTTCGAAATGATGACGAGAGACCATTTCCTGTTGGATGATGATTATGATGATGACCACCTTGTATCGTTATGTATATGCTATGATTACATTTGTATGTGTATGATATGCTAGAGATTATTGTATAAAGCCCAAAACAAAATTCAGCAGCACAAAATGTGGAGCAGAAATTTTTTTAAAAATTAATAACAGTAGCGCGGGGTATGGCATTAGCAACAGCGAGCTCTTAGCAGTAGCGCTCTTCTCATAAGGGCGTTGCAGCTATTATCAGCAGCGCCATTTTCAGACAAACACTGCTGCTATCCCTAGTTAGCAGTAGCGCTGGTCAGACCGCACTACTGATAAGCATTAGCTGTAGCGCCATATCGGTAGCGCGGCCACCCGCGCTACTGATAAACATAAAACCCGCGCTACTACTAGGCTGCTAGTAGTGTTTCTTTAACTTTGTTTTGATATGATTCAAAGACCAAACCATTTTTATAAATTCTGAAAATATTTGTGAGCATTAACTGAATTATTCTAAAGGCCCTCAACAAATTTCAGAATTATTGCAGTGATAAAAAATATTTATAGCATTTATTTGCTCCAATTCAAATACAATGTGCATTAATTCCAAAGCCATAAATGCCATGCAAAATGTGCATCATCTCTGGTTAAGGTTTTCACAATTTTCCTAAGTTATGCACATTTTTCAAGGGCATTTTGGGTTCATTGAAAATTATTTAGTTATTTAAACTGGTGCTAGAGTTTGTCTAATCCGCACTTGAAATTCATTTGAATTTAAACATGATCTAACAACCATTCTAAATGCAACTAATTACACTCAATAATCTAGGGTTGTGACAACCAGGATGAAAACACACAAAAGAATAAAAGAGAAAAGGAAAATATAAAATACCAATAAAGCCATTAAGAAAAACACAAAAAAGAAACGAAACAAAATGAAAATCAATGAAAAACATAAAGAAAATATATTATAAAGAAACGAAGAAAACAAACCATTGAAAGCTAAAGGAAACCGTAAAGAAAGAAAGAAAAAACCATTAAAACCGGACCACTACACACATTGAACAGCCAAAACCGAAAGAACCTGGCCTACAACGACTGAACGAGTTCAAATACTACGAGCAACCCAGTCCGATCGAATGAAACGAACCCGACTGAACGAGAGCTAGGGTTTGTCTAATCCCCACTTCAAGTTCATTTGAATTTAAACATGATCTAACAATTATTCCAAAAGCAACTAATTACATTCAATAATCTAGGGTTGTGACAACCAGGATGAAAACACGCAAAAGAAGAAAAGAGACAAGAAACATATAAAATACTAATAAAACCATTAAGAAAACACAAAAAAAACAACAAAATGAAAATCGAAGGAAACCAATGAAAAAAAAACCATTGAAATCTAAAGAAAGCCGTAAAAAAGAAATAAAAAACCGGACCACTACAGACATTGAACAGCCAAAACCGAAAAAACCCGACCTACAACGACTGAACGAGTTCAAATGCTACGAGCAAATGTACGAGACCTAATGGGCTCGCCGATAGGAACGGACGCTTCCATACGTCTCGCGTCAGGCGAGATATAGTCTTTTGTTTTTGAGGGCTACGCGACACAAAAAACTACGTTGAAATCACTAATTAAGGAATACTTCTTGCGGAGATCACTCCAACTTTCCCAGGTTGCGACAAATGGCGCGCTGTATGTGCGCCACTTGTCGCAACCTGGGTGTTTTCCCCTTTTTCGTAGATCCGTTTATGCAAAACGTTTTATCTCTTAAACCGTGCGTCCAAATTTTGAACCGCTTTCGCCGTTGGATTCCTCGCGTCGAGATCTTGAAAACTAGATCTCATGTTGATAGGTTTTGACGAACTTTTTTCACTAAAAAACCGGACGAAAAAACCGAACCAGGAACACAGGTTTTTTCTCTTTCCAAAAGAGGCACGCCAGTGCCTCTGACGAAATCACAACCGCGCCTCTCGCGGAAGCAAAACCGTGCCTCTCACGAAAGAAAAAGACAGAAAACACGTTTTTTTTTCCGAAAGAGGCACACCCGTGCTTCTCGCGAAAGCACAACCGTGCCTCTCACGGAAGCAAAACCGTGCCTCTCGCAAAAGAAAAAAAATAGAAAACATGTTTTTTTGTCGTTTCCGAGGAGGCACGACCGTCACTCTCGCGAAAGCACAACCGTGCTTCTCGCAGAAGCAAACCCGTGACTCTCATGAAAGGAAAGAAAAACACGTTTTTTCCGTTTTCAAGAGGCACGGCCGTGCCTCTCGCGAAAGCACAATCATGCCTCTTGTGAAATAAAATGCGTTTTTTTGCGTAAAAAATTATTTTTTTTCGAATTTTTTTTCTCGAAAAGCTAGGGAAGACCGGTGGAAAACCAAAACGTCAAAAAACCCCGAAAAAAACCATTTAAAAAGCCGGAAACGCGTGTGGAAAAATAAAAATACAAAATCCGGAGGGAGCGCCCAGAGCGTGACACGTGGCGAATAGCTGAGAGCGTGCCAAGTGGCGCTGATTGTTTCGAGGCTCCCTGGTAGACATGTGGTCTCATCACGCTGATGTTGCACGCTTGTTTTTTTATATATAATTCGAAAAAACGAAATAATATATTCTGAAAATGCAATTTATTTAATTTTTTGATTGTTCGTCACACATTTACAAATTTTAAATGCAGAGTAACCAATATGTTCGCTCAACTTTTAGAAAATGTTTTTACCATTCAAAACAAAAGTATGTGATACTTGTTCACGCATTTCAAAAATATACATGGAATTTATAAAAATGTTCACGTGCTTCAAAAAATGTTTATGATATCTTTAATATAAATTCTATCATATATTTAGAAAAGGGTTTGCATGGTTTTTTGTAAAAATGTTTTGTATCATATAAAAGAATGCTTTACCACGTGTTTAAAAAATGTTTGTTACATTTAGAAAATTATTCACATACAAAATGTTTGTGATATTAAAAAAATATCCAACGTAAAGAATATTCACATCTTTTTTTAAATCATATCATACAAAAATGTATCAATGTGTGTTTGAAAAATGTTTAACACACATTCAACAAAATATTCAAAATATATATTTGATCCAATGTTAAACGTTTACGAAATTTTTGTGTGGATATATACGAAAAGTTTATACTGTGTGAAAATAAGCAAACATCAAAAACATGTATTTGAAAAAATTAATGATGCATTAAAAATGTTAGATTATTATAAAAGAGGTTCCTGGTGTATCCAAAGATGTACAGTGTGTATGGAAAATAGGACATCTGTTGGGAAAATAAAAATAAAAAATAAAAGGGAAATAAAACGGTGATAAGCAAAAAAGAGGACATCAAAGTAAAAAGTAAATGGAAAAATCAAAGAGAATCAATGAATACGCGAACAAAAACCGATGCATTACAGTGCAAAAACTCATAAAAAACCAGTAAAAAACTTGTATGCAACTACAATACTAGGCTGGCCCATAAACCTCCATACCATAGGCGAGCCGTAATAGACATCAGTATAGGCGACATATAGTACCCTCATCCCATCTGTGAAGCTTCCTATCCTATGTTTTAAGCACGTTCCGCCACATACTAGTCTGAAGGCTTCTATGAGGGTTGGTCATGGTACAACGTCAATAAATTGATAACATGTTATTTTTTACTCCCTCCATTCATAAATGTTTGTCTTTCTAAAGATTTCAACAAGTGACTACATACGAAGCAAAATGAGTGAATCTACATTCTAAAGTATGTCTATATACATCCGTATATGGTAGTCCATCTGAAATCTCTAAAAAAAAACAAATATTTAGGAACGGAGGGAGTATATTTTCAAAATATTTATTATCTATACATTTTTCTATTTTTATCTATAAACTGTACCAATCTTAAGTAGGACTTAGAACAGCAATGATAACCGCCGGTCTTCTAAATCCAACGGCCAATATCAGCAGGATTCGCATGAACAGTAAAGTGCTGCTACCTCTACTGCGTTCTAGAACAATCATGGACCCAATGGGCCGTGTTGCTGCATGACCACCATATGGTTTGATTGAGCCCAGGGGAGATGGTGTAGTAGCAATAGGAGAATGTGGAGATTTCTCAAAAAGAAAAGGATCATGTGGAGAAAGTGAAGCAACATGCAGTTCTTTTTAAATCTATGTACAGTTTTTTTCGCATGAATACTACTTCCTGCTTTTACCACATTTAATTAACTAATATCGGCATTTATACATTACTATTATTTATTTTCCTTTGAATCTATTACCACATCTATCACTTCTTTTCTCTTTTACCAAAATCACTCCGTTATATTAAGACGTGCATTGCACGTGTATACATACTAGTATACTAAAGTTAGAAAATGTTGTCAAAAGTGTTTAAATAACAGATAAATAAATGTATTATATTGTGAAAAGGTTTTAATTCGTTAATATAAATGTTCAGACATTTGCAATTTTTTTTTCAACTCATGTTGAAAAGATGTTCATGTACATAAATTATAAAATATGTACTCGTGTGTTTTTAAAAGATTAATTTATTTGATAAAAAAGACTTTATGTATTTCACAAGATGTACATGTACATAAACAGAGTTTATACTATCTATACCTACTAATAAAAGGACTAATGCTTCTGCCTGTTCACCGTCGTAATACATAAAGATGTCGCCGTTCCACTGAGGGGCTCAGAAAACCGGAAATACCTATTTTGACGAATTTTGCATCAAGACGTCGCTATTTCGCACAGGACATCGAGTGCTCGTTCTGATTGTGCCGGTCCATTTAAGATTCACTGTTCCCGCTTTTGTAATGTTCCCAGAAGGTACCCTGAATCATTTTTTTTGTTTTCTTTTTTTCGGTTTCCCTGTGTTTTTTTGTTTCCCACGGTTTTTTGCCTTTGTCCTCTTTGTGCTTATTTTTCTTCTTTCTTTTTCATTTTTCTTCTTCCTTTTCTGTTTATTTTATTCCTTTTTAATTTCTTCTCTATTTTTAATTTTTTCTAAAAGTAAATGTTTAGAAATTGTTCAGAAGATTTTGAAAATGCTCTTGATTTTAGAAAATGCTCTATTTTTCAGAAAGTAGTAGCGTCTTAAAAAAATAAAAAAATGTTCCTGTTCTAAAAAATTGTTCACAAATTGCAAAAATGTTCTTCTTTTTCAAATTTTCGTTCATGTATTAAAAATTGCTATTGTTTCGAAATTTGTTTGGATTTTCAATTTTTTTGTAAATTAAATATATGTTCATAATTTAAAAATACTTATTGCTTTGAATTTCTGTGCAAAAATTCAAAAAAATGTTCATGCTTCAAACTTTCTTCGTAAATTTAAAACAGTTTGCAATTTTATTTTTTGTTCACATACTCAAAGTTGTTCATATTTTCAATTTTATTTGCAAATTCAATAAATGGTTGGGAATTGCAAAAAACGTTCCAGCTTTCCAAATTTGTTCACAAATTCAAAATATGTTCGTGTTTTCATTTTTTTGCTAATTCAATAAGTTTTCTACAAATTTGAGAAATGTACACTTTTTATTTTTTGTTCACAAATTCAAAAAAAGTTCCCACTTTTCAAATGACTCACATCATCAAAATGTTCATGTTTTTCCAAAAAAATCAAAAATTCAAAAAGTGTTCAAATTTGAAGAAAATATTCGTAATTATGAAAAATTCAGTTGCAGGAAATCCTTGGTTCGACCCCTTACACGGATAGTAGTTTTGGGATTTCTTGCGAATTATGTTTTAAAATTTTGTCGCTGTCATATGTTTGTTTTAAGTGTGCCGCCACAAATCTAACAAGTGACGCTCTTAGTCCGAGTGGCTTGCACGGGTCGAAATTCACTACGAAGTCGCGGGATCAAGTTTTCGTGCAAGCGCCATCGTTATTTTTGCATTTTTTTTTCAACTCACGGACGTCCCTCTACGTGCCACTGAAAATGGGCCGGCCCAGGTTAGGCGCCCCTGTGCGAAATGCCGGCACTTTGCCGCAATGAGCGGCATATAGGAGGTCCCCAAAACATTTCCCTGGTTGTTAGGCTTTGGCCCATGCACTCGTGCGGTCCATCATGCCAACACATTTACATGATTTTCTTATATGCTCGTTCAGGTAAATAATAATCTTTGCTCAAAAAAAGCTAAATAATAATATCACATCGCTTCTTTACGCCTAATCTCATGTTGATATAGGTACCCAATGATGATTCAAACAGCAACAACAACAATTAGCAAACAGAGATGAGCAACCACTATTAGGGAAAACCTTATACACAACATCTTAGCAGTAGTGCTGAACAAAATCATGCGCTACTGCTACTTATTAGCATCGCGTGTAAATAAACGCTATAATTTTAGTAGTAGCGCGTACTAGCAAAAAAGGCTGCTACTATGTTTGAACTGGGCGCACATGGCTAGCCCCACTTAGCAGTAGCACGTATCCTCGCCCAGCGCTACTGCTATTCTTCTTAGCTGTAGCGCTTTTCTGGAACCCGCGCTACTACTAACCCTACCTTATACTCCCCACGCGACCGACCCTCTCAATCACTCTCGCCGCGCCGATACCCGTCGTCCGTCGCCACCGTCGTCGTCCGTCCGCCACCGAGGTACTCCCTCCATCCCTCCTTCCCTCCCTCCTCCTCCCACCGCACCCTCCTCCCTCCTCCTCCCACCGCACCCTCCTCCCTCCTCCTCCCACCACACCCTCCTCCCTCCACCTCCGGTCGCCCCCTCATCCCTCCCTCCTCCTTCACCGGCAGCCCTCCTCCCACCGCCCCTCCCTCCTCCTCCTCTGCCCCCCTCCTCCTCCGGCCGCCCCTCCCCCTCCTCTCTTCTCCCTCCCTCCCTTGTCTCTGTTCTTGGAAATTGTAGGTAATTTAAATGTAGATTTTAGAACGTAGACATTGTAGAATGTCATTTTTAATATAATACTTTTTTTTTGACTATTTTAGGTGTTTTGAATAAAATAGAAGTAAGAAAATTTAGGGTAGAATTAAGGTAGTAGAATCTTTAGCAAGTGTTTAATAGAAATAGTTTATTTAGTAAGTGATTAATATAACTAGTTTATTTATATTAAGTGCTTAATAGAACTAGTTTATTTAGTAAGTGCTTAATAGAACTAGTTTATTTATAGTAAGTGCTTAATAGAACTGGTTTATTTAGTAAGTAGTTAATAAAACTAGTTTATTCAGTAAGTAGTTAATAAAACTAGTTTATTTAGTGTTAGGATTATATATAAGATATTTTGAAATGTTTTTGTTCATGTTTTCAACCATTGAAATGCAATGACCATCGATAAGTGACCTATGTTTTGCCGGGGTGTTGATTAATTTCCATTCCGGCAAATTTCAGGCGCTCGATATGTCCTTTTTTATCAAAGGTCATGCCGGATTTTTTGGGTTTTGCTGTCGAGTTATAATCTTTGAATTTTGAACATAGAAGATGTCTGATGACGATGGGATCCCGGAGTGCGGGCACTGCTACAATGACTGGGGTTTGTGCGATAGGTTTCCTCACCTTCAAAATGATAGGTTTTTCACCGTGAAGCTGGAAGAAACCTTTGATGTTTGTACGGTACGCAACGACAAGCATTACATCGTAATTAATATCATCACTTGTGCTTCTTTTGTTCAATCGTGTAATTTATGGTTTTTTTTCAATTCGATTAGTACATCCCATGCCATGCTAGATCATATGTATTGGAGAAGCTTGATTTTGGTTTAGATGACTTTGAGAATGTGGAGACGAGGAGGGCTCACTTAAGAACTAAACATGGTTATGAGTTTCTGGTTAAGTTGTACAATGCAGTCGATCGCTCCCATTTCGGTTGCTCTAATTGGGAAGCTCTCTGTAAGGCATATGGATTTGAGGAGGGAATGCGAATAAGATTTGATATTCATCCCGAAGATTATGATGATGATGATAATATCGACATCTGGGTAGATGTGGATATGCCTCCAGTTTTGTCTAGATGTGAGTTTGTCAAACTAATTTGTTAAGTTCAGTAATTTATGTTGTTAATTTAAAAATATTTGGTGTTCGTCGGTACTAAACTTATTTATTTATAATTGCCAGCTTATTTCTTGTCTTCAAGAAATACTCGGAAGGTAGTAGACAACACATACTACAGATATGACTCCAAGCTTAATTGTGAGGAGAAAGGTTATCTTGTCTCATTCATAGAAGATGTTGAGGCCTTCAAAACCAGTCACTCTATCAGCCCAAATTATGCTAGATACGTGCCACTAGTCCATAAATTGCTTGATGGTAACTTCATTGCCAAAAACTTGGTAAGATTTTGTTAATGATGGTAACTTCATTGCATACATTCTTCTTAAGTAGACTACATTGCTAACGTAACGAAAAAACGTAATGAATTTACCATCATTAACAAAATCTTACCATATGTAACCTCCTTCCATCATTACGTTTTTGTTAATGATTGCTTCTCCTCCTTCGATACATTCTTCAGAAATTTTTCTGTTTTTTTCTTCTCCTCTATTCCTTTCTTTTTCTCCTTTTTTTCTTCTTTTTTTTCTTCGATTGCTTCTCTTCTATTCCTTTCTTCTTCTCCTCTTTTTATTTCTTCTTTTGTCTTCTTATTTTTTATCGGGTATGTCATTGTCGATATACCCCCTCCCGATAACTTCAACACGAGGGGGGGTCGATATACCCCCTCCCCGATAACATTATTCTCCCATGTATGTATGTCACGTCGTTGTCGATATAACCCCCTCCCGGATAACTTCGACCTGAGGGGCGGTCGATATATATACCCCCTCTCGACCGTGATAACTTATACCACGGGAGCATACCCCCCTCGGCCCTCTCGCTCGACCAAAACTCTCGAGGACACCCAAACCCTAGAAAAAACGATGTTGGTCTCCTACCCCCTCCCGCCGCGCCCCTACCCGACAAACTCTCTCGAGGCCACCCAAATTTACCAAGTTAAAAGAGCGTCGTTGCCGAGGCCACCCCAAACCCTTGAAGTGTTGTTTGAGGCCACCCCAAACCCTTGAAGCATTGCCGAGGCCACCCCAAACCCTAGAGAAGCAGCGTCGAGGCCACTAACATGATTCCTTATTGTGATTATATTAGCTAGCTAGTTCTACGTTTGCCACTAATATATCCAGCTGTCATGTTTGAATAATAATTGACATGTTGTAAATATTTGCAGAAACTATGGAGCACCCCTGAGACGAAGAAACATAAGAGATGTTGGGGGACATAATCGCAAAAGGAAGTGATGTCATTGCATCGTTTCTCAATGACACCGATGGTCTGGAAGGACAGGGTAGTGAAGAAGAAGGTTATGATTATGATGGCTCCGGTGAACCAATGCCGGTACAAGAAGTAGACCGTCATGACGGCTTCGGTGACCGAACCGAGTCCGGCCAGGTATATATTAGTTAAGCCTATGCTGATTAGCTAATTGATGCATTCATTGTTTTTGTATGTACACATATTAATTAACTCTCGGCTTTCTTATTTTCTCTAGCCCTCCAGATCGAGCACAACTTCGGTAAAGAAATGAGGCCCGAAGAAAAAGTTGTGCTCGGATGAAAGGTTTGAGATCACAGCAATCGCGCGCGATGACAAGCCGATTGAACCCATCCAGACAAGGGATGCATTTCGTGCTCAGTGCGGGGTTCTTGTTAGGGACAAGATCCCGACCAGTATCCAGCAATGGTTAAAGCCTAAGAAGGAAGACCCTGAGGTGTCTTATGTCTCTGATATGCAGAAACAAGATCTTTGGACATCACTTAAGGCAAATTTCACCCTACCACCAAAGGATGATCCGGAGAAGCCAGTTAAAGAGCAATTGATCAAGTCTCATGCTCTTAAGAAGATGGCAGCACTATTCAGGAGGTGGAAGAATGAGCTGAAAACAGAGTTTGTCGACGAAGATTTGACCCCAGAATTCACCGGAAAGTATGAGAAGATCAGAGGTCACTGGCCTGCATTTGTGGCCCACAAGACATCAAAAAAGAGTAAGAAGATGCCAGCGATAAACAAGAAAAATGTTGCGAAGAAGAAGCATCACCATCGCACGGGGTCATGTGGCTACCTCAAAGCCCGACCTTTGTGGGACAAGGCTGAGAATGACCTGATTGCTAAAGGGGTCGAACCAGAGACATTGAACTGGCCAGACCGTTGCCTGACTTGGTTCTTCGAGGTTGGCAAAACCTTGGACCCTGTAACAGGGAAGTGCGTTTGGACGGAAGATCAACTGCAAATACCTGTCACAAGGCTTCAGGAGTATATCGAGAAAGGGCAGCAAGGGATGTTCGTCCTAGACAGAGAGAAGGATGAGCTCACAATGGCCCTCAGGAATCCTGAGCACCCTGGATGGACACAAGGCACGCCAGGATCCGTTCCGGGGAAGGCTGGCTTTCCGGACGCAGGGGGTTACAAAACCCAGGAGAGGAGGAAGAAAGTGGAGCATAGCCAACTGCAGGTGCTGCACGAAAGGGTACAAGGGCTAGAGGAACGAGAAGCAGATCGCAGCAAACAACCTGCCGAATCTTCCCCTAAAGCTACCCCGCCATCTCAGCGGAGAAGCAGCGTGGCTTCCACCGAGCAGACTCAGCAGCTGGAGCTTGTCTTCACGGCTCCTGCTAGCTACCCCGTGGATGCTATCACGGAGTCTCAACATTGCCACCTTATGACGCGATGGATGACATTGAAAGTCATGGCGGCTGTTGGCTCTGTTATACCTAATGAACCTGGCGCAACCCATCACGGCCAGCCGATTCCAGAAGGATATGATAGGGTGATGGTGGATCAAATAACGGACGAATTTGAGGACCTTCAGCTTGACCACCCTACGGGTGAAGGGGAGATTTGGCTGGGTTCTTCTCTGAAGACTCCATGCCTATGGCGGAAGGAGCTCATCAACCTTCCGAACTGGACGCCTCCGCCTCCTCCTCCTCCTCCTGCGAGTCAGGGCAATCCGCCTCCTCCTCCGACGATTGATAAAGGCACTCAGCCTCCTTCTCCGGCGCGTGGCGGCACTCCACCTCCTTCTCCGCCTGCACCGGCGCGCCTCGAACTGACCCCGGGTCTGATCTAGAAATGGTAAATCCTATTTGATCTTCAAGGTTAAGTACTTCTGCGAGACCCAACCTCCTCCTTCTCCGCCTTGTCAACAAGGGCGGATCAAGAGACCCGCCGCCACTCTGGCTGCTCCGACGCGTCGTAGTCCTTCTCCTCCGCCTCGTAAGAAAGGAAAGACATCCACAACCGCTCCGTCTGCTCCAGCGTCTAGCAGTACAGCTAGAGCCGGGAGGCAATACAGATTCGGTCCTTCTCTGAAGACTCCAGAGAAGTTACCATACGAGAGGACCATGGAGGAAAACACGCAGATCATGCAAGCCGAAGTGAAGAACTTCTTTGAAGGGGTGAAAGCAAAGAAGGGTGCAGAGAGTTAAAAGGTAGCGAAAAAAAAACCTCAACTGGAGGATTCCATGTCAGGCAAGTCTGCAAGCACCGCGGCAACCAATCCCCATGTTCTTCCTGTAGGAGACCAAGCACAAAGCATACAAACAAATTTTCAGAGAAAGCAGAGAGATGCTAAGGCATTAACCAAAATACTGAAACAAACTCATCTAAATAATTGAACCTAGGCAGGGTGATTTCTCAATAGCCAAAGGACCAATCTGGCAAATAAAATATTGACTGAGAGAAATTGTATGCGGCGAGGCAAGCCGCCGCTGACAACAGCAATATTATGAGCACATACTTCCTTGCCAAATCGCACATGTGAGCACCATCGTGTGTGCCGCTGCCAACAATGTCCGTACCTAAAGCCCCTTAGTTCCATCTCACAACTCATTCTTTAACTTTTATGGGAAAAGTTGCTCTCCAGCAAATTCTGTGTAATTCAATACCTACAAACACAATTAAGCACATGAGAAAATAAGAATACCTGGCACATTTGTGTGGCATCCAGAATTCAGAATTTATGGTACATATGTATGTTAGAGTATATTTATATAGCCGTGTAGCCTTTTGTATTTACCCCATTGTATAAGGGGTCTTCTGCATATTTCCTGCACATATACATGTATATATACTGGCCTATGGCCTCATGGGAATACAAGTTGCATATTCCTAACATGGTATCAGAGCCAAGAGGTCTTGAGTTCAAGACCCGGCTGGTGCAATTAAAATTGCAGCCCACTTTCGGTCCATGTTTAGGCCTAAGGGAGCCACACGTGAGAGGAGTGTCGATGTATAATGTGCTGCCTAGTCTCTTCCATTAGATCGGTCTTTTGGTTGCATTGGCTAGAGCATGCACTTCTACATGGTATTTGTTTTTCGCATGCGCAACTCGTGCTCCTCCGATCCAAAAATTTGTGCTTCTGCCGTTGTTGTGCCTCTCTTTCTCGGTCTCTCCCCGGCCGATTGCTGCTCCTACTCTACTGCGCGCCCGTCCACGTACTTCGTTTGCATCTACAGGTCTCCCAGCTCTATCTTTTTGGTTCGTCCTTGCCAGTCCTCCATCGACTGGTTGTCTGGTTCCATTGCCGGCGCCGCCCTTAGTGGATTCTGCCGCCAGCTGCTGGTCTCGGTCGTCCTCACCAGATCCCGCTGCCCTCGTCGAATCCTGCCGCCAGCCGCTGCTCTTCGCCGGATCTTGCTGTCTCCACCGGCCTCCACCTCCGTCCGTCAGCCGCCGCCCGCCCGCCCGCAGTTGTACAGCCACGCATGCACGACAGCACGAGTCAGCCGCCCGCTTGATCTGAGTGAGGCTGCTTTGCGTGTTGACCTGGGCCTTGGCTGCTACTTTGGACATTGGGCTGCTTCCTCCAGGCATCCAGCGGCGCTGTGTTCCGGTGGATCAGGAATTCGGGATTGACTGGTTGGGTTCACTAGTAGAAAAAGGACCTAATATGAGACACATTAGTGCCGGTTTGGTTTTGAGCCGGCACTAATGTGTCCATTAGTGCCGGTTCCAACGGCTAGCCGGCCGTTCTCATTAGTACCGGTTCGTGGCGAACCTATAGTACCGGTTCGTGCCACGAACCGGTACTAAAGAGGATGGTGGCAGGGTGTTGTCAGTCTGGGGCCCGTCCAGCACCTTTAGTACCGGTTTGTGGCACGAACCGTACTAAAGGTCGACGAACATAAACCCTTCGTCCCCCCGAGCCACTTTGTTCTTCCCCTTTCCCCTCACTTCCTCTGTTCTTCCCCCTCTCTCCTCGAGCTCCTCACAAATTTTGCCCAAAATTTGTCAAGATTTGAAGGCCCCCATCCATTCAAATGATCACAAAGGTTAGCAACTTTG
The DNA here is from genome assembly GCA_963921465.1 of Triticum timopheevii. Taxonomy (NCBI): domain Eukaryota; kingdom Viridiplantae; phylum Streptophyta; class Magnoliopsida; order Poales; family Poaceae; genus Triticum; species Triticum timopheevii. The sequence goes on along the minus strand of OY997264.1, from coordinate 19,515,928 downwards.
TCCTTTCAACTCTCATTGCTAGATTAGCTCTTGCAATGCTTTGCATAGTGATTAATTTGGGAGGAATAATTTTATTTGCTAGTATTTGATTTATATGCAATTTGAGGTCAAAAATAACACTTAGTTTGCATATGTAGGTGTGGTTTACTTAGTGCCTTCTAAATCTCCGTCGTAACCACGTCGATCACCGGTACCACCTTCTGGTGAGGCTCTTGTTCATGAATGTTTTACATTACCAAATTGATGTTTATGTGATTTGGATATATAGTTACTCGTATAATTATCTTACCCGTACGTTGTTTGTTATACATAGTGCCATGGTTTTGATATCCGTCCCCGTCGGCCCTCGTCCTTGTTATGATTCGGATGTGGTATATTCTTTTTTAAAACTAGTTGTTGCATTTTGTGTTTATGACAAATTATGCCCATCAAGTTGACATAGATATTTTTATCTAGGAGGTATGTGAACCGGAAATTCCAACCGACCCTATTGTCGAGAGGTTAAATTTAGTTGAAAGAGAAAACGAGTATTTGAAAGAAAAATTGAAAAGAATTGAGGGGGAGAAGATGGAATTGGAGTTGCATGTTGCCGATGTCGTCGATGATCACAAGATCAAGATGGAGAAAATGAGGTTGAAGATTAGAAAGATTAGAAATATGCCATTGATAGTGTGGCTTGGTATCATTATGCTGTTGGATCAATTGTTACCTTAGTTGCGATCTTCATCGCATTTGTTGTTGCATTTAAATTCTTTAGCTAGAGAGTTATTTGTATGTTGCATTTAATTAAGTGTTGTATATGAACTTTATGTATGAACTTTATGTATGAACTTTATGTATGAACTTGTATTAATTTGGTCTATTTGGTGTTGTGTAATGAAGATGAGCCGACAATGGATGTATGATGACCGATGCTCTCCCGAGTTCATTAATGGCGTGCATACTTTTCTGCTTGCTGCTGAGGCAAACAAGCGGGCGGATGGTTTTATGCCTTGTCCATGTGCTGGCTGTAAGAATGGTCATAGTTACTCTACGTCAAGAGCCATTCACGTCCACCTATTTGAGTCCGGTTTCATGCCCCACTATAATGTTTGGACCAAGCACGGAGAAATAGGGGTTATGATGGAAGACAATGAAGAAGAAGAGGACGACGACGGCTATCCTGGCCATGGGTTCCCTGAATACGATGATACAACAATGGGGGAAGAAGCTGAGCCGGCAATGCGGGAAGAAGCTGAAGAAGAGGCATCAGATGAGCCCGCTGATGATCTAGGTCGGGCCATTGCCGATGCAAAGAGAAACTGCGCAAGTGATCTGGAGAGGACGAAGTTGCAGCGCATGTTAGAGGATCACAAGAAATTGTTGTACTCGAATTGCGAAGCTGACAAAAAAAAAGTTGGGCACCACACTTGAATTGCTGCAATGGAAGGCAGAGAATGATGTATCTGACAAGGGATTTGGAAAGTTGCTGGTAATGATAAAGAATATGCTTCCAAAGGACAACGAATTGCCCAAGAGTACATATGAAGCAAAGAAGGTTGTCTGCCCTCTAGGGTTAGAGGTGCAAAAGATACATGCATGCCCTAATGACTGCATCCTCTACCGCGGTGAGTACGAGGATTTGAATGCTTGCCCGGTGATGGAGTCATGTACCTAGGGTAGGGTCACAGACCTGTCTTAAGTACCATTCCCAAGGACACCCTCAGAAGAAACTGCCTTCCAGTCGACCAAGAGAGAATTCACTCGACGGACTCGAAGGACTCGACCATGAAGACTCACTCGACCACCAGGAGATCAAGAGCCACTCTGCATCCAAACGGTCTGTTATTAAGTAGTCTTTATGGCATTTAGGACACATTACGTAAGGCGTTACCAGTAACGCCCAACCTTAATGTACTTTAAACCCTGCATAACTGAGGGCCGGAGGGGTCTGGCAGACACTATATAAGCCACCCCCCTCCTCAGTGTAAGGGGTTCGCACTCTTGTAATCCATACATACATAATCCAGTCGACCGCCTCCGGGCTCCGAGACGTAGGGCTATTACTTCCTCCGAGAAGGGCCTGAACTCGTACATCCAGTGTCTTCACAACTGCTCCATAGCTAGGATCTTGCCTCTCCATACCTACCCCCCATTCTACTGTCAGACTTAGAACCACGACAGTTGGCGCCCACCGTGGGGCAGGTGTCTTAGCGATTTTTGTCGCTAGTGGAGTTTTGGTCACTAGTGGAGTTTTGGTCGAGAGCCGCGAGATCCGTCTCGGCGCTCTCACCTTCATCGCAGACGACTCCGCTTGGCTCCAGGAGGCTCCACTCGACATAGACGCGCTCCCCTTCCACGGTGCGACGCATTTTCGCGCATGTGTCCGCGGTGTTCTGCTGCGGCAACTGTCGACTCCGTATTGGTTGACTCCCCTGTTGTCATCCCTCCCTGTTTCCCGCCAGCGCAAGCGATCTGGTCGGTCGAGACTCCAGCGGTGGGTGAGGCACGCGGTGGCTCGCCAGACGGCCACCACCCAAGTCGCGGCAATCGAGCCCGACGAATCCCTCTACGGCCTGTTCGATCTGTCGACTGGCTCCGTAGAGATTGCATCCGAGTGCGATAGCAGTGATCCAGCGGCGGAGGTCTTGATGGTCAATGGACCTCGTAGCCCTCCTGGCTTCCCCCGTGACGACGGGGCGGGCGGTGGAGGTGACCCCACTCAAGTCCATAAGGAGTATCAACCCGAGCCACTTAACTCCCTGCAAAGGGAAGAACTTCGCCACAGGAACATGGATGCCCTGCATACTCCTATCGCAGGAGAAACCCCCGAGGCTCGTGCCTTGGAAGTGGCGCGTTTGGCCAACTTGGCTGAACGCGCTCGTCTGGAGAATCTCCAGCGAGCACTCGACGAGCGCGCGCGGCAACGAGTACCCGACTCCACTCGACGTCAACTCTTCCCGCCGACTCAGGTATATCGAACCCCGATTCAGAATTTAGCAGCTGCAACCCGTATAGCAGAGTCAATTCAGCCCTCTCAGTCAGAGGCTGGCAGAGGCTTGATGCAGATTAGAGATTTGCTCCGGGCAGTAGGAGATCAGAATTCGGCCGTGTCACAGTCACGCAACAGGATTCATAGTTGATCCGTCGCTACGAATATTGTTCAGTCGGCTCATAGCCCTAGATCGCCTCCGCGGCGTGAAGGACGCGAGAATCGACGAGACCAATACGGTGACCGATATGATCGTGATGATAGGCGTCGAGTGCCCACTCCTCCTCCGAGAGGCGGGTCTTACGCTCCTCGGCAGCAAGATGACAGGCGTCAACTCAGTGTGGGGCGAAGAGCTCCGGTCGACCCCCGAGAACCAGGCTTCAACGCACGATCCATCATCGTGCAAGGCTTGGTCGATCGAAACAGGGCTCATAGAGGTGGACACTACAGAGATGCGCCCACTAGCAGCCGAGTGCATGTTTCAGGTCCGGAATGTTTCAGCAGGGCTATCAGAGCCGCAGTGATTCCCCCCAACTTCAGGTTGGCAACTGGAGTGAGCAAGTTCACTGGTGAGTCTAAGCCCGAAACCTAGCTTGAGGACTACCGAGTGGCGGTACAGATTGGCGGCAGGAATGATGAGATGGCCATGAAGCATTTGCCACTCATGTTGGAAAGTTCGGCCAGGGCGTGGCTGAATCAGTTAACTCCAAGCAGTATTTACACTTGGGAAGATCTTTCCCGAGTGTTCGTTAGCACATTTGAAGGAACCTGCAAGCGACCAGCTAGGCTGACAGAGCTGCAAGTCTGCGTGCAGAAGACGAATGAAACCTTACGAGAGTACATTCAGAGGTGGATTACTTTGCATCATACCGTGGAGAACGTGTCTGATCATCAGGCAGTCTGTGCTTTCAAGGATGGTGTCAAGAACAGAGAGTTAAGTTTGAAGTTTGGGCGGACCGGAGATATGACCCTAAGTCGAATGATGGAAATTGCCACCAAGTACTCCAATGGTGAAGAGGAGGACCGACTCCGAAGCGGCAAGTACAAGCCGAGTCAGTCGGAGAAAGGAAACTCCAGTCAGAAACAGAAGCGGAAGGCCAAACCAGCGGCTCCTGGGGAGGCTCTGGCCGTGACTCAGGGCAAGTTCAAAGGAAAACCCAAAGGATCCTGGAACCCCAAGAAGGTGAAGGATAAAGAAGGAAATGACGTGATGGATCTACCGTGTCACATCCACACGAAGAAAGACGAAGAGGGTAATTTCATTTACCCGAAGCATACCACTCGCCAGTGCCGGCTCCTGATCCAGCAGTTCCAAGGAAAACAGCCCAAGGACAAGGAAAAGGAGTCGGACAAAGCCGAAGACAAGGAGGACAGTGAGACGGGATATCCTCATGTTAACTCCACTTTGATGATTTTTGCTGATGTAGAAAGCAAGAGCCGTCTGAAGGTTATCAACCCTGAGGTGAACATGGTCGCCCCGTCGACACCCAGTTATCTGAGATGGTCCCAAACTCCAATTACATTCGACCAGTCAGATCGCTCGACTCATATAGCCACCCCTGGGAGGCAAGCTTTGGTGGTCGACCCGATCGTCGAAGGCACTCGACTGACGAAGGTGCTAATGGATGGTGGTAGCGGACTGAATTTATTGTATGCGGACACACTGAAAGGAATGGGCATTCCGATGTCCCGACTAAGCAACAGCAACATGAGTTTTCATGGAGTTATACCTGGAAAGAAAGCCGAATCACTCGGCCAAATAGCTCTGGACGTGGTGTTCGGTGACTCGAAACATTTCCGGAAAGAGAGGCTGACGTTTGAGGTCGTGGAATTTCAGAGTGCTTACCACGCTATTTTGGGGAGACCAGCTTACGCACGGTTCATGGCTCGACCATGTTACGTGTACCACAAATTGAAGATGCCCGGCCCCAAAGGCGTGATCACTGTCACTGGTGATCGGAAAAAGGCAGAAGAGTGTTTCTAGAAAGGCTCAAAGATTGCCGATTCCCAGGTGGCAACGGTCGAGCTAGAAGGATATAAGCAAAATGCTGATCCAGGTAAATTGTTGCGAGCTAAGAAGCCTGCCACAGAGTCAGCTTTTCAGTCGTCCGGTGAGACGAAGCCCATTCACATTCACCCGACCGACCCCGATGCAGCTCCGACTCATATCTCCACAACACTCGACCCTAAATAGGAAGAAGCGCTCATCCAGTTCCTCCGTGAGAACTGGGACATCTTTGCATGGAAGCCTGCTGACATGCCGGGTGTTCCCAGGGGACTGGCTGAGCATCGCCTTAGAGTCGACTCGGCAGCAAAACCAGTCAAAGAACATCTTCGGCGGTCCACCGTCCAGAAGAGAAAGGCCATTGGCGAAGAGGCGACTCGAGACACCTGCCCCACAGTGAGCGCCACACCCAGTGGATGCACTCAGCGTGCCCCCACTATTAGCGGCAGGATTTATCCAAGAGATATACCACTCCGAGTGGCTCGCCAATGTTGTCATGATTCCTAAGAAGGACAACTCACTCCGCATGTGCATTGATTTCAAGCACATTAATCGGGCCTGCCCAAAAGATCATTTTCCTCTCCCTCGCATTGATCAAATTGTCGACTCGACCGCGGGGTGTGAGAGATTGTCTTTTCTAGACGCCTATTCCGGATACCATCAGATCCGTCTGTATGGACCGGATGAGATCAAAACAGCTTTCATCACTCCATTCGGGTGCTTCTGCTATATCACTATGCCATTCGGCCTCAAGAATGCCGGAGCCACGTTCATGAGGATGATTCAGAAGTGTTTGCTCACTCAAATCAGTCGGAACATGGAAGCGTACACGGATGATAGTGTGGTCAAGTCACGAAAGGGTTCCGACCTTTTGACTGACCTAGCTGAAACATTTGCCAATCTCAGGAGGTATGATATCAAGCTCAATCCGTCAAAGTGCACATTCGGAGTTCCAGGTGGCAAGTTACTCGGTTTTCTCGTTTCCGAATGAGGAATCGACGCTAACCCAGAAAAAGTTGGCACTATACTCCAAATGAAACGCCCTGTGCGAGTGCACGACGTCCAGAAACTTACTGGATGCTTGGCCGCGTTAAGTCGATTCATCTCTTGCCTCGGTGAAAAGGCATTGCCTCTTTACCGACTGATGAAGAAGGCAGACAAGTTCGAGTGGACTCCAGAAGCTGATGCAGCATTTGCCGAGCTAAAAGCTCTGCTCTCCACCCAGCCAATGCTTGCTGCTCCAATCAGCAAAGAGCCTCTATTGCTTTATATCGCAGTCACAGGACAAGTCATCAGTACAGTACTTACAGTCGAGCGGGAAGAAGAAGGGAAAGCCTTCAAAGTTCAGCGCCCAGTATATTATCTCTCTGAAGTTTTGACTCCATCAAAGCAAAGATATCCTCATTATCAGAAGCTTGTGTATGGAATCTACATGACCACAAAGAAGGTTGCTCATTATTTCTCTGATCATTCCATTACAGTCGTCAGCGACGCTCCACTTCCAGAGATTCTGCACAACAGAGATGCAACTGGTCGAGTGGCGAAATGGGCGATTGAACTCCTTCCCCTTGATATCAAGTTTGAGGCAAAGAAAGCCATTAAGTCCCAAGCAATAGCAGATTTCCTTGCCGAGTGGATTGAACAGCAGCAGCCGACTCAAGTTCACTCGGAACACTGGACCATGTTTTTTGATGGCTCTAAGACGTTAAATGGTTTCGGTGCTGGGGTAGTCTTGGTTTCCCCCAGAGGAGATAAGCTCAGATATGTGCTCCAGATTCACTTTGATTCCTCCAACAACGAGGCAGAATACGAGGCCCTTCTGTATGGGTTGCGCATGGCCATTTCACTCGGCGTCCGTCGCCTTATGGTCTATGGCGACTCAGATTTGGTGGTCAACCAAGTGATGAAGGAGTGGGACATGAGAAGCCCAGCCATGACTGGATACTGTAATGCAGTGAGAAAGCTTGAGAAGAAGTTTGAGGGATTAGAGCTCCATCATATACCCCGACTGAAAAATCAAGCGGCTGATGATTTGGCAAAGATAGGTTCCAAGAGAGAAGCCATCCCCAATGGTGTGTTCTTGGAGCATATTCATACTCCATTAGTCAAAGAAGATCCTTTTACTGAAGAAGCTCCGCAGCCCAAGAGTGCCACAGATCCGACTGAGGTTGAAGTTCCAGCAGTGGTCGACTTGGTCATGGAGGCTTTAGTGATCACTCCCGGTTGGACAATACCGCACATCGCGTATATCCTGAGAAAAGAGCTCCCAGAGGACGAAGAAGAGGCTCGACAGATCGTCCGCCAGTCCCAAGCCTTTACTGTGATCAAAGGGCAGCTATTCAGGGAGAGCGCGACTGGAGTTGGTCAGAAGTGCATAACGCTAGAAGAAGGTCGGATAATCCTTGATGATATCCACTCGGGGACCTGTGGCCATCATGCGTCCTCTCGGACCATCGTGGCCAAAGCATACCTAGCCAGATTTTACTGGCCAAGGGCGAATGAAATGGCAAAGGAGATAGTGGACAAGTGCGAGGGATGCCAGTTTTACTCCAACATGTCACACAAGCCTGCGTCATCTCTGAAGACCATACCACTCGTCTGGCCGTTTGCTGTATGGGGATTGGATATGGTCGGTCCCTTGAGGACAGGTCGAAGCGGTTTCACACATGTACTGATAGCAGTCGACAAGTTCACCAAGTGGATTGAGGCTAAATCCATCAAGAACCTTGACGCCGGTACTGCAGTCAGCTTCATCAGAGAACTGACATTCAGATATGGAGTCCCACACAGTATCATCACTGACAATGGGTCGAACTTCGATTCGGTGGAATTCAGAGCGTTCTGCACATCTCAAGGCACACGAGTCGACTACGCTTCGGTCGCCCATCCTCAGTCGAATGGACAAGCAGAGCGAGCCAATGGCTTGATCCTCAAGGGGTTGAAACCCCGACTGATGCGTGACCTCAAACATGCGGTTGGAGCATGGGTCGACGAACTTCCCTCGGTGCTTTGGGGTCTAAGGACCACACCTAACCGGTCGACTGGAAGAACTCCATTCTTCTTGGTCTATGGAGCTGAAGCGGTCTTGCCGAGTGATCTGCTCCACAATGCTCCTCGAGTCGAGCTCTACAACAAAATTGAAGCGGAACAAGCACGGCAAGATGCAGTCGACCTTTTAGAAGAAGAAAGGGAGATGGCTCTGATCCGATCAACCATCTACCAACAGGACTTGCGTCGCTTCCACGCCAGAAACATGAAGAGTCGAGCCTTCCAGGAAGGAGATTTGGTTCTCCGAGTGGATCAACAGAAATCACACAAGCTTGCTCCTTCTTGGGAAGGACCCTTCATCGTTACCACAATGGAGCATACCATCTCTACAACGTCAAGCACAACATCGATGAGCCACAAGCTTGGAACGCGGAGTTACTCCGTCACTTCTACACTTAAGTATTCACTCGGATGAGTTGTAATAAAAGTACTTATGTAGTTCATATTTTGAAAGATAGTAGTGTCATAATTTCCCCGATGATTTTTTGTCACTTTTCCTTATTCAGTAAAATTCCCCCAGCAGGTGGCTTAGCTGCGAATCCGTTTCGCCTAAGTTTGTAAAAAAAAATCCTTACCGAGTGGTGAGCCGGTCTCCCACTCAGGGGCTTAGCTGCGAATCCGTTTCGCCTAAGTTTTAATAAAATCCTACCGAGTGGTGAGCCAGTCTCTCACTCGGAGGCTTAGCTGCAGTCCAAGTACTCGCCTAAGTTTTAATAAAATCCTACCGAGTGGTGAGCTAGTCTCTCACTCAGAGGCTTAGCTGCAGTCCAAGTACTCGCCTAAGTTTTAATAAAATCCTACCGAGTGGTGAGCCAGTCTCTCACTCAGAGGCTTAGCTGCAGTCCAAGTACTCGCCTAAGTTTTAATAAAACCCTACCGAGTGGTGAACCAGTCTCCCACTCGGAGGCTTAGCTGTAGTCTAAGTACTCGCCTAAGGACAGATACAACATGTGCTCGCAAGGAGGACGAGGTGCAGGTCGACTGCTACCCTCTCCTCCGAGCTACGCCACAAGTACAATGTGCGCTCGCAAGGAGGACGAGGGGCAGGTCGACTGCTACCCTCTCCTCCGAGCTACGCCACAAGTACAATGTGCGCTCGCAAGGAGGACGAGGTGCAGGTCAACTGCTACCCTCTCTCCCGAGCTACGCCACAAGTACAATGTGCGCTCGCAAGGAGGACGAGGTGCAGGTCGACTGCTACCCTCTCCTCCGAGCTACGCCACAAGTTCAATGTGCGCTCGCAAGAAGGACGAGGTGCAGGTCGACTGCTACTCTCTCCTCCGAGCTACGCTACAAGTACAATGTGCACTCGCAAGGACGAGGTGCAGGTCGACTGCTACTCTCTCCTCCGAGCTACGCCACAAGTACAATGTGCCTTCTATAAGAAGAACACCTTAAAATCCTACCGAGTGGAGAGCAAACCTCCCACTCGGGGGCTTAGCTGCAGCCCCGTGCTCGCCTAAGTTTTTGAAAATCCTACCGAGTGGAGAGCAAACCTCCCACTCGGGGGCTTAGCTGCAGCCCCGTGCTCGCCTAAGTTTTTGAAAATCCTACCGAGTGGAGAGCAAACCCCCCACTCGGGGGCTTAGCTGCAACCCCGTGCTCACCTAAGTTTTTGAAAATCCTACCGAGTGGAGAGCAAACCTCTCACTCGGGGGCTTAGCTGCAGCCCGTGCTCGCCTAAGTTTTTGAAAATCCTACCGAGTGGAGAGCAAACCTCCCACTCGGAGGCTTAGCTGCAGCCCCATGCTCGCCTAAGTTTTGAAAATCCTACCGAGTGGAGAGCAAACCTCCCACTCGGGGGCTTAGCTGCAGCCCAGTGCCTGCCTAAGTGAATTGGGGTACAAGTCGATTGCAATAAGCACCTCGCTTTAACCTGCAAAAGATACCTCAAACCAAATGCAAGAATATTTAAAACGTCGAATCCAAATTCGGATAACACCTAAGGGAACCGAAAGTGCTCAGGCGCTAAGCCTATTAAGGTTTATCGGTTACAAAATCACTCGGCATACCGAGGCAAATTTAATGTGTCGAGCTTAAGAAGTTTTTTACCCCTCCTGTGGAGGGCTGGAAGGTGCGACAAACTCGTCGAGGTCAATTCCATCAGCAATCCGAGTGGCAGCGGTGATGAAAGTCTCCATGAAGGACCGAAAATCATGCTTCTTGGTGTTAGCCACCCGAAGAGCCGCCAGCTTGTCCTCTCGTGCATCCTTGCAATGGACTCGGGCCAGAGATAAAGCAACATCTGCACCACACCTGGCAGCAGACTTCTTCCACTCCTGCACTCGACTTGGGACTGTGTTCAGTCGAATCATCAGGGACTCGAGGTCATTCTGGAGCGTCTCCCCGGGCCAGAGCGTAGCGTCGATGCGGGAAGTGGCAACCTTCAACCTTGCTAGATAATCAACGACGGCAGCGACACGGGATTCGAGTCGGAACACGTTCATGGCGACTTCATCATTCACCGGAGAGTTGATGGGGTCCAGGTTTGGTTCCAGTCGACCAGTCTCCTCCTCAAAATTCTGGCAAAATTTTGCAAACACAACAACCGAGTCAAGACAACAGTCGAATGGAAAGGTCACAGCTCAAGTACCTATTTGGTGCAAAGGATTACCTTCGAGCATGAGGAATAGCTTCTTGGCGAGTCCGCCCAGATAGGCCTCCAGATCATTCTTCTTCCCCACCAGCTCACTGGCCTTGTCATTCAGAGCAATCTTGTCATTTTTCAATCGACTGACCTCTTGGTTGGCAGCATCAAGAGCAGCTTTCAGACTGGTATTCTCTCCTTCAAGCCTGGTGACCGAAGCCAACTTCTCGTCTACGAGCTTGATCTTCTCCAAAGCTGTTTTCTGCATTTCTGCCAACTCAAGGTCTTTCTTCTTCTGGGCATCCTTCACTTTGCCTGCAAAGTTACAGCAAGGTCAGAATTCGAAGCAAATGAGGAGCAAAAGCAGTCCAAAGACTCACCAAACATACCTTTGTTCTCCTCCTTCGATTTTGCCAAATTCTCCTGGACCAGCTTCAGATCAAGCTCGAGCTGGATATGTTTGTTCTCCAACTCGGTGTAACGAGCCGCAAGGTCGCAGGATTTCTACGAAGAACCAATCAGCAAAATATCAGAGATAATTCACTTCCGAGTGACTAAGGAAAAATCATACGTTTCTAAGACTACAGCCAAATACAAACATTCGACCGCAGTCTCCGGGACTACACCCAGTGGGTGCACTCAGCGTGCCCCCACTAGTTCTATCAAGTTAGAGTCGACCAGTCGACCACCCAAAAAAAAAGAGGGACGTGTTCTTCAGACTGTAGTCAACTGCCCGCAGTCGACCACAGTCTCGGGGACTAGACCCAGTGGGTGCACTCAGCGTGCCCCCACCGGTCAAGAAATCCATTCGGCATAACCGAATGAAGGAAAAATTCAAAATATAAAGACTATGGTCGACTGCCAGCAGTCCACCATAGCCTTGGGGACTACACCCAGTGGGTGCACTCAGCGTGCCCCCACTAAATCAGAATTCCAATCGACACACCCAGTGGGTGTAGGACAATCACTAAGAATTTCAGAAAGAAGAACCTTCAGACATCATATCCTAACAGAACAGGCGGTGACCGACTGACCTGAACGTTACTCTGAAGAGCGGAACTGGCGTCATAGGCTGCCTGGCTAGCTTCTCGGATGGCCTTCACCTGTTCCATCATAACTCCCGCCCGGCGTATTGCCTCTTTCGCAGCGCTGGCTTGGTCTTCCGGGACGTAGTGGGTCAAGAAAAGTGAAGGCTGTGCAACACTCGACGACGCGGGGTGAGCACTCGTCAACGGCACCGCAAAAGATATGGTAGGTCGAGTGATGTTCTCCCCCTCTGCGACCAGTGTCTCTGGTGCTGGCACGTCCCGAGTCGCCTTGCCAGCAGACGCTTTCCTGCTCTTCCTTTGCTTCAGTGGTTCCTCATCATTGTCGTCGTCGGGAAGGGTGATAACGACATCAGCTGGAGCTACAGAAAAGAATCAGAATCAGGAACCAAGAGCCAATCGACTGAAGACAGAATTATGAAAATCGTACCAGGTTTTGAAGTGGCAGCATCTTGCATCTCATGATCGTCAGCTCTGGCTGAGGTATCTGAAGTTGCAGCGCTGCAGTTCCAGAAGTCAGTCGGATGACTCATAAGTCGACCAAGAATAAGTTTATGGGGAACAGAAAAACTCAAGTAGTATCATTACCCTGAGATAGTGGGGATCACCATCTTCATCTTCGGCAAAACCTTGGCCGACTTCGACGGCGCTACCCTGGATTGCTTCGGAGCCTTTTCAGTCGGCACCGGAGAAGTGGTTCGAGGGCGCTTGGTCGACTGAGCGACGGTTGCGACCCCCTTGCCACGCTCGGTTGCAGGGTCATGGACGAGCTTTGAGCATCTTTCCGAGCGAGGAGGTGCAGCTTCCTCCTCCTCCTCCTCTTCTTCCTCCTCATCAGAATCATCACCGTCATCGTCATCAGCAACATCCGAATCCCACTCCTCTTGGCTTTCGCCTCCACTTCCTTCCTCCTCCTCAGTCGGCGTCTGAGCTCCATTCGGCATCGAGTATAATTCAGTGGTGGCCTGACAGTCAACAAAACGAAGATCAATCGACCAATTTGCAGCAAAAGCAGAATGAGTATAACAGGACTATGAGTGAAGATAAAGTGGATGTACCGTGTCTGGAGTATATGTATGGTCGAGTGGCGGAATCCTTCTGGCCCCTCGAGGGTTGTCCTTATTCCCTGTGACTGTGGCCATCCACCTCTCCAGTGTGGCATCGTCGACTGCCTCTGGATGAACCCGAGTTTCGTCCTTGGTTCTACAGTACAGCCACATTGGGTGGCCCCGGTACTGAAGTGGTTGGATGCGCCGCCTAAGGAAGACCTCCAGAAGGTCCATGCCCGTCACTCCTTCCCGAACTAGCTGAACTACACGTTCCATCAACATTTTCACTTGGGCTTTCTCCTCACGGAGCACTTTCAGAGATGAGGGCTTGTTCACTCGGTCCATAGAAAACGGAGGGAGACCACTCGACTGCCCCGGCGTTGACTCGTCTTGGCAGTAGAACCAAGTCGACTGCCAACCTCTGACCGACTCAGGGAGAGTCATGGCCGGAAAAGTGCTCTTGCTCCTCATCTGAATCCCAAGCCCCCCGCACATCTGAATAACCTTAGTCCTATCATCATCTGGATTCGCCTTTTTCACTGTCTGTGAGCGACAAGTGAATATGTGCTTGAAGAGACCCCAGTGTGGTCGACAACCCAGGAAATTCTCACACATAGACACAAAGGCAGCAAGGTAGGCAATGGAATTTGGGTTGAAGTGGTGGAGTTGCGCCCCGAAGAAATTCAAGAAACCACGGAAGAAAACACTCGGAGGCAGAGAAAATCCACGGTCGACGTGAGTAGCTAGAAGGACGCACTCACCCTCCTGCGGCTGCGGTTGCCACTCGTTCCCCGGGAGCCTCGCTGCCCCGTGGGGGATCAGACCCTCGTTGGCCATCTCGGTGAGATCCTTCTCGGTGATGGTCGAGTGGATCCAATCTCCTTGAACCCAGCCGCGCGGCAGGCGGGACCTTGACGAGGATCCGCCCCGACTGGTGGCCCTCCCTTTCGCCTTCCCCGTCGCCGTCGCCTTCTTCGCGCGCTCCAGAGCCGCCGTCTTCTCCTTCACCATTGTTGCCGACGAAGCGCACGAGGAGTGGTTGGGCGGAGCCGAGAGCGGGCGCTACAGGCGGAGGTGGAGAGGACAGAAGGAGGAATGGGGGCATACTGTTCAGAAACCCTCGCCCGGTGCATTGTATAAGGACACTTCCGAGTGAATGACAAGTGGGCCCGAGCAATTCTATCACATCCCGAAACAGTCGCGCACGCGTGATACGTGGCGAAAAAGGTGGCGCAGAAATCGAGGCGTCTATGTTCTATCCCATCCGAGCGCCGCGGTCCGCCCTGCTTCGCGCGCTTCCCCAAATTCGGATCCCACGAAATCCGCTAACAGCAGATCAATCTGTCAGACGATGGATTTCCTGCGATCCGTCGCTCGGAAGTTTATCAAGTACAAAAGTTCACTCGACTTAAGAAAGGAATGGATCAAGGCAACTGAAATAAGAGTTGCTGTCATCAACAAAAGATTATCGGTCCAAGATGAGACATGTTCAGAGCACAAAAACGAGTCGGAAACATTAACAACCCCTTCCTCACTCAAACCTCGATCCATTCGGGGGCTAATGATGGAGTCATGTACCTAGGGTAGGGTCACAGACCTGTCTTAAGTACCCTTCCCAAGGACACCCTCAGAAGAAACTGCCTTCCAGTCGACCAAGAGAGAATTCACTCGACGGACTCGAAGGACTCGACCATGAAGACTCACTCGACCACCAGGAGATCAAGAGCCACTCTGCATCCAAACGGTCTGTTATTAAGTAGTCTTTATGGCATTTAGGACACTTTATGTAAGGCGTTACCAGTAACGCCCAACCTTAATGTACTTTAAACCCTGCATAACTGAGGGCCGGAGGGGTCTGGCAGACACTATATAAGCCACCCCCCACCTCAGTGTAAGGGGTTCGCACTCTTGTAATCCATACATACATAATCCAGTCGACCGCCTCCGGGCTCCGAGACGTAGGGCTATTACTTCCTCCGAGAAGGGCCTGAACTCATACATCCAGTGTCTTCACAACTGCTCCATAGCTAGGATCTTGCCTCTCCATACCTACCCCCCATTCTACTGTCAGACTTAGAACCACGACACCCGGTATGCGGTGCATTGCGTTATAAGATCAGTCGCGATGACCGTGGTGATGTCGAGGGCGAGCGCCCCAGGAAGAAGATTCCGGCCAAGGTGATGTGGTATGCTCCTATAATACCACGGTTGAAACGTTTGTTCCAAAACAAAGAGCATGCGAAGGCGATGCGGTGGCACGCAGAAGACCGTAAGAAAGACGGAAAGTTGAGAGTACCCGCTGACGGTTCGCAGTGGAGAAAAATCGAGAGAAAGTACTGGGAGGAGTTTGCAGGTGACCCAAGGAACGTATGGTTTGGTCTAAGCGCAGATGGCATTAATCCTTTTGGGGAGCAGAGCAGCAACTATAGCACGTGGCCTGTAACTCTATGTTTGTATAACCTTCCTCCTTGGTTGTGCATGAAGCGGAAGTTCATTATGATGCCAGTGCTCATCCAAGGCCCTAAGCAACCCGGCAACGACATTGATGTGTACCTAAGGCCATTAGTTGAAGAACTATTACAGCTGTGGAATGGAACAGGTGTACGTGCGTGGGATGAGCACAGATAGGAAGAATTTGACCTAAAGATGTTGCTGTTCGTGACCATCAATGATTGGCCTGCTCTCAGTAACCTTTCAGGACAGGCAAACAAGGGATACTGCGGATGCACGCACTGTTTGGATGATACCGACAGTATATATTTGGATAGTTGTAGGAAGAATGTGTACCTGGGACATCGTCGATTTCTTCCGACAAGGCATCCCGTAAGAAAAAAAGGCAAGCATTTCAAAGGTGAGGCGGATCACCGGACGAAGCGTCGCCACCGTACTGGTGCTGATGTACATGATATGGTCAAGGATTTGGAGGTAATCTTTGGAAGAAGAAATCTATATTTTGGGACCTGCCATATTGGAAAGACCTAGAGGTCCGCTCCATAATCGACGTGATGCACGTGACGAAGAATCTTTGCGTGACCCTGCTTGGCTTTTTGGGCGTGTATGGGAAGACAAAAGATACACCAGAGGCACGGGAGGACCAGCAACGTATGCACGGAAAAGACGGCATACATCAGGGTCAGGCCAGCTATGCTCTTACCAAAGAAGAGAAGGAAATCTTCTTCGAATGCCTGCTCAGCATGAAGGTACCGTCTGGCTTCTCGTCGAAATAAAGGGAATAATAAATATGGCAGAGAAAAAGTTCCAGAACCTAAAGTCTCATGACTGCCACGTGATTATGACGCAACTCCTTCCGGTTGCATTGAGGGGGCTTCTACCAGAAAACGTTCGATTAGCCATTGTGAAGCTATGTGCATTCCTCAATGCAATCTCTCAGAAGGTAATCGATCCAGAAATCATACCAAGGTTACAGAATGATTTGGTGCAATGTTTTGTCAGTTTCGAGTTGGTGTTCCCACCATCCTTCTTCAACATCATGTCCACGTCCTAGTTCACCTTTGCGAAGAGATTAACGTTTTGGGTCCTGTATTTCTACACAATATGTTCCCCTTTGAAAGGTTCATGGGAGTCTTGAAGAAATATGTTCATAACCGTGCTAGGCCAGAAGGAAGCATCTCGAAGGGCCATGAAAATGAGGAGGTCATTGAGTTTTGTATTGACTTCATTCCTGACCTTAAGCCGATTGGTGTTCCTGAATCGCGGCATAAGGGCAGACTGGAAGGAAAAGGCATGCTAGGAGGACATCAAATAATATGTATGGACGGACATTCTCTTACTGAAGCACACTACACAGTTCTACAGAATTCCGCCTTGGTGGCTCCGTATATGGAGGAACACAAGAATTTTCTACAGTCCAAACACCAGTAGAAGTCTGACGACTGGATTACACACGAACAAACGAGGACTTTCGCCGGTTGGTTGCAGAAACGTGCCCTGAATGATGGCGATATTCAAAATGACCTGTACTCATTGTCCCAGTTACCATCTTCGAATATAATGACTTTCAAAGGGTACCAAATAAATGGGAATACATTTTACACGATCGCCCAAGATAAGAAGAGCACCAACCAAAACAGTGGTGTCCGCTTTGATGCAACAACCAACACGGGAAAGGAAACATATTATGGTTACATAGAGGACATATGGGAACTTAATTATGGATCAGGTGATTTGAAGGTCCCTTTGTTTCGGTGCAAATGGGTCAATATGACACGAGGCGGGGTAACGGAAGACCCGCAGTACGGAATGAAAACAGTGGATCTCAACAATCTTGCATATGCAGACGAACCATTCGTCCTAGCCAATGATGTGGCGCAGGTTTTTTATGTGAAAGACATGTCTACCAGGCCGAGAAAAAGAAAAGATAAGGAAGCGAATGGATCATATGACGAGCCAAAGCGCCACATAGTTCTTTCAGGAAAAAGAAACATCGTGGGAGTGGATGACAAGACAGACATGTCAGAAGATTATGAAAAGTTTGATGAAATTGCTCCATTCACAGTGAATATTGACCCGAGCATCCAGTTAAATGATGAAGATTTTCCATGGCTACGGCGCAAAGGGACAGACGCGAAGAAAAAGTTTCACACCCAAAGATCTGGGATGTGATCGGCTTCACTATCATCACTTACTTCTGTCTTTCACACCCAGGAGGGAATTTCTGTAATAGTTAGGGTAGTTATGTGTTTTGGCATTTGAAACGCGAAGAAATTTTATGTGGAAACAAATTCTTTTCATGCATTTACTGATTTTTTTCCAGCTAAATGACCCTGAAATTGAAAACCATTTCAAATGAACTCAGAAAAGGTTGAAAGTTGGCATGGTATCATAATTTCATACAAATAGCATGTGCAAGAAAGTAGAGAGGGTTACGGCAAAAACTGGATGCACTTCCTGTACAAAATCGACAATCTCTTTCAAAGTATCAGGGTTTCCGACGAAAACTGAACTGTTACAAAGGCATTTCATTTTTTAAATAACCTAAGCATTACCAAAATGAATATAATGATAAAACACACTAATATTAAACATGATAAAACACACTGAAATTTTTTGTACCTATTTCACACAAATTTCAAATAATTCAAAATTTAAACTATTCAAATTTGAAAACTACCGGCACTAACAGAAAGTTTGTAATTTTTTGTACCTAAAGCAAAAATATTCACAAAGAAACTCTAAATACAGCAAAAAAAACTCAAAAATAAATAAAACAAAAATAAATAAAGCGAAAAAAAAATTAGAAAATAAAAAAGCCCACCTACTGGGCCAAAGCGGCCTGCATATGACTAGGAACACAATCTTTTGTTGGGCCAGGATGCAGGCCCGCAAAGGCCCAGTAGGCCCACTGGACGGAGAGGACAGGTAGGCCCAGTAGGCCTGACTAGGAGAGGAGCTCGAGAGAGCTACCGCACTGGAGCTTATAAAGCAGTGCGGTAGCCTCTCGGCTAGCGAGGTGGGACTAAACTTGCGCACCCCCTTACCGCCTGGTACTAAAGGGGGTGCGCTTCCCGCCGCTTGGCCTGGCCAAAACAGACCTTTAGTACCGGTTGGTGGCTCCAACCGGTACTAAAGGTCCATCCTATATATACAACACTTGAAAAAAATTCAGTTTCCCTCTGTTCTTCCCTCTGTTTCCTCCCTCCGACGCGCCGCCCTGCCCCGACCGTCGCCGCCCCCGCCCCTCGTCGCCGCCCCCGTCGACGTCGCCGCCCCGGCCGTCCCCGCCCCTCGTCGCCGCCCCGGCCGTCCCCGTCCCCGTCGTCCCCGTCGTCGCGCCCCGCCCCGCCCCGTCGTCGCCGCCCCGTCCCCTCGCCCCGACCGCCCCGCCCCGTCGTCGCCGCCCCGTCCCGTCGCCCCGTCGTCGCCTCGCCGGTGAGCTCGCCCCGGACGCCATGTCCACACACACACACAGTACTACACACACACACACACACACACACACTACACACATTAGTTTGTTTGTTAAATTTTTTTCTGTTTTTTAGTTATAGAAATGTTAGAAATTATTCTGTATTTTAGTTATATAAATATTAGAAATGTTAGTTTTATAGAAATGTTATAAATGTTTTCTGTTTTTTAGTTATAGAAATATTTATAGAAATGTTAGCAATTTTTCTGTTTTTTAGTTATATAAATATTAGAATTGTTATGAAAATGTTAGTTATATAATCAGGAAATTTTAGAATTTGTTTTAGTTAGATGAATTAGATTAATGTCAAATTGTTAGAATTTGCATATATATAGAATTTTAGTTATCACAATCCAATCATTTAAAAAATGTTACTTTTTGCGGGCATATAGTATTTGTTCTCGATGATATGCCCAACCCGCATCCTCGCCGTCGACCCGTTCGCGACGACGTCATGTTTCAGGGGACCCATGTCCGGGACTGGGCTCCGCCGGGCTGGCACTGGGAGGTGCTACCTGGAGGGGCGCGCCGCTTGGTGAGGAACCCGACCTTGGGTCCCGTCGTCGACCCTGATCTTCTTTGGTGGCGTTCGCGTGGGCCACATTCGGTGCAGAGGCAGCCGGCCCCGTCGGAGGTGGTGCGTCGCCGTGTCAGGGAGGAAGATGAGCACGTCCATCACTACATGGCTGCTATGGATGACGTCAGGTTCTCCACTACTTGGCGGGTTCTTTGGGCAGATGACCGGAGATATGATCCTGTGATGGTTCCTTCTCTTTGGGTGTGCACCGCCTGCGCCCCAGGAACCGCGAGTGGCGCCCTAGATTCTTCTGTAGTACTCGCTCTTTATTAGGTACCTAGCCAGTGATGTATTCGATATATAATATTCGAGACGATGTATTCGAGATTATATATATTAAGACGATGATGTATTCGAGATTATATATTCAAGAGGATGTATTTGAGATTCAGATTTTCCTTATTGATTAATTGCATCCATGCATTGTAATTTGAGTACTAAATTGTTTAATATTTCTTCTGTATTATTAGTAAAGTAAAAGCTATGGCGGACAATACCGACAGAGAGAGAGAAGAGGAATTGTTCGACATCATACGCAGCCCTCACAGGCTAGATGATCTGAATGAAGCAGATGACGGCTCCCAATATCTTAACAATACCGGAGAGGGTGATGAAAATATATTCGATCTCGACGACCGGGCTGATGAAGTCATGAACTATGATTATGATTATGACACAGACAATGTTTGTGATGACACAGACAATGCTGATCTTCAAATAACAAACACTACCGGCGAGGTATATTTATATAAGCATGCATCATGGTGATCATCACATGTTTTTCTTATTGAAGATATATTAACGAATCGATCTTTCTTCTTTCAGCCCTCCGGATCGAGCAAATCTGCTTCTACAGACAGCAAGACAAAGCGAGGCCCGGGCAGATTGTTGAAGGATGGTGTAAAGTACCACATCGAATCCATCAAACCTAGTGGCGAACCCCTCACGCCTAAGAACATTGCGAACAAGTGGAATCATCAGTGCGGAGTTCTTGTGAAGGACAAACTCCCGATCTCCATTCAAGAATGGAAAGAGCCAAAGACTAAACATCCAGGTGTTACTTGGGTCGACAATAGAGCCAAAAAAGACCTTGTGAAATCTCTGATGGAACATTTCACCCTACCAGATCATTTCACTGAAGCAGATGCGGAGAAAGTCAAGGCCGCTGCTCTTAAGAAGATGGCAATTGCATTCAACACCCACAAGAAAACTGTATGGGCCAACTACCTCGCTAATGAAAGGAAGACTCCAGAATTCACGGGAACACTAGAGAAGCAAAGAGAGCACTGGGACGATTTCGTGACCTTCAAGGATTCAGAAATATCTAAGGAACGGTCGATGAAAAACAAGGTAAATGCCGCAAGAAAGACGCAGTTCCATAGGCTGGGTCCAGGTGGCTACGCGGTGGGATTGCCTAAGTGGGATAAGTCTGAGCAAGAGATGGAGGATGCAGGGGTCACTCCGGTTACCCGACACTGGCCCCCCAGGTGCAGAACTTGGTTCTATGTGCATGGGGGAGCGTTGGACCCGAAGACAGGCGGAGTTTCGCGGAAGGCAAGTCTAAAAGGAGCCGAACAAAAGATAATTGACACAATAGATGAAGCTCGAAGGGGGGTGTTCACGCCCAACAGAGAGAACGACGAGCTTACGCGCGCCCTGAGAAATCCTGAACACCCGGGAAGAACACGAGGCATGGGCGTTATTCCCTGGTATGAGGGCTTTTCAGAATGGAACGAGGACTACAGGAGCCGTGCAAGAAGGAAGATGGAGGAGAAGAAAAGGAAGCTGGAGGAGGAGCAGAGGAAGCAGGACGCAGAACGCCTTCAAGGCCTAGAAGCAAGGCACGCGGACCTGGCACTCAAATTCCAGCAGCAGCAACAGCAGATCGACTCACTTAGCCAGGAAAGGGGGTCTCAGCAGCGGTAGCAGCAAGCGGATGATCGTCCAGCATTGGATAGCACCGTCCCATCCATGCCGAGAAGCAGCGTTGGTTCTGCCCCGGGCGACACACTGCTGGATAAATACCCTGTGGATGACATCATAGAGAACACTAACTGCGAGCTACACTCCAAAATGAAGAACATATCCATGAAGGTGGCGAACGGCGTTGCTTTTCCAGTTACCCCCGAAGCAACCTACCATTGCATCCCGATTCCAGAGGGCTATGCTCGTGTCATGGTTGATGAAGTGGTGGACCCATATTCAGGCCTAACGCTTGACATTCCTGGAGGTGAAGACGAGCGCACACTGGGAGAGGCCATACATCATATCATCCTATGGAGAAAGGATTACATCATCTTTCAAAGTCCACCGACACCGCGTCGTCTGTCGACTCCTCGAAGTCCGCCACCTAGTCAGCAGACTCCCGCTCCTCCAAGTCCACGAACGCATGAGACTCCTCCTCCTCGAAGTCCGCCACCTCCTCCAAGTCCCCGAACGCATGAGCTGACTCCTCCGGTTTCAAGCCCGGCACAGCGTCATGCCACTTCTCCGGTTGCAAGTCCGGCACCGTGTCAGGCCACACCTCCTACTTCAAGTCCGGCACATCGTCAGGTCACTTCTCCTGGTCCAACTCCATGTCAGTCGTCTCCGCCGTCTCAGCAATCACAGAAGAGACATCCCGCAGTTTTGGTGCGTAGTGGTACGAGTCGAGGTAGTTCAGGAAGTACAGGCGAAGGCAAGCGATATAAATATGGTCCAAGCCTCGCTCCTCTTCCTCAGAGGCCTTACGACATGACTAAGGAGCAAAACATAGCCATAGTGCAAGCCCAAGTGGACGCCCATTTTGGACCGAAACCGGCACCGCCGCCAAAGGAGAAAGTGCCTGAGAAAGTAATTGACCACATCATTCATATGGCTAGAGAACCAGCTCCCAAGCCTGTTGACTCGGACTATGAGCGCCAAATCGGGAAGGCACATCGAGCACGACTACAGAAGGAAGCGAGCTCAAGCTCGAGCCAACAAGCAGCTGGCAAAAAATGCGGGAAAACCGTTCCCCAGTTGGGAGAACAGGCGGCGCAAGCGATCCCCCCACTTGTTGTGCCAACAACACATGAGAGTAGTACGCGCGCCAAATATTATTGTGGCAAACCGTTAGCGTTCCCCAGCATGGCGATGTGGTAATAACAGAGGATCATATAATGCAGGCTCAAATGCTCAATATCTTTGTTGGACAACTCCTCGAAATCGAGCCCATGCCTACGCTTAAAGAATCGGAAATAGCATGGCAATATGTCCAGGGCAAACCTTTGGTCCATCCAGACAAGGTCAAGGCCCTCCCAACGAGAATGTATCAATTGCATCAATGGTACATGAACATTACCAAGATTTCCAATCGAGAGTCCCTCATGGTGAATGTCAAGCATGAGCATTATTACCATGAGAAAGCTCTGACCATTGAGTATCCAGAACTATTTCAGTTATTTAATCAAGACGCACTCAACAAGTCTATCGTCAGTTGCTATTATATGTAAGTGATTTCTTTCTGTAATTTAAGTCTCAAGCTAGTTATGTAGTGATAATTTTGATCAATCATTACATGTAATTATCCTCACTATATTTCTTTTCTGTGGTATTATATGCAGGATGAAGATGTATGAAATGAAAAAAGCTGGACGCTATGGCGTTGGGTTCATTGACCCAAATACCATTAATCAGGACATATGGGAGATTGAACATTGTCAAGCTGCTGTAGAGGAAAGCATGCTAGAGTTCTTGAAGCGCCTCAATACCAATGAAGATATACTACTTCCTTACAACTTTCCGTGAGTCACACTGTCTTGTACTACAAATTCTGTTTTTGCTTACTAGCTAGCTAGATGTTAATAATTAAGTTATACGTTTTACGGTAGTTGATTAATTTTATGCACATGCCCACTTAATTAATACATGCAAACGTGTGCGTATGCAGTTGGCACTGGGTCTTGTTAGACATTAAAGTTGAGGAAGGAAAAGTTGAATTACTGGACTCACTAACTAAAGAAGACAAAGACTACACCATCGTGAAGGGGATAGTCAACAGGTAATTTCAATCATTATTAACTATTAGTTCCTGATATGAACTATTTAATAACCCCTTTATTAATTTTCTTTGTCGGCGGGCAGGGCATGGGCAAAGTTCATCAAGGTGACTCCAGGCACGTGGCCAAAAAAGTTGTTTTGGAATCGACCCAAGGTAAGTAATTAACTAGTACTAGCTAGCTACCATATCTTTAATTCTCGTTTCAATATCATTAATTAATTATTATGCTTGATTAATCATTATCTGATTCAATTTCATTCTCATAAAGGCCCTGAGGCAGGCGAAAGGGAATAATTTGTGTGCATACTACGTTTGCGAGAACTTTTGCATGATGACGTGCGAAAGGAGCAGATCTGATAGAAAGGACTGGGTACATTTTTGTCAGAACACTATTCACACCATTATCGATATCTAGTCACACAACTAACACACATGCATATTGATCTCCTTCTTAACAGTTCAAACCGGTGCGGGATAAGCTCCTACCATCGGACCGCATACAAGCACTTCAAGAGGAAATAGCCGGATTTTTGCTCGACCAGGTCATAGATCCGAAAGGAGAATACTATTACCCGCTACCGCCCCCATGAACCACTTGTCATTGTGCTCCGAAGGCACCAAGGCAACATGTAGAAAAAATTGTATATGTATATACATGTGTATGTGTGAATAGTTAATGGTGTTGGTTCTACGTACGAGAAAATCTATTTAATATATATGCATAACGTGTACAATTTGTAGTATCGTGAAATACCAGCAAACAAAAAAGAATTAAATGGAAAATAAAGTCAAATTGAAAACACAAAATTAAAGCAAAAATTAAAAAAAACACCCAAACATTTAGTACCGGTTGGTGTTACCAACCGGTACTAATGTCCTACACGCACACGGGGCTGGCTCGTGCCACGTGTTCGCACTTTAGCGCCGGTTCATGACGAACCGGTACTAAAGGGGGGGAGGGGCCTTTAGTCCCCACTCTTTAGTGCCGGTTCGCCAACCGGCACTAAAGGCCGTCACGAACCGGCACTAAAGCCCGGTTCTGCACTAGTGGTTGGCCAAAAGAAAGTGTACGTCTTCGTTTGGTCAGATGTCTCATTGCTGCTCGTTGCCTTCTGGGGGTGTTCCCTATACCGATCCTATCTTGCACATGCATCGATCCTCAATGCTTGGTGCTCGTCCGCCTATGGCGTCGTCTCCTTCGGCGTCTTCCGTAGACTGGGCTGGTCGCTCTTTTGCAGCTCCTCCTGCGTTCTTCACACATGGTGATTGTCGCTCTACACCGACACCTCTCGCGACTTTCACCGGTTGTGTTGGTGCATATGACTCCATCGGCTGCGCTTCGCACACGTGTCTTCCCTTGACGCTTGGTGCTTGTCTGCATACTGTCTCATCTCCTCCATCGGCCTTTGCGGACGCTACTGATCATGCTTCATCACCACATCTAGCGGCTTCCACGGGTGGTGGTGGTCGCTCCTCTCCTAGTGCTACCGCATCGACTCCTTCAGCTATGTACTTCACCGAGCAGGAGATTGTGCGACTTCGCGATCTGCTGGTTGCCTCCGGCTCTTCACCGTCGGGTGCATCTACATCGACCACTTCAGTTGAGCTCCTGACTGATCAGGAGATTACGCGGCTTCGATGCCTGCTCGCTGCATCCCCTGGTTCTTCACCGACAGGTTTTGTTGGTTTTGCTACTGACTCTTCTGGCATTGTGAGACCACCCTCTACACAAGCAGGTACATCTCCGTGGATTCTTGATACTGGAGCATCTTTTCATATGACTCATGATTCATCCACTGTGTCCTCTACTCGACCTCTCAATTCTCCCTTTCATGTTCTTACTACGGATGGTACCTCTCTCCCGGTTACTGGCCGAGGCACTCTTAGCACTTCATCTTTTCATGTTCCCGATGTTGCTCATGTTCCTCGACTTACCATGCAGCTCATTTCCGGTGGTCAGATTGTTGACTCTGGTTGCAGGGTCATTCTCAACTTTGATTCATGTTCCGTTCTAGACCGTCACGCTGGTGCTCTTCTTGGTGCTGGCCCCCGGCGCCGTGACTCTCAGGGTCTCTGGGAGCTTGACTGGCTTCACCTTCCATCCGCTGCCACCGCCGCTAGTCTCTCCACCACTGTTGCCTTGTCTACCAGCTCTTTTCAGCAGTGGCATCATCACCTTGGTCACTTATGTGGCTCTCGTCTCTCATCCTTAGTTCGACGTGGTCTTCTTGGATCCATCTCCGACAGTGTGTCTTTAGACTGTCAGGGTTGTCGGCTTGGTAAACAGGTCCAGTTACGTTATCCTCATAGTGAGACCGTGTCTCGGCGTCCTTTCGACCTTGTTCACTCTGATGTTTGGGGTCCAGCTCCCTTTGCCTCGAAGGGAGGTCATAGCTACTATATTATCTTTATAGATGATTTTTCGCGACACACATGGATATATTTTATGTCTTCTCGTAGTGAGGTATTATCTATCTATAAGCGTTTTGCTGCCATGGTTCACACTCAGTTCTCTACGCCTATTCGTGTGTTCTGTGCTGACTCTGCTGGAGAGTATATATCCAAGATGTTCCGTGGAGTTCTTGCTGAGCAGGGTACTCTTGCTCAGTTCTCTTGTCCCGGTGCTCATGCTCAGAATGGCGTGGCTGAGCGCAAGCATCGTCACCTTCTTGAGACGGCTCGTGCATTGATGATTGTCGCCTCTCTTCCGCCTCACTTTTGGGCTGAGGCTGTCTTCACTTCCACCTATCTCATCAACCTTCAGCCGTCCACTGCTCTGCAGGGTGGCATTCCTTTCGAGTGTCTTTTTGATTGTTCTCCTGATTATTCGACGCTTCGTTTGTTTGGTTGTGTTTGTTATGTTCTTCTTGCCCCTCGTGAATGCACCAAACTGACCGCTCAGTCTGTTGAGTGTGTCTTCTTAGGTTATAGTGATGAGCATAAGGGCTATCGTTGTTGGGATCCTATCGGTCGTCGGATGCGTATTTCTCGGGATGTGACTTTTGATGAGTCTCGTCCCTTCTACCCGCGTCCATCTTCCTCGACCTTTTCAGTGGAGGATATATCTTTTCTCACTTTTCCTGACACACCTATCACTCCCATTGATCCCTTGCACGTCCGTCCTACTGCCCCTACTTCTCCGGCTTGTGCAGATCCGCCGCCACCATCTCCCATGGTTTCCTCCCCTCGCTTGTCACATGATTCAGCACCTTCATCCCCGGTGTCTTCTTTGTCATCTTTGCCTCATCCGGATATCTCTCCTCGTGTTGTTCGATCTTTTCCTCGGTATTATACTCGCCGTTCACGTGTTGTGGATGCGTCTACCGATGTGCCACCTTCCTCCTCTCAGCCTAGTTATGGCTTGCGTCCTCGTCCGCTTTCGCCTATTGATCGCCTTGGTTTTCTGAGTGCTGGTACTGCTGTTCTTGAACCGACTTCTTATCGCCAAGTTGTTGTTCATCCCGAATGGCAGTTTGCGATGGCAGAGGAGCTTGCTGCTCTTGAGCGCACTAGCACATGGGATCTTATTTCTCTCCCTCCTGGTGTTCGCCCCATCACCTGTAAGTGGGTCTACAAAGTTAAGACTAGCTCTGATGGTTCTCTTGAGCATTACAAAGCTCGTCTTGTGGCTTGTGGCTTTCAGCAGGAGCATGGTCGTGATTACGATGAGACTTTTGCTCCTGTGGCCCATATGACCACTGTTCACACACTTCTTGCCGTGGCCTCTGTTCGCCACTGGTCTGTATCTCAGCTTGATGTTAAGAATGCCTTTCTTAATGGTGAGCTGCGTGAGGAGGTTTACATGTAGCCACCACCTGGGTATTCTGTTCCTGATGGCATGGTCTGCCATCTTCATCGCTCTCTCTATGGCCTTAAGCAAGCCCCTCGTGCATGGTTCGAGCGTTTTGCCTCTGTGGTGACTGCCGCTGGCTTTTCAGCGAGTGCTCATGATCCAGCATTGTTTGTCCACCTTTCAGCTCGTGGTCGGACTCTTCTTCTTCTATATGTTGATGACATGATCATCACTGGTGACGACCCCCAGTATATTGCCTTTGTGAAGGCCCGTCTCAATGAGCAGTTTCTTATGTCCGATCTTGGTCCTCTCCGCTACTTTCTTGGGATCGAGGTCTCTTCTACCTCTAATGGCTTTTATATTTCCTAAGAAAAGTATATCCAGGATCTTCTTGCTCGTGCTGCTCTTACTGATGACCGCACTGTTGAGACTCCCATGGAGCTCAATGTTCACCTCCATGATACTGATGGTGACCCCTTGTCTGACCCAACATGTTATCGTCATCTTGTTGGGAGTCTTGTCTATCTAGCTGTCACTCGTCCAGATATCTCTTATCCAGTCCATATTCTGAGTCAGTTTGTCTCTGCTCCCACTTCGGTTCACTACGGTCACCTCCTTCGTGTTCTCTGATATCTTCGTGGCACAATCTCTCACCGTCTGTTCTTTCCTCGCTCCGCTTCACTACAGCTTCAAGCATATTCAGATGCAACCTGGGTTAGTGATCCCTCATATCGGCATTCACTTTTTGCTTACTGTGTTTTTCTTGGTGGTTCTCTCATTGCCTGGAAGACGAAGAAACAAACTTCAGTTTCCCGTTCGAGTGCATAGGCTGAGTTGCGAGCTATGGCTCTTTTGACGGCAGAGGTGACTTGGTTACGGTGGTTGCTTCAGGACTTTGGTGTTTCTGTCACTACACCTACCCTTTTGTTGTCTAACAGTACAGGTGCTATTAGCATTGCACGCGACCCTATGAAGCATGAGCTCACCAAGCATATTGGTGTTGATGCTTTTTATGTGCACGCTGGTGTGCAAGATCGGATTATTGCTCTTCAGTATGTGCCTTCCGAGTTACAGTTGGCGGATTTCTTTACGAAGGCCCAGACTAGAGCACAGCATGGCTTCTATCTCTCCAAACTCAGTGTTGTTTATCCACCATGAGTTTGAGGGGGGGTGTTAGAGTATATTTATATAGCCATGTAGCCTTTTGTATTTACCCCATTGTATAAGGGGTCTTCTGCATATTTCCTGCACCTGTACATGTATATATACTGGCCTATGGCCTCATGGGAATACAAGTTGCATATTCCTAACAATGTGAATCGCATGAAGCATCAAGGGAACTGGATTAGAAAGGAAAACATCAAAGAGGAACACACACCTCATAAATCAGATGCAAACTTCACATCATGTCCCAGAATTAGGAAAGAGGTCTCATGCTACTTCACGCTTGCATCATATCCTAGATATGCATATAGTTTACTGTCGTGGAAACGATCAGTACGGATAAATTTCCTGAAAGTTTCTTAGCATTAGATTAGATGTGATATCAGGTTTAGTTAGATTTCAATCATATGCACAAGCAAATTGAACATCCAAAGTTGTGTATTGAATCAAACTGGACCAGTAAGTAGTGCACACTAATAAAAATTGAACATCAAGTTTCAGTCAAAGTTGTACAATTGCAAGTGCCAGCCAGATTTACATGAAGCTAATTATCTCTTACAAAAAAAGGTTTTGGCTGTAGAATCAGTGGCGTTGCACGGATGAATGCACACTACTTGATGTGTTAACCATCTAGTGATGAAGATGCCTGCATATATGGTCATACATGTATTTAAAAGAAATGAACCCCTTTTATAGGAACATTCCGTGCTTGGTTACTAACTGAACGTGCAGCTTCATACTTCACTACTACTCATCTCTGAAACTGCGCATGTGTATCTTTAAAACATTTTGTGCTTTGTTTTCTTCTACGTTCCGGAAAGTGCAGAGATTGTGCTAGTGCTTGAACCATACAGAGATGCCCCAGTTACAATTGTATCAAGCAATTTGCTTGAACCAAGTACTGCATACTAATGAAAATCGAACATCCAAACGTGATGCTTCGATTTCAGTCAAGGTTCAACCAAATCGACACATACAAACTGCACCAAGACCTGATTTATTTCATATATAGCTGCACAATTGCAAGTATCATCCAGATCCAGGGTAGGGGGGAGAGGGGAAGCTCACCACGCTAGGAGAGGAGGGCGCAGCCGTCAGTCCACGCGCTGGAGGATAGGAGGCCTTGCTGCTCCACCTTCTGCGACCAAGAGAGCTCGTCGAGGACGGCCGCGTCAAGGAGGACGACATCCAGCACGTTGCCGGATGGGTGGAGAATGGGGTTCAGGGGCATGGCCTGCACGTTAACAAACTTAATGACAACCTCAAAAAACATCAAATGCGTCGAGCATGGCACATACCCCAGTGACATGGGCTCATATCTAATGTATGAACTATTCTTCAATTATTTCTAAAGAATGTATATTCTTTAATTAGTTTATCATTACATAGTGTTTTTCAATTACCATGCTCACTAATGGAAAATTACATCTTACTGCCTCCGTCCTGGTTTATAGGTCCCCTTTGTAGTTTGTGCCAAATTTTGACTAAAGATTTAACTAACAAAATGTTAATGCATGTCAAGAAAAATTATCTCATTGGATTCGCATTTGAACATAGTTTTCAAAAATATAATGTTTGATGACATGCGTGAACATTTTGTTTGTTTAATCTATGATCAAATTTTGGCACGAAATACAATGGGGACCAATAAACCTGGACGGAGGTAGTAAAACTTAATTGTACAAGCAAGTCGGCTCACGTTTCTGTATGAACAACACCATGGCCATGGTCTCTGAGCTACAATTATCCTATGATATTAAATACTGCTGTTATAGTAAAAACCTATAATCTTGATGGACTACATAGTGAATCTGGGATTAATCCTTTTTATTAATTGATCATTTCTATTTTGTTAATATTTATGGACTACACATGGACAAAAACATGACAAGGATTTATTTGTTTGCGGATTGAGGACACGACCGTGACATACAAACTTGCATTCTCTAACATGACATATCTTCAAGGTCCAGAGTACCAAGAAACATAACCTATCTAGTGCACATGTACCCAGAAATAAGTAAACCAATAACCATTGACATCACCAACGAACTTTGACAGAATACAAATGAAGCACCGACCAGTCGACTAACCCTGCCGTAGGTAAGATCAGAGCTTGCAGTGGAGGAGCCCACCCACAGAGATGATGACGAGGAGCAGCACATAAACGCAGGGCAGGAGGGCCCTGGCAGGGCAGAGGAGGCAGCGCCCGTCACGGCAGGCAGAAGCCGGTGGCCAGCTCCATGACGGCGGCGCCCCTGTACAGTGCATCTATCAGTGCCATGTGTACCACACCATAGCTCGCCGCCGACTCAAGATGGACCCGTGGCCGCCGCACAGGACATTAGAGACTTCTCGTCGGGGTCGATCTGGTTTAGATGGCCAGTGCATCATGGGGATCACCGCGGCACGTGCGCTGCTCGACTGCGATCCAGGAAGGCGTACTAATCTGCGCCGGGAGGTAGTGAACGGCGTCGACCGTCGTCCAGCCGTAGCAGTCGGGACCCGCCGCCACCACTGTCGCCACAACTCGAGGGCGTGATCTAGAATCGGGGTGGGGGCTACGGGCTGGTGGCTGTGGTGGTGGGAAAGATGGGGAGGGGGCGACGCATATAGAGGGGAGAAGAGAGGGCATCGATGGATCGACACAGGTAAGGCCTGTTCTGCGGCGGCGCTGGCGTGGAGCGGGCGGAGGAAGATTGGTGGAGTGGTGGCAGCTGAGGGGACGGGAGGAGAGAATGGGGAATTAGGGTTAGGTGTGTGTGTGTGGACTGTGGAGCTAAATGGGTTGGCTCGAAATTTTGCCATCCTCGCGCGTTGGCCACTTAAATTTTGCATCTTCGCGCCCTTTCTCAAACTTCAGGCGCGCCTTTTCTTTCCAATTTCTATATATTGTTGAATGGCTCACTGACAAGTGGGCTAGATAAGTGGGCACAACCGACACATCAACAGAAGTTGTAACATCCCAATTTTCAACTTGGATGTTTATAAATAGATCATTCATATTCATCCATGATTTATGCATTTTGCCCTTCATTTCTTTTAACTGAATTTTGATCCAAGGAACTTTATGCAATTCAAGGATCAAAAGAGAGAATTCGAAGTTTCCTTAAATCCAATTTTTGAAAATTCTTTAAATTCAAAATTTGGAGTTTGGATCAAATTTGGTTTCACTAAATTCATTTCCATTATTTCAAAAATAAAATAAAGAGAGAAGATAAAAGGACTTCTTCAAAAACAGAAAAGAAATATTAGAATTTGAATTTGGAACCAAAATATATTTGTTGAGTTTTATTTACAATTTATTTTATTAGTTTAGCAAAAAATGTTTATTTTCTTAAAACTTGCATTTTAGGCCAGATAAAAGTTCACTAGGTCATATATAAGACCATATAACTATGTGAATTTTCTGGAAAAAAAATTGACTTGTATTTATTTTGTTTTTGGTGTTTCATTGCTTCTGTAAAAAAAGGTTTAAAAAAACGTGGGCAGCCAAGGCCCAACCTTCTTCACGATTAGGAGCTCCTGTCTTCACCCTCCATTACCTACGCATGCACGCAGGGCAGCATCCCCCACCCTAGCGCCCCACCCCTCCTCTTCCTCTCCCTCGCCCCGAAAACCCTCTGAATGGAATCCCCTCGACTCCCTCGACCGTTTCCACCCCCTAGTGCGCCTACTAGACAGCCATAATGGCCACCACGAACGCTTCATACTGCAGCCATTAAACAAATTAATTCCGGCAACGCCCCGCTCTCCTCTGGCTTCCCCTGACCCTCTATAAAAGCCCACGGAGATGACCAAGTTCCCCTCGTCCGAAGCCCTCTCCTTCTGGAGCATTTCCCCCTCCCTAACCTCGCTAATTGCTCGCCGGAGTTCGTGTATTCCGGCGGCTTCTGCACCGCACCAGGAGATGAGAACGATCCCGTCGCACTACTGCTTGGATCCACCTCATCGTCCTCTACACCGTCCCGCACACATCCTTCGTCGAAGCACACCAGATCCACCATCTTCCTCATCTCCGGCGACAAGTTCGGTGAGCACCCAGCCAACCAATCAGAAAGTGCCACTTGGCATCTGGCCGAATTTATTTCTCCTTTTCCAGTATTTTTTTCAATCTCAGACTCTATACCAATTCTTGGTTCTAGTATACCTTTTAGTCTATAGATCCGATTTAGTTGATTTTTTTTCATACCGCTTCATAAAAATAACCTCTATCCAGAGAACCAAACGAAGAATATTTTTGAAAATTTTAAAATTTGAATTCAAACAGATCTGAATTCAAACTTCGTTAGGCCGTAACTTGAGTTTCATAGCTCCGTTTTAGGTGATTCTTTTTGCAAATCGAAGCTCGTAATGTGTACTTTCTGTTAAAACCAAAACCATTTATTTTTGTTGCATTAAAAATTTAGTTCTGTACAGAAACTTTATTTGGATGTTTTGGAGTTTTTTGAAGTCTTTCATTTGTTTTCTTTTTGGATCTTTGCTTGTATGCTTATGTATGTTATTACTTGCTTACGCTAGATCATCCGGAGTGCGAAACTTTCTACTATGAATCTTTACAGTTCAACGAACGACAGCAAGGCAAGTTCACACTTTGATCATACTTTTCAATACCCAGTTTTACTATGCATTAGTTTCACCCTCAAAGATTGCATGAGTA
The DNA here is from genome assembly GCA_963921465.1 of Triticum timopheevii. Taxonomy (NCBI): domain Eukaryota; kingdom Viridiplantae; phylum Streptophyta; class Magnoliopsida; order Poales; family Poaceae; genus Triticum; species Triticum timopheevii. The sequence goes on along the minus strand of OY997264.1, from coordinate 19,483,081 downwards.
GGATTGGAAACATGTGGTTATGCTTTGTAGTTCATGTGGTAGGAACCTATGACCTTTGATCACCCCGGGAATATTCGTTATCACTACAAGAAATATGTCAACTTATGAGCACCACTATTGGTCACTGAAAGGTCACAAATTTCCATTTATGACCTTTTTGTGACCAAAAACAGAAGGTCAAAAGCTGGCTGTCGTAAACTGACTATAGCGACCTTTAATAAAAGGTCGTTGATCCTATGACCTTCTGTTTTGGTCGCTAGCTCTCTCCCCAGGCCACGTAGGCATCCAGCGTGGCAAGCTGATGTGGCACAAGATTCAGCCCGGTCCAATTCGGTTTTCTACATGGGCCGAGCCCATTAATTCGGCCCATTTAATATTTATTTTTTCTGTTAATTTTTGATCGACTTCATGGGCCAAGCCCAACATTACAACCTTTTTATTTTTGGGCCATGGCCTTTTTATCTCAAGAGTTTCATTTTTATTTTTTTAAATGGGTCAACTAGTCAGGTGGGTCCCTGTTGTCAGGTTCTAGTAACTAGGTCCCATTTGTCAGGTTCTGGTAACTGGGTCCCATCTATCAGGCTCAGTCTTTATATTTCAACTACTATTTAAATTGGCAGAGATAGAAAACACACATGATACTCCAAATAAGAGCAACCAAATAATGTAATACAATGGAAATCACAGTAACGACTACAAGTGTAATATAGTACTTTAGAAGCTCTACAAGCTCCTTCCATAGCAACCACAAACTAGGCACCCGCTCGCGTCATGAACAACATGCCAAAATAGCTGGACGACCATAGACAGATGAACAACATGCCGGACTCACTGGACAACCATAGTCGGGCTGGGAACAAACAAAATGGTTCCTCATTCGCACTGTTACATGAATCAACAGAGAAGAACCAGAAAAACTGGGGCAAATAACAACATGCTGGACTCGCTGGACAACCATAGTCGGGCTGGGAACAAACAAAACGGCAACATGCCTTCCTGGTCGCCCTGTTACATTAATCAGTAGAGAAGAATCAGAAAACTGGGGCAAATATATTATGAACAGACCATTCAAGAAAAAGATAGTTATTTATAATAATAACACAAACTGAGCTAGTACCATGCTTTTTGTTCTCCAGCTAGTTAAAATGAGATACTCTCATACAAGAAAGCAGAGATACAATATGAAAGCTAACAGTAGGGATGCCACAGCTTAAATGAGCAAGCTATTTTGTTTTTGAGAAACAAAAAAAATGCACCAATAATTTTTCAGAAGGTAACAGAACTTCTGTGCACACATTTAGATAGAAACAAGGGCTTGAACTATAAACATTAATTAGAACAGGATCGCCAAACACCAATATAGGCTAGAATAAAAAAACACGGAGGTAGTAGTGGTCGTCCAGGGAGATAAACATAGAAAAGAAAACATGATTTCAGCTCTGTTTCAACAAGAGGAATTCTGATTCTGTAACAAGAGGTAGAATTAGCATCACTAGCTCTGTTGCTATTGTTGTAATAATTTTTTAGAAGGTAATTGAACTTCTGTGCACACATTTAGATAGAAAGAAGTGCTTGATCAACAAGCTGCTGTAATAGTGTAGATATAGAAATGCTAACAACAGGAATGTTCCATCAGGCCATGATCAACTACTCCAAACCATTACATGCTTTGCAAGAAAATAATAGAAAAAGTAATCAGCAGATGACACAATGAACAAGTGAAGGCTTTAAATATCTCCCTGTCAAATATTCAAGTCGATGAAGACATGCAGTACAAGGAGGAGCAGCCTTGCATCATCGTTTTCTCAGATCGACACTGGAAATTGTGCTGCTATACCATGATCATAACCCGCACGACACAGCCTCTCTGTACCCCACCTCAACTCGCCCATGTTGCTACTGCAGTTGGATGTAAGTGTGTAAATACAACATACTTTGCATTATGTATCTAGACTATAGCATCTTGCAACTAGCAGTACATGAATTTAGTGTTCAGCAGCATCGTCAAGCCACATTAACTCTGTGAAACAATACAATCAATGGTGATGTTGAATCACATACAATAAATGCCCAAATCAGACTATGAAATATCTGTGACAACAGACAAATGATCACCGCATGGTCATATCAAATCAACTGCAGCCTAGCTATAACTATCAGGCACACCAAGAAAAATTTGCACAGAAACTATCAACAAAGATGCAGCAAGGAATAGAGGAATGGATGGTCACCGTTACTGAAGTTGATGCTTCAGGAGCCCGCCGGCGTGGTGGTTCAGGTGGTCGAGGAAGAAGAGGAGCATTACTGCATAATCATCATGAAACATAGCTGGACACTTCACCTGTGTTAAGAACCAAGCAAATGGTAGTATAAGCACACGATGCACAAGTATATTAAACGGAGCAGAAAACTGCGTGTGCTGTGTTTAATCCCTCGACATGAACATTTCAGCTTCAGTTGGGTTTTACTTCAGTATGTCATCTGAAGAAAAAGGGGACATGTTTTAGTTCCATTATTTCGTTCACTAGATTAGTGTTCACCATTGATTTGTAAATCTAGTCCATTTGAGCACTGTGAAGACAGAGCAATCCAAACTGCTATTACTAATTAATTCTAATCTTAGAGAACAAGATACCACGAGATGAATGATGGCACTCAAATTCTAATCTCACATAGATAAAATCCATTGCCATAGTAAATTAGTAACATTACATCTTCACTTGGGTATATATAGTAAGTCAAGATCGTTCTTATAAGCAAGTGTTCACGGGTTACCCTTAACATGGCTGTTTAACTTATACTTAAATGTGAACAAACAGTACATATCAGAATCATGGATTTGATTTAAAGTGTCAGCTATGGATAAAATCATGCACAATCCAATATAACCAGAACAACCGCAACCAGAGTAGGACGTTGACGTACCTGAAAAGCCCGACGACCTTCGGCAGAAATCAACAGGACCAACGGACGGATCCAGGGTTGTTGCAGCTCCTCCGTGTGGGCGCTCAGGAGGAAGTGACCTTCGTCGGTGAGCTGCAGCTGCGTGGGGAAGGGAGTCAAGCACGCATCAACATCATGGTTGGATCAAATGAAATCAATCCAAGAGGATAGGGGAAAATGGGCACCTTGAATGGAAGATGCACACCTCCATGGACAGGAAGAAGCAGATCACCACCGGTGGTGGTGAGCTCCATGGCATGGCGCAGCAGATGACGGGCTCCTTGGACATCGCTCGTCTCGTACCCCTCCGGGTCGCAGGGTGTAGGCCGCCTCCGAGGTGTAGGACGGGCGGGCGGCGAGGTTGGTCGAGGATGAGGGGGGCGAGGGGAGAGTAAGGGCGGCGGTGAAGGTGGGTGGTGGCGAGGATCTGAGGGGTGGGTGGTGGTGACGAGGGGGACGAGGGGGTTCTGCATCGGGGGCAAGGATTTGAGGGGTGCGTGGCGGCGACAAGGGGACGGGGGGGTTCTGCATCGAGGTGGGGAGGGGAGATGTGGTGGAGGTGGGTGGCGGCGAGGGCAGAGGTGGGTGGCGGCGAGGGGAGGGGTGGGTGGCGGCGAGGGATCTGGATTGGGGAGGGTGACGGGAGGGGCTGCTACCAGCCTGGGCAGCGGGAGGGGCTGCTGCTGCCTGCCCCTGAGCCGCGGCGGGGAGGGCGGCTGCTGCGTCGCCGGGATCTCGCCGGACGTTGGTGTGCTGGTCACGGGGATCGGCGGCTGGAGGTGGCGGCAGCAAGGGAGGAAGCTAGGGTTCGCGCAAGAGAGAGGGGTTGGGTGGGGTTCGAGCTTGAGGGGAGAGGGGTGGGGTTCGCTCAGGAGAGAGGGGTTGGGTGGGGTTCGCGGTGGTGGGATGGATGGACGGAAGGATGGATAGATGAATGGATGTATGGATGGACGGATGTTCTCCATGTCAGCGATCCATGCCACAACTGACTCCAGCAATAAGGATTAAGCCTACATAATTTGGTTTTTTTTTCTTTTGTTTCTCTTATATTTTTACCCTCTTATTTCGGGTAACATTCAACATATTACCTACTTATAGTTTGTTAAAATTAACCAATAATGTGCACATGTGTGTATCTTGGGATGACAAACAATGTTGATTTGGAGGTTTTCTTCTTCATTGCGCAAAAAAAATCATTTCCATTTTCCGAGTGCCCAAAATGAGTTTTTTTGTGAAGGACCTACCAAATAATTGTTGCAAAATTAGACCAAATTATTTTTCTAAAATACTAGGTCATATTTAATGCATAATTGACCATATGGTTGAGTGTCAAAAGTTTTAATCCACCTCTGGTGAAAAAGACAAATTTTCGCCGATTCAGTTGGAAGCGGGTCAAATTTGAACTGTAGCTACCTCATAGTTTTTTCTTTATTTTTTCCAAAAATCATTTCTACGTAGATAAGTATCTATTTAATCAGAGAAACACCAAAAAAATTCCAAAATTCAACCACTAGCTAGGAATGGTTATTCCCGCCGTTTTGACCGCATTTTGAAACGGGCATAAAAAATTCAAAAAAATCAAAAAATTGGGAAACCTTCGCATTGTGTCATTATATGTGGCCAAGTTCCCAGAAAAAATAACAAACTTGTAATACGGCGATTATTTTAAAAAAGTGTTCTCAGAAACGAGCTATCACGTGTGGAGATCAATGGCTTCCAAGCCAAATGATCAATCTTATGGTCACATTCATGGCATAGTTTGTTCAAATGATCTCATATTGTGCACAAGGGTGCATCTTGGAATTCCAAACAATGTTGCCAAAGGGAGTTTTCATTTTCTTTGCACGGAAAATTCATTTTCCATTTTTCGAGTGCCCGAAATGAGGTTTTTTTGAGAAGGACCCACCATATATTTGTTGCAAAATTGTACCAAATCATTTTATAAAATACTAGACCATATTTAATGCACAATTGACAAAATGGTTGGGTGCCAAAAGTTTTGATCCACCTCTGGTGAAAAAGACAAATTCCCGCCGATTCAGGTGGAAGCGGGTCAAATTTGAACTGCAGCTGCCTCATAGTTTGCTATCTATTTTTTCCAAAAATCATTTCTAGGTACATAAGTATCTATTTAATCAGAGAAACATCAAAAGTTTTCCAAGATTCAACCACTAGCTAGGAACGGTCAAGCCCGCCGTTTTGACCGCATTTTGAAACGGGCATAAAAAATTCAAAAAAAAATCAAAAAATTGGAAAACCTTCGCATTGTGTCATTATATGTGACCAAGTTTCCAGGAAAAATAACAAACTTGTAATACGGCAATTATTTTAAAAAAGTGTTCTCAGAAATGAGCTATTAAGTGTGAAGATTCATGGCTTTCAAGCCAAATGATCAATCTTATGGCCACATTCATGGCATAGTTTGTTCAAATAATCTCATATTATGCACAAGGGTGCATATTAGAATGGCAAACAATGTTGCCTAAGGAAGTTTTCATTTTCTTTGGACGAAAAAACCATTTTTCGTTTTCCGAGTGCCCGAAATGAGGTTTTTTTGTGAAGGAACTACCAAATAATTGTTGCAAAATTGGACCTAATCAATTTTCTAAAATACTAGGCCATATGTAATTCACAATTGACAAAATGGTTGGGTGAAAAATTTTTTGATCCACCTCTGATGAAAAAGACAAATTGTCGTCGATTCAGCTGGAAACGGGTCAAATTTGAACTATAGCTGCCTCATAGTTTGCTCTTTATTTTTTCCAAAAATCATTTCTAGGTACATAACTATCTATTTAATCATAGAAACACCAAAAAAATTCCAAGATTCAACTACTAGCTAGGAACGGTCAAGCCCGCCGTTTTGACCGCATTTTGAAACGGGCATAAAAAATTCAAAAAAAATCAAAAAATTGGAAAACCTTCGCATTGTGTCATTATATGTGACCAAGTTTCCAGTAAAAATAATAAACTTGTAATACGGTAATTATTTTTAAAAAGTGTTCTCAGAAATGAGTTATCAAGTGTGAAGATTCATGGCTTTCAAGCCAAATGATCAATCTTATGGCCACATTCATGGCATAGTTTGTTCAAATGATCTCATATTGTGCACAAGGGTGCATATTGGAATAGCAAACAATGTTGCCTAAGGAAGTTTTCATTTTCGTTGGACGAAAAAACCATTTTCCATTTTTCGAGTGCCCGAAAGGAGGTTTTTTTGTGAAGGAACTACCAAATAATTGTTGCAAAATTGGACCAAATCATTTTTATAAAATACTAGGCCATATTTAATGCACAATTGAAAAAATGGTCTGGTGTAATTTTTTTTGATCCACCTCTCGTGAAAAAGACAAATTTCTGCCGATTCAGTTGGAAGCGGGTCAAATTTGAACTGCAGCTGCCTCATAGTTTGCTATTTATTTTTTCCAAAAATCATTTCTAGTTACATAAGGACCTATTTAATCATAAATACATGGTTTGGTGGCGATACGTCGAGGTTTGGGCGGTGGCCGAGGGCCCCAACTCTAGAGCGCGTAAACTCGCATGCCCGCCGCGTGGTCACCGCGTGACCGTGGCGTTGCCATGTGTTCTGGGAGGCCTAGGCATGTCTAGTGGGTTGGGCACTCCCCATGTTGGTGCTAGGAAGAAAATTACAACATAAGATTCTCACGAGGAGACCAATCGATGCTCAAACATGAATTAGCAGCCAAGTGTTTGATTAGCGGTACGGGAAATGTACATGGCTAATGGGCGTGAGTTTTGGCTGAGGATGATCAGTTACTAAGAAGACCGTTTTCACAAATTTTCAGCTCAAAAGGAGGAGCCTAGGTGGTACTTGCTTTGCAAACCACCACACTGGACATAAATACGAATGTTGAAGCTCGGCTCAAAATAATGAATGGATTGAGCTAGAATTTGGTGGAGGATGGTTATTTGGGAATCGGAAAGCACTGTAGAAAATGGATACTATTTGGACATGCCAAAGTGGTACTTCCTTCACAAACTGTTACTCTGAACAGAATAGGAAAATGAATATTTTTGAATTATTTTTGAACTAGGCAAGGAAGGTTTTTACATATTTGACAAAGATATGACCCAAAGAATTTATGAGATTTTTTTGGGAATTTTGGGAATGACAGAAATATAGGTTGCTTCACAACCTAGGGCAAAAACTGCCACATGGACATGACACATAGGCAAAATTGATGAGGTGGCGCCTAGTCATAGCAATAAGTACCAATGCATCCACGTTCACAACCTCATGACCATTTATATTGGTCGTAATCAGGTAGAAATAAGGTCATTGGCGCCTCTTGTCTGCTTTGTGACTATTTGGTGTAAGCAATTTCAGGGTTTGAGCCCTTCCAAGCGAAATGGCCGTGAATTTACGACCAATTCAGCTGGGGTCACTAAGAGAAGGTCATAAGTTGACATATTTCTTGTAGTGTATATCATATATTGCTTAGCCATGCTCGTAGACGGGGATTGGTATGTGTGATTCATGCAAGTTGTGAGAGATAATAATTTGGGGACAACATAAGGTGGAAACTTTAATACACATCTGGGTGGATTTTTTGGGGCACCTGGAGTAACCAGTGCTAGCTCAAGGGGAATCCTGGAGTACCGTGTGATTACCCTAGGCCCGCCACCCAGGCTCAAAGGGATCATAAGATATTCCATGCCTAGAAACTTCCGTGTGCAGCCACAAGCCATTATAGGCTCTGGCATAGTTGAGTAAGTTGTGTGACATCTTTCCGTGGTAGACTAGCTGATGTAGGGGAAAGTAGGTGTACCGGTCTACCCAGGGTTAAGGGGAAATACTTCAGAAAGACTATGTCTCGATCTTCCGATCATGGAGGTGGTCGAGTCTTGTGGGGAAAAGTGCGCAAACCTCTATAAAGTGTACAAAGTAATCATGATTAGCTGTGTCCCCGGTTATGGCCAACTTGAGTATCTAGAAGTGAATTATTGGTTGATCTCATCACTCTATTTAATGAAATTATTGGGTTACTAATAACTTGGGGATTTTGGGATTGAGTTGGAGGAACCTTCTCAATAATGGCATTTTAATTTAGTAGTAAATAAAAATTTATTCCTTTGTTATAGTGTAAAATTAGCTTTATGCAAAAATTAAACTTAGAGCCTCCACCAACTAAATTTGCATATAGAGATAGTTTTTTTTATTATTCTATGGTGTGAAATTGCCAGCATATTCCATGTGCTGACCTACACGGCTGCAACGTCTCATGTTGCGGACTTTTCCGACGAGGATTAAAGGTGCGATAGGTCGTTGTTCTGCACTCAGTTTGCCGTGGAGTTGGATGGACTCATTTACCTTCGATGCTTCCGCAGTTATTTTATTTTAGATGGCCTTTGGCCATATTATTGTAACAAATACTCTTTTGAAAATCTCGATGTAATAAAGTGTGTGATTGAACTTTGTTATAATTCCTCGAGTAATGTGTGTGTTAGCATACCAATCCAGGGATGACACTTAAGCACAAAGATTTCGATCCATTTGGGTCAGGTCGCTACAGAAGCCATCCATGACGGTTCGGATGGCATATAAAGAAATAAAAAAGGAAGGTAGTTGGTCGATACATGACGGTTTCCATGACGATCCATCAATGTCCGTCATCCAAGGGCTGCCATTTTGGGGGTCATCTGCATCTTGCTAGTCCATGACGGGTTCCATGATAGTTTCCAAGATCGTCACCCCAAATCCGTCACGGATTAACAGATTTCTTGTAGTGCGGGAAGTACTGTCAGTGGTCAAAGGTTAGCAGAAGGACGAGCTGGGAAAAACGTTGCCCAGCTCGGCGAACAAGCGAACCAATCATTGCCCCCGCTCCAGGTGTCTAGCGTCGTCGCGAATCATCCGGGCGGGACAATGGTGCCTGGTTATAACGATCTTGGAGATTACCTGCCCGACGATGCACATTTCGATTTCTTGGAGGTGGACGAACACAAATACGTGTACGGGAAGCCTCTCGTCAAAGATGAAAGATCTTTAACAATGATGATGCGAAGATTTCATGATTGGTACATGAAAACATGCAGAGAGTCTGGGGGGAGGAATATTTTGACGCTGAGAGTTAGAGAGGAGCATGACCTCGTTGGAATTGAACTGTTGAATATTCCATTTGAGGAGTTCTTCGCGTTTTTCAATCTAAAGGCCCTCGATAAATTGATGATCACTTGCTACTGCCTGTAAGTAGTAGTACTTCTGTCATTAAGTCTCTATATATATAGGTCAGCTCTTTCATTGCATGCATTTTTAATTATCCTCACTATATTATGCAGATTGAAGATCGCCGAATTGAAGAAAAGACAAATCGGTGATATTGGGTTCATTAACACAAATCTCATATATGCATATATGGTTGAATTTCAGGCCAAAGATATCGAGGCCAAGCTGCTACAATCGTTTGTATTAAATCAAAACAAAGCTATAATACTCTTCCCTTACGAATTCAAGTGAGTGTTACTGTCTTGTGCGTATTTGGTTTCCCTTATTAGTCGAGGTTATAGTAATGTAATTGATGAGTTATGCATGCGTGCATAGGTTCCACTATATTCTCTTAGAGATTAAGTTTGAGCAGGGACTAGTAACCGTCTTAGACTCGAGACGAAAAGATCTCAAGGAGTATGTGGACATGACTTAAATTCTAGAGAAGTAAGTTAAATCGATCATTATCGCACCATATCGGCAACTTTGTTCATTTCCTGATATCAAGTAATTGTTTTCTTTGTCTGGCAGGGTTTGAAAAAAATTCACCTCAAAAACTCCGGGACTGCCGAAAAAACTGCAATTTAGACACCCGAAAGTAAGTACTATAGTAGCATGTTCCACACATCTCCTAGTGATTCAAACCCTAGTTTCATCAATACCATTTAGCATGCTTGCTAATTATCAGTTTGATTGATCTCTATTTCTTGTAAAGTGGTTGTGGTAGGAACAAGGGAATGATTACTGTGGATACTACATTTGCGAGTCCATCCGCCACACTACCTGTGAGCGGGGCTACTCTGACAAACAATATGAAGTGCGTAAATAATAATATTCACAATTTTATTTTATTACCATCATTTGTGTTCAGTTTCATTTATTCATATATATATGTATTGACCCCCTTCTTCAAATTAGATATTTCGGATGCGGGATGAACTCCTACCACTAGATCGTATGCGAGGAATTCAAGAGGAATTGGCTGCATTCTTTCTTGACCACGTGATTGCTAAAGACGGAGAATACCATGTGGACCCTGATCAGTTCGATTTTAATTAGGAGATTATATTGTAAGAGATACTTATATTGTATATATGTAGCCAGTAGCGTCGGATAGATATACGAGAACTTGTTGTTCGACCAATCTCTCAGAGAAGGAGAGGAGGTCGATATCACTTCTCTTTGTATGCATCTGTTAATGACGATCTTCTGTTTCCTTCATTTACTTACTAGCTAGCGTGTCTAGTCCTCTTTATACGTATAGTACGTAGCGTCGACCAAGCACGGAGATAAGAGAGGACACTTCTCTCTATTAATTAGCCAGCTAACACAATATATGAAACACCTAAATTAACCCCCAAAACCCCCACCCTCAAAAAAAAAACCCAGCCCCTGAAATGCTGACGCGTGGATGCCTATTGGTCCCGGTTGGTGCCACCAACCGGGACCAAAGGGCCTCCTGCCTGGACTCGCCGCACCTGTTACGTGGAGGCCCATCTGTCCCGGTTTATGCAAGAACCGGGACTAAAGGTTTAGGACATTAGTACCGATACTTTAGTCCCGGTTCAAAAACCGGGACAAATGACCCTCACGAACCGGGACAATAGGTCCTTTTTCTACTAGTGATCGGCTCCCGACAATATGGGCCTGGCCGAGGACCTCATCCTATCTTTTTCTCTCACCACACGCTTGAAGCCCTAGAGAACTCCGGCGCCGTCATCGGGATCCCTCGGCCGCCCTTCACGATCGCACGCGTCGCCGGCAGCAAGAACCGTGGCAAAGTAATAGTAGTATGGTTGCCGCTGGAGTCCAAAAACCTAACATAGAAGGTGCCTCATCCATTGCCGAGGATTAGACTGCTTGCTATTGCCTAACTCAAACTTGGTGAGCCATACATTAGCCTAGATGGGGCGATTGCAATCCCGAACAGCCGTCTGGCTTTGATCCGGCTCGGGGGAGATCACCACGCTGTGTTCCTCTGAGTGTAGTATCGTTGATGAGTGATGAATGAAATTCCAAATTCACAAAAAACAAGACTTGAGTTGTTCCATGAGAAGCGATGATGTAGTGTTTGGCGCCAGGCCCTGTACTGTACAAGAGTTTTTTAAATAATGTTTCATATTGTAGAAAAAAATGATTCAATGTGTGTTTCAAAAATGTACGTTACATTTAGAAAAATGCTCATATGCTTCAAACAAAATGTTTGTGATTTAGAAAACAGCCTATCCAATGTACAGAAAACTCATACAGAGTTTTTTTAATGTTTCATCTTGTACAAGAAATGTTTCAACATATGTTTGAAAAATATTTTACACGTATTTGACAAAATGTTCAAAACATGTATTTAAAAAATATTAATCATATATTTTAAAATTTTAAACGTATATAAATATGTGTTAGATGTATACAAAAAAGTATAACGTGTATGAAAAAATGTAGACATGAAAAACATATATTAAGAAAGAAGTTAATCATGCATTTGAGAAATATTAAATGCGTATAAAACGGGTTCCTGGTGTATACTAAAAATATACAATGTGTATGAAAAAAAATCTCTATCTTTACTGCTTAAAAAGAATGTAAGGTTCCATGTTACACATTTCATCTCACCATCCCTTCATCCAACCTTCCTCGTGTGATAATAAATCACCTTAATTAGTTACCTTTTGAGCCAATTTCAATTTAGTTTACTATACAAAACTCTCATCAAACTATAAGGTAAATCAAGGGCAAGATTTGATAAATATTTATTTACACAATCGCATTAATGTGGGCAAATAAATCACAAGCTAACATACTAAAATATTTATATTCCGTTGCAACGTATGTACATTGTCCTAGTAAAAAATAAAAGTAAATAATAAGGGTGAAATCCAAAGAAAGAAACAAATAAAAAAGAAAAACAAAAAGGGGAAAATCAAAGAAAACCAAAGAAACATGAAGAGAACCAATGCAAAGTGAAAAAAACTGAAAAAAAAACCACGAAAAAAAACTCGCATGAATATATAGTATTGGGTTGGCCGAAAAACTGCAACACCGTAATAGGAATCAGTACAGGCAACATACAGCTCCTGCGTCCCAACCTTGGAGCTTCCTATCCTATGTTTTAAGAGCCTGTTTGGGACTGCTCTACTCTTTAAAATTTAGCTCCGCTCTAGAAAACACAAACTAAACCCGGTAGCTCCATGATATGCCGCTTCGGAAAAAAAAACTTGTAATCTAGGGAACAACTCCCAGTTTTTTATGAGGCTCTTTAGGGGGTGCTTAAAAAAACTCTAGAAGCTGGACTTGGAGGAAAATTACCCGCCACTACCACCAGTAAGTGGATACCCCTTCGTTTCTCCCTCGTCATCCAATCAAATAGATCGTTTCCACTAAATTTCCCATTCTTGAAACCGGAGCTAGACGGAAGCCAAACATTATCTTTGGTAGTGCTAGAACTTCTATATAAAACTGTTCCAAAGTGGATTTGGTGAAGTGAAACTGATTTTGGTGAAGCAAAGCAGTCCCAAATAGGCCCTAAGCAATGTTCTGCCACCCACTCGCCTGAAGGCTTCTATATGGGTTGGCCATGGTACAGCCTTATAATATGTAATTTTTATAAAAGTATTTAAAGTCAAAATATTGTCAAAAGTGGTTTAAATAACAGAAAAATAAATGTATTATGTTGAGAAAAAGTTCCTGTAACTTAATATAAATGTTCAGACATTTGAAAAAATATTGTTCAACTCATGCTTAAAAGATGTTCATGTATATAAAGTATGTGCTCATGTATTTTATGAAAAAATAATATTTTGATACGAAAGAGTTTATGTATTTGAAAAGGTTGTCCGTGTACATATGAATATATATGTTCATAATTTTTTTTAAACATGTTAAATATTCACCCAAAAAATTAAATAGGAACAAAAACTTCACCAAAAAAGTAAAATCATAAAGAAAGACGGAGCAGAAAACGAAAATAAAAGGCAACAGAAAAAATGAGCGAAAGAAACAGGTAATAGTCCACGAAAAAACTAAAAGTGAGAAACCCAAACGGTGGGCCGGCCATATTGGGAACCTTGAGCCGATTGGCCGGCAAAACGGTGCTCATGGGGGACCTGAATAACTTCACATTCACACGAATCACCAGCTACTTACGACTGACGGTAAAACGAAATACAGGGTCATACTAAACAGAGATGGATTTTGAATCACGTGTGCCGTTGGAGGCGTCCTGTGGCGACGAGGGCGGCGACTCCGTCACCCCGGGCGATCCTGCCGCGGTGTCGGCATGGTTTCTGGTGCGGCGGGGTCCCTGCAGCGCTCCGGCGCCTGCTGCCCCGGCGCGCTCTCCTAGGGCAGGCCATGCGGGTTGCGGCGGCCGGTTCTGGGCTCTGTCGGAGGATGCGTCCGACGAGGAGGATGGGGATTCATCTCCGCGGCTGGCTCCTCCCTCGGTGGGGGCGTCGCTGGGCGATTTCGTGCTGGCGGCGGCTCGTGGCGGGGCTGGTCGGGGCGACCGGTGCCGTCATTTTGCGCCGGGTGGTGGCGGCTCGCGGGCGACGGCGGTGCGCTGCTGGCGGCCGGAGGCGCACGAGGACTCGGGCGCACCGAGGGATCGTTTGGCGCTTCCGCTGACCCCCCGGTGTTCTGGGCCCGCGGTGGCTACGGAGTCGTCGGAGGAGTGGCCTGCTCTCCCTGCCTTGCCCTCGACGATGCCGACGGCGACGGCGGCGGTGCGGGTGGCGGGGGTGGCTGATGCGCTAGGATTGGCGTCGACTGCCCTCCCCATGGGCCTGCTGGGGGCCTCTGGGCCTAGGCCGGGCCCGCTCTGTCCTCTGGATGGAGGGCCACCAAGTGTGGGGCTCATGGGGCTGCGGGGGGGCCTTCGGGCCCATGTGCTGGAACTGGCCCGGTCGGCCCGTGAGCATCGGCATGTCCTGGGAGGGGCCCGGAAGCCTGGTGGCCAGCGCTATATATGGCTGCGCAGGGGCATCCGCGACCCCTCGCTAGGGTTTTCGGCTCGTCCCTGTGAGGTGCGGCGCCACCGTTTCTCCGCCAGATCTCTCGTCCCCATCCCCCTTCCCCCCCCCCCCTCTCACTCTGTCCTTTGCCGAGGCGACGGCCATGGGCGACCGGTGCGCTGACAAGCGCCCGATGGAGCCTCCGCTCTCTGAGGAGGAATGGCGGCGCGAGAAGGCTCTCTGGGAGCTGGCGAAGCATGGACAGCGGACCAAGGCGGCGGGGCGTTCTGATGGCGTTGGTGGATCTCTGCATGGTCAAGACGGCGGATCTGGGCGCGGCTACGGTGGCTATCAGGGCCAGGATGCTGGATCTGGCTTCCATGGGCGCGAGGGGGATTGGGGTCCTCCTCCGCCCTGGTGGGGTCAGCAAGAGAAGAAGAAGAAGCGCAAGCATGGGGAGCGGCATCGCGAGCTGGAGCAAAAGCCGCAGGACCTCCCCTCCTGCAGCAGCGATGGCCATGGGGACCCGCTGGCAAAGAAGCCACGGGCTTCTGTCGCACCGCTTGCGGTGGTCGCTTCCGATGCGTCGCGGGGCTCGGTGGCTGCCCCATCCTGGTCGAGGAGGAGGGCGGGGAATGCTTCAAGTGTGGCCGGACCGGGCATTTCCAGGCCAAGTGCACTCCCCCCCCCTTTGTGTGATCTGCAAGCAGGAGGGCCACGCCTCGGCTTATTGCCCTTCGCGGGGCAAACAACCGCAACTCCAGATCATGGGCAGTGCCATTCCGGGCAAGGGATTCTTTTGCATGGAGTTTGTTGAAGACGAGATAGCTGAGGGCGAGGCCCCTAAGGTAGCCAATGGTGCCATCCTGTCAGCGGAGCCGGGGAGGCTTTCGCTGCGTACGCTCAAGTAGGAGCTGAAACACATGGTGGCTGGTGATTGGGACTGGCAGATTGCTCAGGTTCGTGACAATGACTTTGCGGTGGTGTTCCCTTCTGCTGATCTGCTGCACATGGCCAAGACTAGTGGCAAGCTCTTCCTCTCCATCCACGACATTACGGTGCTGGTTCGTGACTCGATCCAGGAGACGATTGTTCCCCTCTCCATGTCGGAGGTGTGGCTCTGCCTCCATGGTATCCCCAAGAAGCACCGCCATGCCGACCGTCTGATGGAGGGGCTCAAGATGTTGGGTAGGCCAATCGTGGTGGATGATCTCTCCCTTATCCGGGTGGGACCGGTGAGGATGAATTTTGGTTGCAGAACCCCTGATAAGATGAATGGATTTGTGCAAGTTTGGTTCAACCATGAGGGATACGACATTCGGGTTGAGGTGGAGAGGCTCCCATTGCGTCTCGGTGATGGGCCGGCGGCGCCTGGTCCCAACAACAAACCCTCTCACCCGGGCGACAAGAGTGCTGGACCGCCTGGTCCGGGGATCGGTGGGAATGATGGACAATAGTTGCAAGACCCAGGGGCCCAGGGCGGGCAACCCAATGGATGCATGGGTCGCGCTATGGATGTTGACATGGCCGGCTGTGAAGATGAACCTGAGGACAGCTTGCCAGACACGTTAATTGACACGAAGACTTGGAACCAACTGGGCATTCAAGAACTAGCGCTCGACGAGGGGAAGGAGAACGTGGAGCCTGGGACTCTGGCGATTGCGGATACGGCTGGGAGCAGCCCGCCTCCGTCCCGTGCTCTAGTGGGGGCTTTCAACCTGGTGGGCTCGGCGGCGCTGTCTGCTGCTGGTCGCGTCGCTGCTGCTGGTCGTACCGCCGCGGCTGTCGCCCCCGCCTCCCCCTGCTTGCTCGGTTCGGACCCGGGTGTGGTGCTCAACGAGCCATCCATTAGCACCCCGTTGTCTAGCCGTTACAGCTCGGGGGGATCCGGGCGTGCCCCTAAGAAGTCGGTCGGGCGGCAGCCTCCTGTCAAGCTTGCTACGCTGGCGCTCCCTTCGCCTGTGGTGCCGGCCGTGGTGGATCTTCAGGCTGTTGGGCTCTGCGGGCACGACGTCCAAGGCACGACGCTCTCGGGCTTCCCCGGTTGCTCAGCGTGCTCCAAGTGCTCGGGCCAAGGCGGCGCTGGGTGACCTTTCTTCCCTGGAGAGTGCGCAGCTTCATCTGGCGGACAAGAATATGGAGATCTCAGGTAACCCACCCCCCTCCTTTAAGATTCTGAATGCTTTTACCGATTCGCAGCTAGTTTCTATCTTAGACGACAGTGGTTACGAATTAGGAGCGGATCGTGGTGAGCTTGTGACTCTTATTCGTGCTCGCGAGGAGGCCCAAGCGGCTTTGGCAGAGGCCGCTGCTGCGGCCAAGGCCAGGGAAGCCGTTTCCACGGCGCTGGCAGCCTCTGCTGACCCTATGGCTGCGGATACCCCCATCACGCTAGTCCTGTCGGAGGGGGCTGTTGCAACCAGGGAGGTTGACACAGCACCATCGACGAGCCATGCCCAGGCTAAGAAACGTGTGGCAAAACCGGTGACCTCCAGAGGGGTTCGCCTTTGCAACCGTATTATTTGATGCGTTATATCTTTTGGAACATTCGGGGTTGCGGGCATTCGGGTCGTCGCATGCAACTTAGGGAGTATACCGCTCGCGAAAGTATCGATGTTGTGGCTCTTCAAGAAACCATCAAAGCGGACTTTACATATCGAGATGTTGCGGCCTATGATCCTCTCCATCGCTTCGTGTGCGGTTGGGTCCCTTCCATTGGCCATTCGGGCGGTCTTCTCTTGGGATGTAATACTGATGTATGTGATGTTGTAACCTGGGACGTGGGATCGTTTTTCATTTCTGTCACGATTAAGCATAGAATCTCGCTCGCTTCCTGGGCGATTGTGTGTGTTTACGGCCCGGCCGATCACTCGCGCGCGGCTAATTTCCTGGGTGAAATCCAAGTCTTGGTTGGGGCCAAGCAAGCTGCTAACATCCCCATTGTTCTTGGGGGCGATTTTAACCTTATCCGTTCGAGCGCTGACAAAAATAATTGCAACATTGACTGGTCTAGGATCTCCCTTTTCAACAATGCCATTGCGGCCTGCGCTTTACGGAACTCACTAGGACTGGGGCTAGATGCACGTGGACCAATAAACAACTCAATCCGGTCCACAACGTCCTTGGCCGTGTGTTCGTTTCGGCGGACTGGGAGATGATCTTTCCCATGTGTACCCTGGTTGCTGAAACTCGCATTGGCTCCAATCATGTTCCGTTGATCCTGGCCTCTGGGGAGGATAGGATCAAGCGTAGTCATCGTTTTTACTTCGAATCAGGGTGGTTCGAGGTTGAGGGGTTCATCCCTCTGCTCCTCGCGCGTTGGGAGCAAGCCAGGACTGCGGCTGGTCGTTCCAGGGGCCCCCTTGACATTTGGGTTTCGGCGGCCGGAGCCCTGCGTGGTTTCCTTCATGGGTGGGGCGCAAACCATGTTAGTGACGCTAAGCGAGCTAGGGAAGCTCTTATCGAGGAAATTAAAGCTCTTGACGTCCAGGCTGACTCTAGACCCTTTTCGGAGGCAGAGTGGGCTGGCCGTTATGCCCTTGAAAATCAAGTCCTGGCCATCCTCGGGGAAGAGGAGGAATATTGGCGCCGTAGGGGCGGCGTCAAGTGGATTACCAAGGGGGATGCGAATAAGGGCTACTTCCATGCCTTCGCCAATGGCCGTAAAAGGAAATGTACGATCCTGAGACTACAATCAGACCACGGGGTACTGGTCAGCCAGGATGATATCTCAAGGCATATCTACGATTTCTTCCTTAACCTGTTGGGTACGACGGAAGGGAAGGCCCTTCGACTGCGTGATGACTTTCGGGGGGAAGAATCACGGGTGTCGCAAGCCGAAAACGATGTCCTCGCCTTGTCCTTCTCCACGGGGGAGATCGACGATGCACTTGGCTCGATGAAGAGCGATACCGCTCCAGGGCCGGATGGTTGGCCGGTGATTTTCTGTCGGCGTTTTTGGCCGGCGCTCAAGGACATTTTCTATGATATTATCAACGGGTTTGCGCTAGGCACTGTCGACATATCGCGCCTCAACTATGGCGTCATCAGCCTCATTCCTAAAGTGAAGGGGGCTGATTCGATTAAGCAATACCGCCCTATTACTCTTATTAACGTCCCTTTCAAACTATGCTCCAAGGCGTACACTACGAGACTTGCCCCGGTTGCTCAGCGTGTGATCGACCGTAGTCAGTCCGGTTTTCTCAAAGGCCGTAACATCCTAGAAGGACCGGTGGTATTGCAAGAGATCATTCATGAGCTTAAGCGCACGCGTCATTCGGCCGTGCTCTTTAAGCTTGACTTCGAGAAAGCCTACGACCGAGTGAACTGGGAGTTCATTCGCGAGGTGCTCACTCGGAAGGGTTTCAAGTCGGGTTTCATTCATTGCATCATGCAACTGGTCTCGGGGGGCCAGACTGCGGTGTCGATTAACGGAGAAGTGGGGAACTTCTTCCGCAACAAACGTGGCCTCAGACAAGGAGATCCCTCCTTGCCTTTGATCTTCAACTTTGTTGCTGATGCTCTCTCGGCCATGGTGAATAAGGCCAAGACCGCAGGACACATCCGCGGTGTGGTGCCACACTTATGCCCCGGAGGGATCACTCATCTACAATATGCGGACGACACTTTGCTTCTCTTCGAGCCCGATGACCATAGTATAGCCTCGATTAAGCTCATCCTTCTCGCTTTCGAGATCATCTCCGGCCTAAAGATTAACTTTTCAAAGAGTGAGGTGATTGCCATAGGGATGGACAATCACCAGGCCACTCGCATTGCCAACCTACTTAACTGCAAACTAGGGAGTTTTCCATTTAAGTACCTAGGTCTTCCCATCTCTGACAAACACATCTCGATTCTCGAATGGGAACCCTTATACGATAAGGTGGCGAACCGGGTTAGCCCCTGGTGCGGCAGGTTCTTATCCTCTGTGGCTAGATTGATTCTGACTAACTCCAGCTTGTCTTCCCTGCCCCTGTTTACTATGGGCATGTTCCTGCTGACTGACGGTGTCCACGCCAAGTTTGACACCCCTAGGTCTAAGTTCTTTTGGGAAGGAACATGGACCAAAAAGAAATACCACCTGATCGAGTGGGCGGCGCTTTGCCGCCCCAAGAAATTCGGTGGTCTTGGGATCCTTAACTCCAAACTCATGAATGTAGCGCTCCTAGTCAAGTGGATCTGGAAACTCTCCCAGAACGAACAAGGGCTTTGGGCCGATATCCTTCGCGCCAAATATTTCCCCGATGGGAATTTCCTTACCTCAAAGGCGAAGGGATCGTCTTTCTGGAACAGAATTCAGGCTGTTAAGCCTGCCTTCACGTTAGGGGCCAAGTTCTGCATTAAGAACGGGAACTCCACGAGGTTCTGGCTCGACCATTG
Organism: Triticum timopheevii; assembly: GCA_963921465.1. Classification (NCBI taxonomy): domain Eukaryota; kingdom Viridiplantae; phylum Streptophyta; class Magnoliopsida; order Poales; family Poaceae; genus Triticum; species Triticum timopheevii. The sequence continues at coordinate 19,463,584 of OY997264.1, read as the reverse complement.
GCTTGGGACGGAACCTCTTTGGCGTAGTCACTTTGGCATCTACTCAACTTGCCACTAACGTCGATATTTTGGTGGCCTATGCGCTAAGATCCAACCCCCCAGCCATATCTTTCAAAAGGCCACTTCTCACCCACGAGCGAGCTAGTTGGGATGGGCTCCTAACTATGCTGCAGGGTTTTTCTCTCCTCCCAGAGGCCGACACGGTCTCGTGGTCCCTCTCGAGCTCCGGGAAGTTAACGGTCCAGTCCCTTTACAATAAGCTCACTGAGGGACCGACTCTTGACATAGCTAGGAGGCTATGGAAAGCATCTATCCCTTTGAAGATCAAAGTGTTTCTATGGCAACTTGTCCGTGACCGACTCCCTTCTTCTAACAACATTGCCATTAGACACGGCCCTTCGGACGGATCTTGCGCGCTATGTGGAGCGCATGAAGATGCCAACCATATATTTTTCAAGTGCCATCTAGCTCGTTTCACCTGGAGTGCCGTCCATGAGGCTTTTGCGCAGAACTGGAATCCCCATTCGGCTTCGGACCTGCGTGGGATCCTTCTTGCTCAGAGGGGTAGCTTCGGGCGTGTGTTGTGGCGCTGCGTAGGGGCGCTGTGCTGGTCACTTTGGACCACTTGTAATAAGATGACTATCGAACACAAGTTCCCTAACCATCCTGCTGACATTATTTTCAAATGCCACGTGTTCCTCCAGACATGGACTCCGTTGGGGAAACGGCGTGATGCAGATCGGATGATGGAGGCCATGGAGCGGATCCGCATGATTCAGTTGGAAGCCCGTCACTAAGATGCTGCTCATGGTGCTATTTTGGTGCTATTTTGGACTGGCTGCTTGTGTGCTACTATTTCTGTCTTTCTCTTCCAGGCTGAGGCCGGTTGCATGTTTAATACTTTTGGCTTCGGCCATGTCTCCTTTATGATGTACCCCCTGTGATGAACTTGTTGGATGCTGCCTATCGGTGAGCTTTATTAATTTAAAGCCGGACGCGTCGTGCGTCTTCGTTCTAAAAAAAACGGTGCTCACGGCCTAGAACAAATAGAGTTTGCCAACCCCTAAAAAAAAGATAGAGTTTGCCAATATTGACCTGACGCTGAGAGGAGGCGTAGTTGAGGCGCCAGGTTCTCTTCTGTACGAGAGTTCTGGTGATGAGTTGCATGGACAACAAGTGACCCGGCAGCGAATGGAGGCCACAGTAGAAGGTGCGGCTCATCAGGAGATTGACTGACTGAGACTAACCCTGAAGAGGCTATCATATTCATATTCATATCAGGAGGGAGGGAGAAAGGGGATTGTCAGATGTTAACTTCTCACTCATAAACTGAACACAACTGGTGAGTTTATGTGCTGCTATGAAAGCTGAAACAGAAGTGGTGAGTTTCTGTTTACTCAATTTAGGGTACTGTTACAATTCTATATAACTGAACATACATATGCATACATAAAAGAAGAATCAAGATATTATGTGCACTTCGTGAACTCTTCCAACGCAATGTGGTGTACACTCAGCAGAGCCTCTGTTAGAGAACAGACTTCCTGTGCCGCTATCGCCTAATGGGGCATACACACAAAAACACCCATCCAACCCAAGGGTGGTGATACATAGTATACAGTTAAAATAACTAGGCATTGTAGTTTAGCTGTCTTTTCAGCTTTCAAAAAACTCACCAATCTTGTTTTCCAACTGCTCAGCAGTATACTCATTCTGACGACTCCTTCGTGACATCAATCGCTTCAATGGAAGTCCTCTGCGATTTGCCTGCAGTGCCAGTGCATGCAGGAAGGCCTTGTATGGTGTAACTACTAGATTCTTTATCTCGTCTCGCAGTTCGTACTTAACACTAGGTACAACCTTCCAGGTCATCTGGCGATCGCAGATACTGACAAATCCTTGAGTAAATTCAGCCAAGGATGAACGGCGCGGTTTCTTCAGATAATCTTCCTTCATCAATGACAGTACAAGTGGAGCCCAACATTCCTCAAAGTAGCCCCTTCTGTATCTCTGGATCATACAAATGAGCCTGCTCACCAGTTCTACATTCCAAAAGGGTGCTCCTGGACGGCGCACCATCTGCCAAACATCACATGCATTATTCAAGAGGATTATGTATTCTCGGTCCTTTTCAGCTTGGCACATCTTTTTTGCATCTTCCTCCAGCTTCGATACCCAGCAGTCAAACACGTGAGAGTAAGGATCAACGGTGCAATCTCCAGTGGCGAGTATTAACTGCACCATATCTGTGTTGCTGTCGAAAAACTCCAGGACTTGATTGAAAACAACAGTTGCTGGATGAATGGTAGATTCTTCACTGTTATCGATGCTACTTGCAGCCTGATCAAGTACTCCGCCTAAATTAATCACCATCTTACACGATATAACAGCAATCTCACCAGATCTGTTCAAAGGTAAGCCCTGTAAATTGTACAGGACATCAACGATTGCGTCAACGATAGTCAGCACTTCCTTAACATGGCAAGCGCACCAGCTTGCCTCGCTGAATGAACGTGCTAGCTCAAGGAGCTTCTCCACAGATTGCCCAGCAACCAATGAAAAGCACTCTTCTTTTACTTCTTGACATAATTGCTGACTGTTCCCATTCAGTTCTCGCCATATTAAACAGACAAGTGCAGTAGCAATTTTTAGCTTGATAACAATATCAGTTGATTCTGTGGCCAACACACAAGGATCTCCCTGAAAAACTGATGGGTTTCCTTCGACATTGGACAATCTGTTTCATGGAAAAGATTCAAACATCAGAATCTACTGCAAAAACATCAGAATCTACTGCAAAGTGCGTACAAACTTTCAGAAAGCCCCGCAGAAATTGTAAAAAATCATAGGCTCTCTCTCTCTCTCTCTCTCACCAAACATAATAGCAGATGTGTTCCAACAGAAGCATTCACTGTGGTAGAAACTACTGGAAGGACAACTGAAACAAAGCCAACCCCATCCCCATGATTTTAAACATAATGGTAAGAGTATAATTTGTTGTAGTCACTCAGTCAGAAGTTACTTGGTCAATTACTGAAACAAGTCAATTAACTCGATCGTTTTAAATGTGAGGAGAAATTCCATATTGCCAGCATACAGTTCTCCTTCCTTGCAGATGTCTGTTATTTTATAAGATTATATGAACCAGATATGTGCGCTAATTTAGGCGCCTGCAATAGTATCCCTGCGGATTATATATTGTGCAAGAAATGCCATTACTGCAAGATTTAGCATGTAAAGTAGAAATGTGTAGCAATTGGCAGGAAATCAGGGCATAATATGCTACATGGCAGGTGTATGTGTTTCCCTTTTTATGGAAAAGCCAAGATTCCGAAACTTGGAAGTGGTATTAAAAATGTTCTGTAACTGGGTCTAACAGAGAAAGTGTGTGCTGAGGAGGACTGGATAGTCCAGCGTACAGATAGAGAGACTTTGAAACACTGCACATTGCAGAAAAGTCTGGAGAAACTACCATACCAAAGCACATTGCACAGATAGTGCTCCGATGATTCCCTTGGAGGCAAGAACTGTTGCACATTTAAAAAATATCCCGATGAAAATACCATATTCACATAGTACATTCTAGTAAAATCTACTGCCTACAAAGAAAATACCAAACTGTATTCTAGAAAAGAAAATACCAAACTGCTCCTACTAGAGCCGTGCCAGGCAGTGAGAAAATGTTGCCCATTTCAGAGAAAATAGTCTTTAAAGAAAAGTATCCGATAAAAAACAGGCGCATGCGTACATCCTCTCTGGAGTTGAAAATTAAAGAGTGCTCCAGGGAGCTATGCCAACATAGCAACAGAGGGGTTGCTGGTACGAAATAAGGAGTGCCTAGATGGGGTTCGAGTGCTTTTGTATTTATCATCATTTGCTAGTACTCAGATTTACTGCAACATTGACCATTACATGGCATGATATCGACTAACAAAGCATGCAGCATGAAACCCAGATATCATCTGAATGCAAACATTTTGGACTACAGACTCCAATATTGGCCATTGGATTCAACGGTGTAACGCTAATCAAGTAAAAAGAAAAACTCGAATCAGGCAACCCATTTTCCATTTCATCAACGGAACAGCAGTTCACAACCAAACATGCAGTATGTGTGTGAGTAGAAAATGAAGAGCAGAAACCCACTGTGTTTCAAACTTCGTATGGCTTATTGACATTCCAGCGGTTAACTGAACCTTGGGAACACCTTGTGGCTATAAATCTGTGCTAAACCACTGGCTCTCTGCATCTTTAGCCGGGATAAATACCTGTATACTACTACCTTAAAATGGAAACCCGCTGTTCGTTGAATCCCATTGGAAAAACTAATATGCTGAACGTTTCAGAGAGCAGTGAATGAGGACAGCAACGCATCAGCAACAGTATTGTTAACCCTCGCAATGAAAATGGAAAGGAGGATCGAAAATGTTTCCTAACTGAACCTGACAGAGCAACAGGGACAGACAGTGTGTTCTGACTGAGAGACGTCGTACACAATGAAATTTCCGGTAAAATCGTACAAACAAGAAAGAAAGAGGGGGGGGGGGGGGGGGGGGGGGTGAGAAATTGGTAGAGTGCTGCAACACCTGCGGATGGGGTCGTCGTAGTGGATCGCGGCTTGCCTGAGCATGCCGACGGCGTGACGCGCCCCCCGCGTCATCTCCTCCATGAATTCAGGGTCGATGAGGCGGGCTTGAGGAACTGCTTCGAGGTAGCGGATTTGCGGGTACCGGAAGTACCCGTCGGCGCCGGCGTGGGGCGCCCTGCGACGGAGGAGGATTGGACGGGTGATCTCTTCCTCTTCGAAGAAGCCGCGGGCGGCTGCGGCGGCGACTGCGACACCGTTCGCGTCCACCAAGGTGTGGGTGCGGGGCGGCTGCTGCTCCGGCAGGCGGCGGCCGTCTCCACCACCCGCGAACCCCTCCAGAGGCGGAGGCAGAGGCATAGGCAGAAGCAGGAGGTTCCTCCAGAGCCACCAGACAACGACGACGGCCACCGGCGCGGCGAGGTGGAGGGCAAGGTAGGCCGCCGCGGAGGCGCAGAAAGGGCGCGGCGGCGGGGCGGAGGCGCAATCGAGATTCGGAATGCAAGACAGATTGGCGTACACAAGTTCAGGCATGGCCGCCGGCGACGCTGCTGGGGGTCGGAGAAGTTCCGGGGAAAGGGGGAAGTGGGCGGGTTGCGAGTTGCGACTGCTTTGGCTGTTTTTGCAAAGGTGTTGGTGGGTGCTCTTAATTTTTGGCTGGAATTTGACACGGTTGCGAGCGTGACGACGAGAGCGACAGCTGAATGAAAATCTCCTCCTGTAAACCGAGGTCTACAAAGGTTTGATTGGTATACAAAACGCCTCCTCGGCAAATTCTCGATAGTATGGAATGTTTGCACTGCTCATTTGAATCACCTACTTCAAATTGTTACTAGTGGTATTCGTAGTGAATTACGTACTCCCCTTGTAATCAAATGTAGGGCATTACAGCAAAAACGTCCTCCATTTGTTTACAGTACTACAGAGAATTTTTTTTACCTTATCGCAAGATTTTTGCTTGTAGTACTACTCCATGATTGGCTGATTTTTCACTACTCGACTGATGTTGAGAGAGAGAGAGATGATTGGCTATTATCCATGTGGCTTGATGGTGAGATGTACACTTTGAATATGCGCCTGATCTTCCCAGAACAGTGGCATGCATTATAATCTTGTTGATGAATTATAAAGAAACAGTAATTTGTACTCCCTCCGTTCGGAAATACTTGTCAGAGAAATGGATGTATCTAGAACTAAAATACGTCTAGATACATCCATTTCTTCGACGAGTATTTCCGAACGGAGGGAGTACGTCGGAGCGGGCTGTCAGAGTACAAACCGACAATTTGCCGGGGGTTTTGACTGAAGGCATCGTCGGTAATTGTTGCCCGTAGCAACAACACGCCCTCCTCCTTTGCTATGATTTGGATCCATCCAAGTTCATCTTGAATGCATTCCGAGTTTTACGGGATGTTTTGGACTTGAGTTGTTTATTTACATCACCTCCTTTACGAATTACGTATCTTGAAAGAAAATGCGATCACCTGTAGATCAGGCTTGTTTAAAATTTTGGTTGCTTTTACCCAGACCGCTGGACTAAAATACAAATCCAATGATTTCCTTGTTGAGTAAATTGCATAAAACCACCATGTTAGGGTCATAACTCTAGTAAAGCAACCACTTTACAAAACATGATACTTTGCGGGGCAACAAAATTGTGACAACGGCAACAACACACTGAACTGAAAAATGAGCCCGTTTTGATGTGGCCAATCGCGCGCTAGCCGACAGCAGTGACGGCGCCGCGCTAATGGTCGCTAACGGCCGTGCCGACCAAGTCGGTTGGCCCAATCCCTAAATTGGTGAACTGAAATTGTTGTCTTCCAGATCTCTCCAAGAGGCCATTGTGGCGGCGCAGAGGGGAGCGAGGCAGAGTGGTGCGAGAGAGTGAGTGAGTGAGAGGAGAGGCTGGGAACAACACTGTTTCCCTTTAGGGAATGGCCGACCGGCTCGGTCGATACGGCCGTTAGCGCGGCATCGTCACCGCTGCGGGCCAACGCGCGATGTCGTCATCTATTTTGGGATGAAGGCAATACTATATAATATTCCTTCTATCCTGAAATAAGTGACTCAACTTTATACTAATTTTAGACGGGTGCGTGTAGGTGAAAGAGAATCTCGCCCCATTCGGAATTTTCTTCGCTTCTTTCTTGACGGGACTTTACTAATTTTTTTTTCTGACTAGCAGTATAATTCAAGACTCGTTCAGAATCGGTTTGACATCTGACGTTTCATTTGGGAGGCAGTAGCAGTATGTACCTGCTTAACGACATCAAGCATGGCACTTTCTTGCCAAGCCAATCTCGAGTACTACTATGGCTTATCCATTGTTTGTCCGGTAATAATAACCTTAGAGCATTTCCAATAGCCGCACTATATAAGCGTCGCGCTGAAAAAGTAGCGTTTTAGCGCGCGCTACCGCTCCGGACGCTCCAGCGGACGCGCAAAAACCGCGCGCGCGGCATATCTAATACAGCGCGCGGGCGAAAACGCCATGACACGCCGCTTATTTGTTGTGTCCGCTCCCGCGCGCTGGACTGCAACTCTACCTACCCATCCAGCCGCTGCCGCCGCCATCGCCTGTGTCACCCCATTTCTTCCGGCGACCGTTCCGGGGCTTCCCCAGTCTCTCCCCGCGCGGCCGCGGCTTCCTCCGTCTCCCTCTAATCAGCGCCGCTCGTCGCGCGCGGCAGTCCTCCGACGAACAGCGTCCGGCCGCCCACTGCCGCTTGGCGCCCGCAAGGTGTTCGACAAAAAGCCCGCAAGGTATGTATTGCTTCCAACTTCACATTTTTACATGAAATTTGGTGCATGTTGTTTGTATTTTTTTATAGCCTAGTTTTGAACATTGTAGATGAGTTCGTCATATGATTCTTCCGAAGAAGAATTTGATATCGAAGAGGAGGAGGATCTTGCAATGATCCTAGTTATGCACATCAATAAAAAACCGAAGCACGGTGGTTCGGTTATGGGTCGGCAGAAAATTTGGAGGGATAGGATCGATGCCCACAACAAATTGATGAGGCACTATTTTGTGGAGAATCCCACATACCCCGAGTCGTACTTTCGTCGCAGGTTTAGGATGAGCACCGAGTTGTTCAGGCGCATTACAGAGAAACTAGCGAGCCATGACCGTTTTTTTCAGCAGAGGAGGAATGCCGCCGGAGAGCTCGGGCATAGCACCTTTCAGAAGGTGACAGCCGCTTTACGTATCTTGGCATACGGTATCCCCGCTGATCTAGTTGATGATCACTTGGCCATGGGTGAGAGCCAAGCCATCATGTGTGTCAAGCGCTTCGCAGTTGGAATTGTGCAAGTGTTTGGCCCAGAGTACTTGAGATCTCCCAATGCTGAAGACGTCGCAAGGCTATTGGAGATGAACAAAGCTCGCAGGTTCCCAGGTATGCTTGGCTCAATAGATTGCATGCATTGGAGTTGGAAGAATTGTCCAAAGGCATGGCATGGCCAATTCCACGGACAAAAAAAGGGTTCCACTATAATCCTTGAAGCGGTGGCCGATCAAGAGACTTGGATTTGGCATGCTTTTTTTTTAAATGTCTGGATCTTTGAATGACATCAACATTGTCAACCGGTCACCACTGATGAGTAAGGTTGCAAATTGTAAACTGCCACCGGTGCAGTTTGTAGCTAATGGCCGTACATACAACTATGGCTACTATCTTGCGGATGGCATCTACCCAAAGTGACAAATATTTGTGAAGCCGTTGAAAAAACCGGAAGGTAAGAAATATCTTGATTTCCACAAAGCTCAGGCGGCGGCTAGAAAAGATGTGAAGAGAGCTTTTGGGATTTTGCAAGCCCAATTTGCTATTGTGAGAGGATCGGCTAGATTTTGGGATTAAAAAATGTTTTGGTACATTATGCACGCTTGTGTGATCATGCACAACATGATCATCGAGAATGAGTGTGGCCAAGATGTAGACTACTCTCACTATGATCTCTTGGGACACCCCGTGCGAGTGCGGCGGATGGCTAAAAGAGTGGCCCGTTTTATTGCCTCCTATCATGTCATTCGACGTCCGGCAGCGCATAATGATCTTCGGAAGGATCTCACTGAGGAGTGGTGGGCTTGGAATGGCCGCCAAAGAGCATCATGATTTGTGCGTTTGATGTTGTATTGTTGAACTATTTGTTGTATTTGATGAAAGATACTATTTGTTTGAGTTGTAATAATAAATTGAACTATTTATTATTGATTTATTTTGTTTGTGTTTGATCTTCTAGCTTGTGTTTGGAGCGCATATGTTGTTTGTGCGAGAGCGCACACGCTGCATTTTAGCGCGCCTGCTGGAGCTACGCACGCGCGCTGCATTTTAGCGCGGCTGCTGTAGCCAGCGCTGCGCACAACGCCAAACCTGGCGATGGGCGCGCCGCAAACCAGTTTTTAGCGCCGTGCGTTGAGCTGCTGTTGGATATGCTCTTATACCTTGTTTTTTTGCAAAATGTTAGCTAAATACTTTCTCTGTCCTAACTTACAACCTACCAAAAACGTCTTATCGCTTGGAAAGGAGGTATTAAGGGCATCTCCAACGCCGGCCCGTAAACCTCCCGCAGCCGTTCGGACCGGGCTGTCCGGACCGCGAAAGCCATCCAAGGCCGATCTGTATTGGTCCGCGGAGCGGTCCGGACACACGAAACGTCGCTCTCTGCCCCTTGGCCCACCCAAAAGGAGGGCCAAGTCCGTGCTTTTGTAGCATCTCGCACTGTTTCCACGTCAAAATCCTCCATTCTCTTCTTCCACTCCCCGCTGCTCTCCGCCCAATTCCCGCTCTTTTCTCCCACCCTCTCCTTCCCTCCGCCGCCAACGCATGGAACCGGGTATCACGCTTGCCTGGAAGATCAGCTCAGAGAAGTGGCAAAATCATCGCGTCAAAGCGAAAGCCGCAAAGGAGGAGAAGATGAGGAAGCGTCTGGCCGCCAGTGGGGCTGGTGGTGACAATGGTCATGACGGACAGGGCAGACGGGGCGGTCGGTGAGGCCGTGGAGGATGCAGCCAGACGGGCGCACCCACAGTACTGATGGCGCCGTAGCCGGAGCCTTACATGCCTCCGTACTACTACACCGCCAATTAGCTCACAAACCCGCCAGTACGGTTCCTTACATCGTCGATGTTAACGTGGCGCCACTCTTCTTTGAGTATTCTTCATCGTCGCTCGTCCGGGCGAGAACGGCAGGCGGAGAGCAGATGGGTGCCCGCGCGTTGTTCGCTGCAATGTCGAGAGCGGGGGAGCCGGCATACAACACGGACAGGGAGATGCTCGATATCATCCACGAAGGGGGCGAGGGAGGATGAAGGGGCTACGAGGACGGGCACGTGAAAGACTCAGATCCCACCCAGCCGGGAACTACCAGCGACAGCAGTCCTACACCCACACGGACACGCAACAGTCCTACACCCAGACCGGCGATGGCACATAGCAACAACAACATTAGGCCGCCGGAGCAACATCCGGAGGGTGGGGAGAAGGATGGGGACGATGACGACGATGATCCGGATGATATAGCCAGCGATCCGAAGAAGAAGGGTAGATGAGAAAGCTTCAACATGCGGGAGGACGAGCTGTTGTGCGACGCATGGTTGGGCACTAGCCTCGATATTTTCCATGGCACTGATAACCCACAAGTATACGGGATCGCAACAGTTTTCGAGGGTAGAGTATTCGACCCAAATTTATAGATTCAACACAAGGGGAGCCAAAGAATATTTGTAAGTATTAGTAGTTGAGTTGTCAATTCAATCACCCCTGGAGATTAAATATCTGCAGCAAAGTGATCAGTAGCATAGTAGTATGATAGTTTGATAGCGATAGCAATGATAGCAACAATAACGGTAACGGTAACATCAGTAGTGATAATTTTGTAGCAATTATAACAGCAGTAGCAACAGTACTAACTTAGCAAGAACAATATGTGAAAAGCTCGTAGGCATTGGATCGGTGATTTCGTTGGATAATATTCATCATATAACAGTGATAACCTAAGGCGACACAGAACTAACTCCACTTCATAAATATGATGTAGGCATGTATTCCGTAAATAGGCATACGTGCTTATCATGGCATTTTTTTGTCCTACCCTCCCATGGTAGCGGGATCCATAAGGAAACTAAAGGATATTAATGTCTCCTTTTAATAGAGAACTAGAATAAAGCATTAACACATAGTGAATACATGAACTCCTCAAACTACGGTCATCACCGGAAAATATCCCAATTATTGTCACCTTGGGGTTGATGGATCATAACACATAATAGGTGCATATAACTTGCAACAGATCACAAACAAAGATATAATGGTGAAAACATAAACGGTTCAAATCTGAAACCATGGCACTCTGGCCCTAGTGACAAGCATTAAGCATAGCAAAGTCATTGCAACATCAATCTCAGAACATAGTGGATACTAGGGATCAAGCCCTAACAAAACTAACTCGATTACATGATGAACCTCATCCAACTCACCATCGTCCAGCAAGTCTATGAAAGAATTCCTCACTCCTGGCTGTGGGCATCATGAAATTGGTGATGGAGGATGGTTGGTGATGACGAAGACCGAAGATCCCCCTCTCCGGAGCCCCGAACGGGCTCTAGATCTGGCCTCCCAATGAAGAACAGGAGGTTGCGACGGCTCCGTATCGTAAAACGCGCTGAAACTTCCTCTCTTTTTTCTCTGAAAAAATAGGATTTTATAGCATCGGAATTAGGGTCAGCGGAGCCTCGTGCGCCCCACTACCTACCAGGGCGCGCCAGAGGGGGATGGCATGCCCTGGTGCCTTGTGGGCAGCTGGGCCCCCCCTCCAGTGGGTCTTGGTTCCAGTATTTTTTAATTATTTAAAAATAATTCTCTAAAAAGTTTCGTCTAAATCCGAGAACTTTTATTTCTACACAAAAACAACACCATGGTAGTTCTGCTGGCCATCTTCATCGGTGGCCATCTTCATAATCCCGACGCTCTCCATGATGAGGAGGGAGTAGTTCACCCTCGGGGCTGAGGGTATGTACCAGTAGCTATGTGTTTGATCTCTCTCTCTCTCTCTTGTGTTCTTGAGGTGATACGATCTTGATGTATCGCGAGTTTTGCTATTATAGTTGGATCTTATGATGTTTCTTCCCCCTCTACTCTCTTGTAATGGATTGAGTTTTCCCTTTGAAGTTATCTTATCGGATTGAGTCTTTAAGGATTTGAGAACACTTGATGTATGTCTTGCCATGCTTATCTGTGGTGACAATGGGATAACACGTGATCCACGTGATGTATGTTTTGGTGATCAACTTGCGGGTGCCGCCCATGAACCTATGCATAGGGGTTGGCACACGTTTTCGTCTTGACTCTCCGGTAGAAACTTTGGGGCACTCTTTGAAGTACTTTGTGTTGGTTGAATAGATGAATCTGAGATTGTGTGATGCATATCGTATAATCATGCCCACGGATACTTGAGGTGACAATGGAGTATCAAGGTGACATTAGGGTTTTGGTTGATGTAAGTGCATCTAGTGCCCCTTAGTGATTTTGGTGTATTGAAGACTTATAGGTTAAGGGACCGATGCGTTTGTGAGTGTACACAGGTCTATAAGTCTACGAGGGGTTTGATATTTACAGAGAAAGTCGACCCCTAAAAATGAAGTTCTTCGACTGATGACTTTGGATTTCTGAAGACTTTGAAAGTGAAGAAATTGGTGTAACCTTGAAGACTTGGCATTCATCCGAGGAACATGAAGCGTGAAGACTTTTGTTTTTATAGTTTCATTTTCTCTTTCTTGAGTCATAGGAAACACCGTACTGTGCAATTCCATGTGATGCTCAACTCAAAATCCATGGGAGTCGAGGAAATACTAAGGAAAATTTCTAGTGGTGCTCAACTCAAAATCCTACACCTACCAATCCCTTCGAGTGAAGCCATTGGAAATCTCATGCAATTCAGTCAATTTATTCAGTAATAGAGACGAAGTTCTTCTGGTTGCTGAGGAATTTGTTCTGACTGAGGAGTTAGGAATTCACCAGTGCGGATTGCCTACATAGTGAGGAACATGATAGCCCTAAGGAATTTGAGAGTCAAAATTCTGCCCGTTGATGTGCTATGCGCTAGCTGTCCCAAAATATCTACCCACCTAATGGTCATATCATTGAAGGGCATTTATGTCTTATCATGTCGGGCTGCTCCCTAGGCTATAAATAGCCGCCCCCTACAATTACTAGATGGTTGGTTGCTCCGAGAGAAACTGACACTTGTCATTTGAGAGCATCCCATCCTCCGAGGACTTTGAGCGAAAATCATCAAGTGAGGAAAACCCAAACCCAACACCTACAAACCCAAAGTGATTGAGCATCACTGAAGAGATTGATCCTGCGTGGGTCCGATGCTTGTTACCTTTCAAGACTATTCTTCTTCCAGACGGTTAGGCGTCATGGTCTAGAGCATCCAAGAGGAATTGGGGATCGCCGAGTGACCTAGTCTGTGAAGGTTTGGAAGTCACCTGAAGACTTACCACGAGTAATTGGGCGAGGTCTGTGTGACCTTAGATCAAGGAGAATATGGTGAGGACTGTGTGTCTGGGACTGTGTGTCCTCGAGTTTAAATACTCAGCCGCTCCAACCAAACGTACAACTGAGACAATAGTTGGAACTGGTCTACCAAATCATTGTCTTCACCGAGCTTACTGGTTCTATTTCCTCAACTCTTTCATTTCCTCAGTTCTGTTGTTGTGTCCTTGTTCATATCTGTTTGAAGAGTTTAACTGAAGACTTTCTCAATTTCCTCAGTTCAATTTCTTTAGTCTGTCCGTCTTCTTTCTGTGTTATCCCGTGCTTACGCTTTCTGTACTCTGTGCTTGTCTTCATTTCATCATGATGACTGTGCTTGTGTTCTGTTATGTTTACATCTGAGTACTTATTCTGCTGCAAGTAGTTCTTCATTTATGAATTTTCTCACCAGCAAATTTCTCGGTGAAGAATTCATAAAAATCGCCTATTCACCCCCCTCTAGTCGATATAACGCACTTTCAATTGGTATCAGAGCAAGGTACTCCCTTGTTCTGTGTGATTTTGGTTTAACCGCCTAGAGTTTTAGTTATGTCGACCGCAGGTATGATCAAGGTCTCTGCTGGGTGTCCTACCTTCGATGGAACGGACTACCCCTATAGGAAGAATAAGATGCGAATGCATCTTGAGGAAATTGATAACGATCTCTGGTATGTTGTGGAAAATGGTGTTCCCTCAGTCACACCTTCTCTGAACGCTACTGATGGGAAGAGATTCAAGCAACTCGATTCTCAAGCGAAGAATATCATATGTGGCCATCTGAGCAAAGGGCAGTATGGAAGAGTGAGTGCTTTGGAAACTGCTAAGCTTATCTGGGATAGGCTGTCCAAAGTAAATGAAGGAGTCTCAACTCAACGTAACTCTCGTGTTGACGTTCTTCGCAATCTCTTCAACCGCTTCAATAGACTTGAAAATGAAAATGTCCAGCAGACCTTCGATCGCCTCACTGACATCTCAAATGAGCTTCAAGCGCTTGGTGCCACGGACATCACCGACCATGAGGTGGTGAAGGAATTGCTGAGATCGCTCGATTCTTTATTTGATACTCTGGCGCTAATGATTCAAGAGCGTGCTGATTACAAGTCACTTGATCCCACTGATATCCTCGAGAGGCTAAATACTCATGAGTTCCAGCTTGCTGAGAAGAGAGATCTCTATGGTTCGAGCTATGGCAGATCACGTGCTCTGAAGGCCAAGGCAGTCTCTGAGTCTGAAGATGAATACTCTGCTAGCAGCCTTGGTGATCCTGAAGAACTGAGCCAGGAACTAGCACTGCTCGTGAAGAAATTTCAGAAGTTCTCAAGACGTGGTCGCTTTGGAAAATCCTCAAGGAGCAATGATTCCTCATCCAGTGACTACAAGAAGAGGCTATGTCACAAATGCAAGAAACCTGCTCACTACATCCAATATTGTCCTCAGTGGGATAAGGAATCAAAGAAGAACAAATACAAGGACTACAGTTCTGATGACGCAAAGAAGAAGAAGAAATCTTCAAAGTCTTCATCATCAAAATCCTCGAAGTCTTCATCTCACAAGAAGAGCAGCTCCAAGAAGGCTCGGGCATTCATTGGCAAGGAAATGGACTCTGAGGCTGAATCTGAGGAACATGAGGATGTGGAGGCATCTGAGGAATCCGAGTCTGGTGTGGCGAGCCTACCTCTCGCTACTGCATTCGTCAGCAAGTCTATCTTCAACCCTGAAGAAAATGGCTTCACCAAAAAGGCTGATGAAGGCAATGATGACTACGCTCCCACCTATTGCTTCATGGCAAAGGGTGCCAAGGTAACTAAATATGCCTCCTCTGAATCTAGTGAGGATGAATCTGATGAAAACCTCAAGCCCAGCTACTCTAAACTTGCTAAAATTCCAGTGAAACAACAAAAAGCTTTTGAAAAGGTTCAAAACATGCTAGATAAAAGTGATGATATGTTGGGTGAAGAAATGGATCGCACCAAAATCTTGACTGAAAATCTTCAGAGACTTCAGTCCAAGTTTGACAACCTTCAAGGTCATCATAACACTCTCTTAGCTGATCACGAGAAGCTTTCTTATGAATTTCTTCAAAGAAAGCAAGGTCTTGAGAAGCTAAGAGTGGATTATAAAGATCTTCAGAAGGAGCGCGATTCATTACTTGCTCAACAAATCAGCACTACTGATACGTCTCTGCCATATCTATAATTTTTGATTGTTCCATGCCAATATTATTCAACTTTCATATACTTTTGGCAGCTTTTTATACTATTTTTGGGACTAACATATTGATCCAGTGCCCAGTGCCAGTTCCTGTCTATTGCATGTTTTGTGTTTCGCAGAAACCCAATATCAAACGGAGTCCAAACGGGATAAAAATGGACGAAGAATTATTCTGGAATATTTGGGATTTTCCGGAGGAAGAATCAACGCGAAACAGTGTCTGGGGTGGCCACGAGACAGGGGGCGCGCCCTCCCCCTAGGCGTGCCCTGGACTCTCATGGGCCACCCGTAAGGCGGTTGACTCTCTTCTTTTGCTGCAAGAAAGCTAATTTTACGAGAAAAATCTGGGCGAAAGATTCACCCCAATTGGAGTTACGGATCTCCGGATATTAAAGAAATGGTGAAGGGGTAGAATCTGGAAACGCAGAAACAGAGAGATAGATCCAATCTCGAAGGGCTCTCGCCCCTCCCACGCCATGGGAGCCAAGGACCAGAGGGGAAACCCTTCTCCCATCTAGGGATAAGGTCAAGGAAGAAGAAGAAAAAAAGGGGGGGCTCTCTATCCCTTGCTTCCGGTGGCGCCGGAACGCCGCCTGTGGCCATCATCATCACCGCGATCTTCACCAACACCGCCGTCATCTTCACCAACATCTCCATCACCTTCCCCCATCTATATCCAGCGGTCCACTCTCCCGCAACCCATTGTACCCTCTACTTGAACATGGTGCTTTATGCTTCATATTATTTTCCAATGATGTGTTGCCATCCTATGATGTCTGAGAGGATTTCCATTATCCTATCGGTGATTGATGAATTGCTATGATTGGTTTGAGTTGCATGTTTTATTATTGGTGCTGTCCTATTGTGACCTCCGTGTCGCACAAGCGTGAGGGATACCTGCTGTAGGGTTTGTAATATGTTTATGATTTGCTTATGGTGGGTGGCGTGAGTGACAGAAGCACGGACCCGAATAAGTAGGTTGTTTGCATATGGGATAAAGGGTACTTGATACTTTAATGCTAGGTGTTGGGGAACGTAGTAATTTCAAAATTTTCCTACGCACACGCAAGATCATGGTGATGGCATAGCAACGAGAGGGGAGAGTGTTGTCCACGTACCCTCGTAGACCGTAAGCGGAAGCGTTATGACAACGTGGTTGATGTAGTCGTACGTCTTCACGATCCGACCGATCCAAGTACCGAACATACGGCACCTCCGAGTTCAGCACACGTTCAGCTCGATGATGATCCCCGGACTCTGATCCAGCAAAGTGTCGGGGATGAGTTCCGTCAGCACGACGGCGTGGTGACGATGATGATGCTTTACCGGCGCAGGGCTTCGCCTAAACTCCGCGATGATATGACCGAGGTGGAATATGGTGGAGGGGGGCACCGCACACGGCTAAGGAACGATCTGTAGATCAACTTGTGTGTCATGGGGTGCCCCCCTGCCCCCGTATATAAAGGAGCAAGGGAGGGGGTGGCCGGCCTAGGAGGGGGCGCACCAAGGAGGAGTCCTACTCCCACCGGGAGTAGGATTCCCCCCCCTTCCAAGTAGTAGGAGTAGGAGTCAAGGAAAGGGGGAAGAGAAGAGAAGGAAGGAGGGGGCGCAGCCCCTCCCCCTAGTCCAATTCGGACTAGGCCTTGGGGGGGCGCCCAACCTCTCCTCTCTCTTTCCCCTAAAGCCCAATAAGGCCCATATACTCCCCGGCGAATTCCTGTAACTCTCCGGTACTCTGAAAAATACCCGAATCACTCGGAACCTTTCCGAACTCCGAATATAGTCGTCCAATATATCGATCTTTACGCCTCGACCATTTCGAGACTCCTCGTCATGTCCCCGATCTCATACGGGACTCCGAACTCCTTCGGTACATCAAAACTCATAAACTCATAATATAACTGTCATCGAAACCTTAAGCGTGCGGACCCTACGGGTTCGAGAACAATGTAGACATGACCTAGAACTATTCTTGGTCAATAACCAATAGCGGAACCTGGATGCTCATATTGGCTCCCACATATTCTACGAAGATCTTTATCGGTCAAACCGCATAACTACTACGTTGTTCCCTTTGTCATCGGTATGTTACTTGTCCGAGATTCGATGTCGGTATCCAATACCTAGTTCAATCTCGTTACCGGCAAGTCTCTTTACTCGTTCCGTAATACTTCATCCCGTAACTAACTCATTAGTTACAATGCTTGCAAGGCTTAAGTGATGTGTATTATCGAGAGGGCCCGGAGATACCTCTCCGACAATCGGAGTGACAAAACCTAATCTCGAAATACGCCAACCCAACATGTACCTTTGGAGACACCTGTAGTACTCCTTTATAATCACCCAGTTATGTTGTGACGTTTGGTAGCACCCAAAGTGTTCCTCCGGTAAACGGGAGTTGCATAATCTCATAGTTACAGGAACATGTATAAGTCATGAAGAAAGCAATAGCAACATACTAAACGATCAAGTGCTAGGCTAATGGAATGGGTCATGTCAATCACATCATTCTCCTAATGATGTGATCCCGTTAATCAAATGACAACTCTTTTGTCCATGGCTAGGAAACATAACCATCTTTGATAAACGAGCTAGTCAAGTAGAGGCATACTAGTGACACTATGTTTGTCTATGTATTCACACATATATTATGTTTCCGGTTAATACAATTCTAGCATGAATAATAAACATTTATCATGAAATAAGGAAATAAATAATAACTTTATTATTGCCTCTAGGGCATATTTTCTTCAGTCTCCCACTTGCACTAGAGTCAGTAATCTAGTTCACATCGCCATGTGATTTGACACCAATATTCATATCTGTATATGATTAACACCCATAGTTCACATCATCATGTGACCAACACCCAAAGGGTTTACTAGAGTCAATAATCTAGTTCACATCGCTATGTGATTAATACCCAAAGAGTACTAAGGTGGATCATGTTTTGCTTGTGAGAGAAGCTTAGTCAATCGGTCTGTCACATTCAGAGCCGTGTGTATTTTGCAAATATTCTATGTCTACAATGCTCTGCATGGAGCTACTCTAGCTAATTGCTCCCACTTTCAATATGTATCCAGATTGAGACTTAGAGTCATCTGGATCGGTGTGAAAACTTGCACCGAGGTAACTTTTTACGACGGGCTCTTTTATCACCTCCATAATCGAGAAATATTTACTTAGTCCTCACTAAGGATATCCTTGACCAATGTCCAGTGATCTACTCCTAGATCACTATTGTACTCCCTTGCCAAATACAGAGCAAGGTATACAATAGGTCTGGTACACAACATGGCATACTTTATAGAACCTATGGCCAAGGCATAGGGAATGACTTTCATTCTCTTTCTATCTTCTGCCGTGGTCGGGTTTTGAGTCTTACTCAATTTCACACCTTGTAATACAGACAAGAACTCTTTCTTTGACTGTTCCATTTTGAACTACTTCAAAATCTTGTCAAGGTATGTACTCATTGAAAAAACTTATCAAGCGTCTTGATCTATCTCTATAGATCTTGATGCTCAATATGTAAGCAGCTTCACCGAGGTCTTTCTTTGAAAAACTCCTTTCAAACAATCCTTTATGCTTTGCAGAATAATTCTACATTATTTCCGATCTACAATATGTCATTCACATATACTTATCAGAAATGTTGTAGTGCTCCCACTCACTTTCTAGTAAATACAGGCTTCACTGCAAGTCTGTATAAAACTATATGCTTTGATCAACTTATCAAAAGCGTATATTCCAACTCCGAGATGCTTGCACCAGTCCATAGATGGATCGCTGGAGCTTGCGTATTTTGTCAGCACCTTTAGGATTGACAAAACCTTCTGGTTGCATCATATGCAACTCTTCTTTAAATCCATTAAGGAATGTAGTTTTGTTTATCCATTTGCCAGATTTCATAAAAATGCGGCAATTGCTAACATGATTTGGACAGACTTAAGCATCGCTACGAGTGAGAAAATTTCATCGTAGTCAACACCTTGAACTTTGTCAAAAATCTTTTTCGACAAGTCTAGCTTTGTAGATAGTAACACTACTATCAACGTCCGTCTTCCTCTTGAAGATCCATTTATTTTCTATGGTTTGCCGATCATCGGGCAAATCCATCAAAGTCCATACTTTGTTCTCATACATGGATCATATCTCAGATTTCATGGCCTCAAACCATTTTGTAGAATCTGGGCTCATCATCGCTTCCTCATAGTTCGTAGGTTCATCATGGTCTAGTAACATGACTTCCAGAACAAGATTACCGTACCACGCTGGTGCGGACCGTACCCTGGAAGACCTACGAGGTTCTGTAGTAACTTGATCTGAAGTTTCATGATCATCATCATTAACTTCCTCACTAATTGGTGTAGAAATCACTGGAACTGATTTCAGTGATGAACAATTTTCCAATTCGGGAGAAGGTACAGTTACCTCATCAAGTTCTACTTTTCTCCCACTCACTTCTTTCGAGAGAAACTCCTTCTCTAGAAAGGATCCATTTTTAGCAATGAATATCTTGCCTTCGGATCTGTGATATAAGGTGTACCCAACAATTTCCTTTGGGTATTCTATGAAGACGCACTTCTCCGATTTGGGTTCGAGCTTATCAGGATGAAACTTTTTCACATAAGCATCGCAGCCCCAAACTTTAAGAAACGACAACTTGGGTTTCTTGCTAAACCACAGTTCATATGGTGTCGTCTCAACGGATTTAGATGGTGCCCTTTTAACGTGAATGCAGCTGTCTCTAATGCACAACCCAAAAACAATAGTGGTAAATCAGTAAGAGACATCATAGATCGCACTATATCCAATAAAGTGCGGTTACGATGTTTGGACACACCATAACGTTGTGGTGTTCCAGGTGGCGTGAGCTGTGAAACTATTCCACATTGTTTTAATTGAAGACCAAACTCGTAACTCAAATATTCGTCTCTGCGATCAGATCGCAGAAACTTTATTTTCTTGTTACGATGATTTTTCCACTTCACTCTGAAATTCTTTGAACCTTTCAACTATTTCAGACTTATGTTTCATCAAGTAGATATACCCATATCTGCTCAAATCATCTTGTGAAGGTCAGAAAATAACGATACTTGCCACGAGCATCAACACTCATTGGGTTGCATACATCGGTATGTATTATTTCCAATAAGTCAGTAGCTTGTTCCATTGTTCCGGAGAACGGAGTTTTAGTCATCTTTCCCAAAAGGCACGGTTCACAAGCATCAAATGATTCACAACCAAGTGATTCCGAAAATCCATCGTTATGGAGTTTCTTCATGCGCTTTACACCGATATGACCCAAACGGCAGTGCCACAAATAAGTTGCACTATCATTATTAACTTTGCATCTTTTGGCATCAATATTATGAATATGTGCATCACTACGACCAAGAGCCAACAAACTATTTTTGTTGGGTGTATGACAATTGAAGGTTTTATTCATTTAAACAGAACAACAATTATTCTCTGATTTTAAATGAATAACCGTATTGCAATAAACATGATCAAATCATATTCATGCTCAACGCAAACGCCAAATAACATTTATTTAGGTTTAACACTAATCCCGAAAGTATAGGGAGTGTGCGATGATGATCATATCAATCTTGGAACTACTTCCAACACTCATCGTCACTTCCCCTTCAACTAGTCTTTGTTTATTCTGTAACTCCTGTTTCGAGTTACTAATCTTAGCAACCGAACAAGTATCAAATACTCAGGGCTACTATAAACACTAGTAAAGCACACATCAATAACCTGTATATCAAATATACCCTTGTTCACTTTGCCATCCTTCTTATCCACCAAATATTCAGGGCATTTCCGCTTCCAGTGACCATTTCCTTTGCAGTGTAAGCACTCAGTTTCAGGCTTTGGTCCAGCTTTGGTCTTCTTCACGGGAGTGACAACTTGTTTGCCATTCTACTTGAAGTTCCCTTTCTTTCCCTTTGCCCTTTTCTTGAAACTAGTGGTTTTGTCAATCATCAACACTTGATGCTCTTTCTTGATTTCTACCTTCGTTGATTTCAACATCACGAAGAGCTCGGGAATCGTTTTCTTCATCCCTTGCATACTATAGTTCATCTCGAAGTTCTAGTAACTTAGTGATGGTGACTAGAGAATTCTGTCAATCACTATCTTATCTGGAAGATTAACTCCCACTTGATTCAAGCGATTGAAGTATCTAGACAATCTGAGCACATGCTCACTAGTTGAGCGATTATCCTCCATCTTTTAGCTATAGAACTTGTTGGAGACTTCATATCTCTCAACTCAGGTATTTGCTTCAAATATTAACTTCAATTCCTGGAACATCTCATATGGTCCATGATGTTCAAAACATCTTTGAAGTCCCGATTCTAAGCCATAAAGCATGGTGCACAAAACTATCAAGTAGTCATCATATTGAGCTAGCCAAACGTTCATAACGTCTGCATCTGCTCCTGCAATAGGTCTGTCACCTAGCGTTGCATTAAGAACATAATTCGTCTGTGCAGCAATGAGGATAAACCTCAGATCACGGATCCAATCCGCATCATTGCTACTAACATTTTTCAACACAATTTTCTTTAGGAACATATCAAAATAAACATATGAAAGCAGCAACGCAAGCTATTGATCTTACAACATAATTTGCAAAATACTACCAGGACTAAATTCATGATAAATTTAAGTTCAATTAATCATATTACTTAAGAACTCCCACTTAGATAGACATCCCTCTAATCCTATAAGTGATCACGTGATCCAAATCAACTAAACCATGTCCGATCATCACGTGAGATGGAGTAGTTTCAATGGTGAACATCACTATGTTGATCATATCTACTATATGATTCACGCCCGACCTTTCGGTCTCCGTGTTCCGAGGCCATATCTGCATATGCTAGCCTCGTCAAGTTTAACCTGAGTATTCCACATGTGCAAAACTGGCTTGCACCCGTTGTAGATGGACGTAGAGCTTATCACACCCGATCATCACGTGGTGTCTGGGCACGACGAACTTTGGCAACGGTGCATACTCAGGGAGAACACTTCTTGATAATTTTTAGTGAGAGATCATCTTAAAATGCTACCGTCAATCAAAGCAAGAATAAGATGTATAATAGATAAACATCATATGCAATCAAAATATGTGACATGATATGGCCATGATCATCTTGCGCCTTTGATCTCCATCTCCAAAGTACTGTCATGATCTCTATCGTCGCCGGCACGACACCATGATCTTCATCATCTTGATCTATATCAATGTGTCATCACATGGTTGTCTCACCAACTATTACTCTTGCAACTATTGCTATCGTATAGCGATAAAGTAAAGCAATTATTTGGCACTTGCATCTTATGCAACAAAGAGACATCCATAGGGCTTCTGCCAGTTGTCGATAACTTCAACAAAACATGATCATCTCATACAACAACTTATATCTTATCACGTCTTGACCATATCACATCACAACATGCCCTGCAAAAACAAGTTAGACGTCCTCTACTTTGTTGTTGCAAATTTTACGTGGCTGCTACGGGCTGAGCAAGAACCGTTCTTACCTACGCATCAAAAACCACAACGATAGTTCGTCAAGTTGGTGCTGTTTTAACCTTCGCAAGGACCGGGCGTAGCCACACTCGGTTCAACTAAAGTTGGAGAAACTGACACCCGCTAGTCACCTGTGTGCATAGCACGGCGGTAAAACCAGTCTCGCGTAAGCGTACGCGTAATGTCGGTCCAGGCCGCTTCATCCAACAATACCGCCGAACCAAAGTATGACATGCTGGTAAGCAGTATGACTTGTATCGCCCACAACTCACTTGTGTTCTACTCGTGCATATAACATCAAACCATAAAACCTAGGCTCGGATGCCACTGTTGGGGAACGTAGTAATTTCAAAATTTTCCTACACACACGCAAGATCATGGTGATGGCATAGCAACGAGAGGGGAGAGTGTTGTCCACGTACCCTCGTAGACCGTAAGCGGAAGCGTTATGACAACGCGGTTGATGTAGTCGTACGTCTTCACGATCCGACCGATCCAAGTACCGAACGTACGGCACCTCCGAGTTCAGCACACATTCAGCTCGATGACGATCCCCGGACTCCGATCCAGCAAAGTGTCGGGGATGAGTTCCGTTAGCACGACGGCGTGGTGACGATGATGATGCTTTACCGGCGTAGGGCTTCGCCTAAACTCCGCGACGATATGACCGAGGTGGAATACGGTGGAGGGGGGCACCGCACACGGCTAAGGAACGATCCCTAGATCAACTTGTGTGTCATGGGGTGCCCCCCTGCCCCCGTATATAAAGGAGCAAGGGAGGGGGTGGCCGGCCTAGGAGGGGGCGCACCAAGGAGGAGTCCTACTCCCACCGGGAGTAGGATTCCCCCCCCCCTTCCAAGTAGTAGGAGTAGGAGTCAAGGAAAGGGGGAAGAGAAGAGAAGGAAGGAGGGGGCGCAGCCCCTCCCCCTAGTCCAATTCGGACTAGGCCTTGGGGGGCGCCCAACCTCTCCTCTCTCTTTCCCCTAAAGCCCAATAAGGCCCATATACTCCCCGGCGAATTCCCGTAACTCTCCGGTACTCCGAAAAATACCCGAATCACTCGGAACCTTTCCGAACTCCGAATATAGTCGTCCAATATATCGATCTTTACGTCTCGACCATTTTGAGACTCCTCGTCATGTCCCCGATCTCATCCGGGACTCCGAACTCCTTCGGTACATCAAAACTCATAAACTCATAATATAACTGTCATCGAAACCTTAAGCGTGCGGACCCTACGGGTTCGAGAACAATGTAGACATGACCTAGAACTATTCTTGGTCAATAACCAATAGCGGAACCTGGATGCTCATATTGGCTCCCACATATTCTACGAAGATCTTTATCGGTCAAACCGCATAACTACTACGTTGTTCCCTTTGTCATCGGTATGTTACTTGCCCGATATTCGATGTCGGTATCCAATACCTAGTTCAATCTCATTACCGGCAAGTCTCTTTACTCGTTCCGTAATACTTCATCCCGTAACTAACTCATTAGTTACAATGCTTGCAAGGCTTAAGTGATGTGTATTACCGAGAGGGCCCAGAGATACCTCTCCGACAATCGGAGTGACAAAACCTAATCTCGAAATACGCCAACCCAACATGTACCTTTGGAGACACCTGTAGTACTCCTTTATAATCACCCAGTTACGTTGTGACGTTTGGTAGCACCCAAAGAGTTCCTTCGGTAAATGGGAGTTGCATAATCTCATAGTTACAGGAACATGTATAAGTCATGAAGAAAGCAATAGCAACATACTAAATGATCAAGTGCTAGGCTAACGGAATGGGTCATGTCAATCACATCATTCTCCTAATGATGTGATCCCGTTAATCAAATGACAACTTTTTTGTCCATGGCTAGGAAACATAACCATCTTTGATAAACGAGCTAGTCAAGTAGAGGCATACTAGTGACACTATGTTTGTCTATGTATTCACACATGTATTATGTTTCCGGTTAATACAATTCTAGCATGAATAATAAACATTTATCATGAAATAAGGAAATAATTAATAACTTCATTATTGCCTCTAGGGCATATTTCCTTCACTATGGTTGGTTTTTACCTTAATGAATCTTTAGTATTTGCGGATGCTTGCTAGAGTTCCAATCATAAGTGCATATGATCCAAGTAGAGAAAGTATGTTAGCTTATGCCTCTCCCTCAAATAGAATTGCAATAGTGATTACCGGTCTAGTAACGTAGTCAGTTGCTTAGGGGCAATTTCACAACTCCTACCACCACTTTTCCACACTCGCTATATTTACTTTATTGCATCTTTATCTAAATAGCCCTCAAACCGGGTTGGCTCCCTTTTACGCCGCCAACAAACCGCCAACAGTAAGACTTTAACCTTGTACTTTCTTGATCCGCCTCCGCTTTAACATTGTTCTAATAATCCTTTGTTTAACTTTCCAGGCCAATAGCTCCTTTTGGAATAAGAAGGCTTCAGATAAACCGACAAGAGCTCCTCGTGCCAAGAGCAATGCTGTCAAGAAAGCAGCCAAGAAGAAAACCGGCGAAGCTGCTGATCCGCCCGAAGATGCTGAAGATTCGGATCAAGAGGTAGAACTTGACTCCCTTGGCTCCTTTTTCATACATCTTATTAACAACGACTATCATCAGGATGATGCGGAGGTCAGCCGTGCGGACCATGTTGAGGTAATCTCTCTTTCCTCCGGTTCAGATCTTGTGTCGATTCAAAGATTTCGCCGTGCTGTTCGGGAAGTGAAACGCTCTCACCCTCTTGCTTATTTGGATCCAAAATTTTCTTTAAAGACACAGCAACCTGAAGGGCGTCGCACAACCCGACATAGTGGCCAGCAAGTCACCTCTTCCGGTTTACCGGATACTCCAACCCGGAAGCGTCGACCAGAGGTTATTTGTTCTCCCGAAAAACGTTATCCTTTGAAGGGTTTCTTCCGATACCCACTTAATCCGTCTGATCCGAATTACCAGGCGTCTTCTAACTCGTCTGGCGGTTCATCAACCACATAGCTGCCTCCCCTCAAGACCGTCGCTGGGTAAGCATATTGCTTTTTGGTTTGCTTCTTCATACATCGATTTATCATACTAATCTTTATTTTGATGTTGCAGTGCCAAGGCACGATTGAGCAAGAAAGCCAAGACCAGCGTCCCCTCTGATGATGTTGTACCGGAGAAGACCCCGGACGACGCTGGTGAAAATCCTGATATTGTCATGCATGTCACTGCCCCGCAAGACCTAGCTACCAATGCCAATCCGCCGGAAGCTGACCCGGAAACATATGTTGAAACATCAAGTCCACATGCCACGCCTTCAAGTCCAGTTGCTAATCCGCTGAGGTCGAATGCTGATTCGCCAAGCCCTGCAGCCAAACCGCCAAGCCCTGCTGCCAATCCGCCAAGCCCAGCCAAAGACAACGTCAATCCGCCGAGCCCAGCCAAAGATGATGATGACGTTGTTGTCACTAGTACTTCTTATACCGCCCCAGGCGACCCAGTTGCTTTATCGAAGCACACTGCCAACGATGAATTTGCTGCTATGGGCAAAGGAAAATGGAAGACCGACTTGTCCGACTATGTTAATCTTTCTGCTCAAGATCTTCATTCCAGATTCTTGAACCGGCTTTACACCAGCCGAGATTATGAAGCCGGTTTGGTGAATCTGATGAAGGAACGCTATGAGGTAATCTTCAAAACACCATCTTTATTCCGTATATTCATTGTATTGTAGCCCCCAAGGGCCAGTTTATCTTTGAAAAATAAACCGGGTCTTTAAAGATAAATAACACTTTGACTTCATAGCCCCCAAGGGCCGGTTTGTCTTATGAAGACAAACCGGGACTTTTATATTCCATAATGTACCTTGTTGACTTTCCTTGTGTATTTTTTGGATCAAACACACATTAGCCCCCAAGTGCCAACATTAAAACTTGTATTGATCCTTGGGACTTTAAACAATTAGTAGTAAAGAAGCAATCCGCATTAGCCCCCAAGTGCCAAGTGTATAACTGGTTATATGCTTGGGACTTTGACAATATTTACATGCTCCTCCTCTATCTGTGACAGGCTGATATAAATCGCCAAGGCACTCAAATTGCCGATCTTCAAGAGAACATCAAGACCCAACAAGCAGAAATGTCCAAGGCAAAAGATGAGCTTAAAACCGCTTTGGCAGCCATGGAGCAACTCAAAGAAGGGTTCCAGTCGGAGCGTGCCAACTGGGAGATGGAGAAAAATGCATTGCTGAAGCGGGCGGAAGACGCCGAATCAGCTCTTAAACCGGTGGTGCAAGAGCTAACTGGGTTGAAGCGCCAAGTGAATGCAATGACTTCTGCAGTGTTTGGTAAGTAGTCTTGCCAAGACTTCTTGAATGACCATCTATACCTATACTAATTACAGACTCCCAAGAAATTACCACATTAATTAGTAATTAGGAGCCGTTAATCTCGGTGGGACCGAATTATTACGGTCTGGATTAACCCATGTAACACCGTATAGGCATCTGCGTTTGATCTAGAAAAAACATCTAATATTTTTGAAGGTCAACCGTACGATCATATATGTCAAGCGTGTTGGGCTGGAACTCTCGGGGCAGAGCACGGCTTCCCCCGATCAAATAAATGTGAAGGTAAACCACCTGCGCGTGGCCCGCTACAGCCTGAGCCCTAGGTTCGTGACCGCTCTGCCAGTCCTTAGCCGCTGCCTCTCGCAATCTCACACGCTCCCGTGCAATGTATCCACGATTGCTGTTCTTTTGCAGAGCGCCGGCGGCGGCTGATCTCCCCAGTCTACCACCTCTACTTGCTGATCTGTGCTAGCACCAGCGTACCTGGATGTGATTCATGTCCTCCGCCCGGCTGCTGGACGCTAGCCTTGCCTCCACTACACTGAAGACATCTATCCATCAAGATATGTACAGCTATTATCAACTCACGTACAGTTGTTTAGTTCAGCCTTTCCTCATCCCAAGCTCTTTTCTGTACCAACAAGAAGTTCTTAATTATACACAACAGATCATAATGAGGTAGTATTCTCTTAATTCATAAAAATCTCCAGTGATTTTAGTATTTTTCATGTAAGACATTAAGGGACAAGGAAGCTGCAGTTTTTATTTCACTGGGTTGCCTCCTCTAGCTCGCAGCATCTGGCGACGGACTTAATCATAGTCAGTTTCTGAAGTTTGTATTTGCACATACTTTTTGTAAAGGACCATGTTAATATTACAGACTTATGTGGTTTTTTGATCAAGGTATTGATGGTATCCAACTATATATTGGCCACTCCGAAGATAGCGTTATTTCTTCATGTATCAATGAGGTAAGGCGATGAGAAGAATTATGGACTGATATCATTGCTTACACAGTAAAATAAATTTTCATAAATACGAAGATCTCATTAGTTATTAGGTTTGGAGATGATTTTCTTTGGTAGTTCTATATGATAAGACAACGATAGTAGTTGCCTATTTTTCTTTCTACAATTTTAATTAGAAAGGACTCAATCAGAAGAAGCGACCAATTGTTTGTGGGTTGCCGCAAAATGAAAAGAATAAAGAAAATAATCTTCATACTTTCATGTTTGAACATTCACTTCTCTCTCTTTCAATAACATGTTTCTAGACTTGGATTACTTTCTTCTACCAGTCCTTTTCAGTTAATCTTCGTGTAATATATAGTCCGTACATTTGGAGGCATGCTAAGGTTGGCCACTCCGAAGATAGCGTTATTTCTTCATGTATCAATGAGGTAAGGCGATGAGAAGAATTATGGACTGATACCATTGCTTGCACAGTAAAATAAATTTTCATAAATATGAATATCTCATTAGTTATTAGGATTGGAGATGATTTTCTTTGATACTTCTATATGATAAGACAACGATAGTAGTTGCCTATTTTTCTTTCTACAATATTAATTAGAAAGGACTCAATCAGAAGAAGCGACCAAGTGTTTGTGGGTTGCCGCAAAATGAAAAGAATAAATAAAATAATCTCCATACTTTCATGTTTGAACATTCACTTCTCTCTCTTTCAATAACATGTTTCTAGACTTGGATTACTTTCTTCTGCCAGTCCTTTTCAGTTAATCTTCGTGTAATATATAGTCCGTACATTTAGAGGCATGCTAAGGTTGTCTATGTCCATATCCATATTTTGTTTTTGGATTAACTACAGCGACATATAAATAATTAATGATGAATTATCAAGGTTAAATATTGTTCTGCAGAAAAATAATTAATGCTGCATTATCTCTCTCCAGTGGTTCATGCATTAGATGATGGTACATTTGCTCATTTCATTATCTGTACGTAGTTAGCAAAATTTAGGTGTCCTCATTTTACGTTTGATTTGTACCTTCAGACTGGGTCAGTGTGCACGGTATCTTTATTGTACATGTTCCCTGGAATAATAGAGATGAATGGAAACATTGGATTTGACCAATTTTTCTTAAATTTGTCAGCCAACTTGGGATACATCTATCACGAGCTAATATTTAGCTGGCTTTATTTTTCCAAAATAGTCCATTTCTTTTTAGGCAAATCCCGATGACGTTTTTTCCTATTATCGGTCAACCCATTCTCCTTGTATAATTTATCCACAATTAAACACCTTTTATTGTGTTTTATCGTGCATGATATGTAGCGTTCATCAACATTATTTAAGCTTCACACTTATTCCAGTTGCAAATTTTAAGGTGTCTGTCCTGCAAAAAAAAAGTTCGATCGGAACTAATAAATAACATGATTTATTCCTTCTATGTTCTTCCATACTAGCTAGCTCTCCTTTGTTTCTCTGTAAAAGGCGGGTAGAAATTGTGTTATGCCGATCTTATTGTGTAAGGTGTCAAAATGCTTTGCATATGAACTAACCCAATGCTGTTGCATTGTTTAGATGTGCCCTCAACATGTTTGGAGCGAAAGATTGTCCTTTCTAATATGGTTGCGTCTAGATCCTTCCATGATACCCAACCGTCAGACTAAATTATTAGAGGTTCTAAATATATAGAGATTTTAGATGGCAAAGGCATCAGATTACAATTATCCTCTGTGAGTACCTTTCTTTTCAGCAATTAAGTAAGTTTGCTTCATTGGTGTTTAGTATATCTATTGGTACCCTACCATATGTTTCAGAAAAAAAATACTTGAATCAATTTTACAATGCCTATATTAATATAATTTTGGTTATTGTCAATATTTTGCAGTACGGTAGACCTCCGAGCGAGATTCCAGTATGTTGACCATCATCCTTTTCCAATTCAAGGGACTATGATATTTAGTGCTCACCTCCATGATTTATTTTCATGGCCATGAAAATTGATCAATCAAGAACAATATATTTTCCTAAATTTTATTTATATAAAATCTTATGTAGTACTAATAAAATTATTAACTTTATTTTATAATTCATATTTTCTTAATTGCTAGCCCGTGCGGATGCACGGGTTGACGACTAGTGTTTGTAATTTGCCGGTTTAACATGAAATTCTTAAACCGTTGTAGGTGGCCGCATTGCTCATCTGGGCTCTGATATGCGGATGAAGTTGAAGGCAGCGTATACTCTGATTGAACAACTATATACCGGTGCCCAACGGGTTATCTGTGCAGCTTCATACAACAATCCGGCCCCCACTTTGATCAAGGATACTCTAGCAAAGTTATCTGTGACACCGGCACAGATAGAAAAGATGAATCGATCTGCTGCAAGGGCGGATGCTTTGTTGGCACTTACCCGAGCCAAAGCATGGATAGCTGACCTTGATCCGGTGGATATTGCCAAGGGCTTCCTCAGTGAACAAGAGAACGGGGCAGAGTTTGATAATGAAGCCCTCAAAGATGTGACAAGGGAGATGTGTCCTCTGGCGAGTCAGCTGGCAGAAGAAGCTAACTTGATGGTTCACCGGTCCTTCTACGATGCCAACAACAAACGTGTTGACACTGTCATACCGGAAGTGCAAAATCTTATTCCGCCAATCCGTAAGCACACTTACGCCCCTGATGTTGATCCGGCTGAACTTATAAGTGAAGAGGCTGTCTTTCAGGCTTTAACCCGGATTGGCTGGACCACCACTGACTTCCAGCTACTGGATGAAGAGGAGGAAGCTGAACCGACGCCAGATGATCCATCAACATCACGTCAACATGGTGATGAATCCTGATCTGGCAATCTGATTGATGTGTTATGAACTTTGATCTGTGGAAAGAAACAAATCCATTTTTTGGGCCTTGAAGCGCCTTGTAATAGGCTAGTGAAAATACTTTGATCTGCTACCATCGTGCACTGAGATATACTTTGTTTGATCCGCCGTAATAATTTCAGCGCTGGCTTATATATCTTCATAATGCCATGTAATCCCTATGTCTGCATAAAAAGATATGTCCGGGCGGTTTACCGTTGGACGGGTCATAATACCCAAGATAAAACCTGGCTAATAACCAAAGCGGAATGAATATGAAATAACTCATACCTGTGATATGAAATTACTTAGTAAGGGTGAAAACCCAAATTTTTGGCTGTTATATCCCTTATCCTTCAATGATGTGATGAATAAGTCATGCCGAGTTACGATGAACACCAGATGATCATACTGGCGACATATAATCAAAGCCAGGTCGGGCTTTGTAAACACCGATTTGATAAGATGGTCTGACCACTTATAGTTGAAAGCCAGGTCGGGCTAACAAACACCGGGTTGATAAGATGGTCTGACAACTTATAGTTGAAGACCAGGCCGGGTTAACAAACTCCGGGTTAACATGATGACTGAAAAGCCACACCGGGTCAAAGAACACTGGTTTAAGACAAATTCATCAAAAAGGTGAAAACTTAGCAAGAAAAGCAAACAAGAAACCATGTAGTCAAGGCTTTTCAAGGGCAGCCAGGCCCAAATTCGAGGCTTTTCATGGGCTGCCAGGCCTCTGAGTTAAACCATTTTGCAAAGCCTTTTAAGATGGGCCTCCAAATAGCCAATCATCATTTTAACTTTGACAAGTTCAGGGTCTGTATAAGATTGACTTGTCAAACATTCGACGGGTTGTGCCAGGATTACCTGGATAGGAGTGGCTTACTTGATGAAGGCAGGTTAACCCGGGGTTTTAGGTGAATACACCAGGCTTCCAAGCCGTGGGTCGATACCCAATTACAAGGGTCCTTTCAAACTCTTTGTGGCTTTTGCACAAAAGAGCCCCCAAGTAACTTTGTGAGCTGTGCTCAATGGGTGCCTATGTTTGAGCTGTGTATAACATCCAGACTCTCTTTGGCCCCTTGGGTGTGAAGCTCCCAAGCTGTGTTGTGGCATGATAGCCGGTTTAATGGACAAGGTGAAGTCATCGCTTTGAGAGTAGAAGCCCCCTTGTAACCAAGAAATATTGGAAGAACGGCAGAGGCCCTGCTTGTAGCAAGGATGCCGGTTTATTATATTGATCATAATATATACATTATCATAATATGTACATAAGGAAAGCCTATGGCTTAGTTGTAGTAAGGCCAAAGGAGAGCTATGTTCCATGGCCGTCGGGTCTCCTCCTCAGAACTACGTGAGTCTTCTCAAATGTCAATGAGGTAGTATGATCTATTGTGCAGATTTTTGCTGACCACAAAGGGTCCTTCCCAAGGTGGGGATAACTTGTGCATATCGGTCTGATCCTGGATGAGCCGAAGCACTAAGTCGCCTTCTTGAAAGGTTCGTGTCTTAACCCGGCGGCTATGATAACGCCGCAGGTCTTGTTGATAAACCGCCAACCGAGCCAAAGCCATGTCCCGTTTTTCATCTAACAGGTCCAACGCCTCTTGACGCGCTTGCTCATTGTCCTCTTCAACATAATTGGCAACCCGGGGTGAGTCATGACGAATATCACTTGGGAGGACAGCCTCAACCCCGTAAACCATGAAGAAAGGTGTATAACCCGTGGATCGGTTTGGGGTGGTGTTTATACTCCATAACATAGATGGTAACTCTTCCACCCAACAACCCGGCGTCCGCTTCAAAGGAACCATAAGCCTGGGCTTAATACCCTTCAAGATCTCTTGATTCGCCCTCTCGGCTTGACCATTGGACTGGGGATGAGCCACGGACGCTACATCAAGCCGGATGTGCTCTCGTTGGCAGAACTCCTCCATCTCACCTTTAGAAAGGTTTGTGACATTATCTGTGATGATGCTGTGTGGAAATCCAAAACGGAAAATGATCTTTTTGAGAAATTGAACCGCCGTGGCTGCATCACACTTGCTGACAGGCTCCGCTTCAACCCATTTAGTGAACTTGTCAACCGCCACCAACAGGTGGGTCTTCTTATCCTGGGAGCGCTTAAAAGGTCCCACCATATCAATCCCCAAGTGGCAAACGACCAAGTGATAGGAATCATCCATAGCTCCTGAACTGGAACATGAGCTCGACGTGAAAATTTCTGACAAGCGTCACACCGCTTTACCAGATCCTTTGCATCAACATGAGCTGTCAACCAATAGAACCCATGACGAAAAGCTTTAGCCACCAGGGACTTTGAACCGGCATGGTGACCACAATCCCCTTCATGGATTTCACGTAGAATCTCTTGTCCTTCTTCAGGAGAAATACAACGCTGGAATATGCCTGAAGTACTACAACGGTGTAACTCGCCATTGTGAATCACCATGGACTTGGACCGCCGGATTATCTGTCTAGCAAAAACCTCATCATCTGGTAACTCGCCCCGGTTTAAATACGCCAAATATGGAACCGTCCAATCCAGAGTAGTATGTAAAGTGGCCACCAAGTGGGCCTCCGGAACAGGAACAACTAAATCCTCCTCTGTAGGCAACTTAACATACGGGTTATGCAAGATATCTAAAAAGGTATTGGGTGGTACCGGTTTACACTGAGATCCCAGCCGGCTTAAAGCATCTGCTGCCTCGTTTTTGCGCCGGTCAATGTGCTCAACCTGATAACCCTTAAAATGACATGCCACAATATCCACCTCGCGTCTGTAAGCCGCCATTAGTGGATCCTTAGAATCCCAAGTACCAGAAACTTGCTGAGCCACCAGATCAGAATCTCCAAAATAGCGAACCCGGCTTAAGTTCATTTCCTTAGCCACCCGGAGACCGTGGAGTAAGGCCTCGTACTCAGCTGCATTGTTAGTACAAGGAAACATTAAGCGGAGAACATAACAAATTTTATCACCTCGAGGGGAAGTAAGAACAACTCCAGCCCCCGAGCCCTCCAATTGCCTGGATCCATCAAAGTGAATGGTCCAGTATGTATTATCCGGTTTGTCCTCTGGTGCCTGTAACTCGGTCCAATCATTGATGAAGTCAACAAGTGTCTGTGACTTGATTGATGTCCGAGGCATATACTTCAATCCGTGCGGGCCAAGCTCAATTGCCCACTTTGCAACCCGGTCAGTCGCCTCCCTGTTCTGAATTATATCACCCAAAGGAGCTGAACTGACCATTGTAATGGGATGGCCTTGAAAGTACTGTTTGAGGTTCCGACTTGCCATAAAAACTCCATAAACCAGCTTCTGCCAATGCGGATACCATTGCTTTGACTCGATAAGTACTTCGCTGATGTAGTAAACCGGCCGTTGAACCGGGTATTCCTTACCAGCCTCTTTGCGCTCCACCACAATTGCCACGCTGACAGCACGGGCATTAGCAACCACGTACATTAACAAGGGCTCTTTGTCAACCGGAGCAGCAAGAATCGGCAGTTCAACCAACTGCCGCTTTAAGTCCTCAAATGCCACATCAGCTGCATCACTCCAGACGAAATCGTCTGTCTTTTTCAACATCTGATGTAAAGGAATCGCTTTCTCTCCCAACCGGCTGATAAACCGGCTAAGGGCGGCAATTCGACCCGCCAGACACTGAACATCATTGATACACTTCGGTTTAGCCAAAGATGTAATCGCTTTGATTTTTTCTGGATTAGCCTTAATGCCTCTGTTGGACACCAGAAAACCTAAGAGCTTGCCTGCCGGAACACCAAAAACACACTTGTCCGGATTAAGCATCATTTTGTAAACCCGAAGATTGTCAAACGTTTCCTAGAGGTCATCTATCAAGGTTTCCTTCTTCCTGGATTTTAGCACAATGTCATCCACATAGGCATGAACATTACGCCCAATCTGCGTGTGAAGACAATTTTCCACACAATGTTGATAAGTTGCCTGGGCACTCTTGAGCCCAAAGGGCATAGAAACATAGCAGAAGGCTCCAAAGGGAGTGATGAAGGATGTCTTCTCTTGGTCCTTAACTGCCATCTTAATCTGATAATAACCTGAATAAGCATCCAAGAAACTCAGGCGTTCACAACTCGCCGTCGCATCAATAATCTGATCAATACGCGGGAGAGCAAAATGATCTGCCGGACAAGCCTTATTCAAGTCTATGTAGTCCACACACATATGCCAAGTGCCATTTTTCTTAAGAACGAGCACCGGATTAGCCAACCACTCGGGGTGAAATACTTCAATGATAAACCCAGCAGCCAACAGCTGGGCTACCTCTTCACCAATGGCATTGCGTCTTTCTTCGTTAAACTACCGAAGAAATTGCTTGACCGGTTTAAACTTGGGATCAATATTGAGAGTGTGCTCAGCGAGTTCCCTCGGTACACCTGGCATGTCAGAAGGCTTCCATGCAAAAATGTCCCGGTTCTCACGGATGAAATCGATCAGCGCGCTTTCCTATTTTGGATCCAGATTGGTACTGATGCTAAACTGTTTGGATGAATCGCCAGGAACAAAGTCAACAAGTTTAGTCTCATCAGCCGGTTTGAACTTCAGGGTCGGGTCATGCTCAGTGGTGGGCATCTTCAAAGGAGTCATGTCTGCCGGATCAACATTGTCCTTATAAAACTTCAGCTCCTCTGTAGCACAAACCGACTCAGTGTAAGCCGGATCACCTTCCTCACAATCCAAAGCGATCTTTCGACTTCCATGTACTATTATAGTCCCCTTATGACCCGGCATTTTGAGCTGTAAATAGATATAGCAGGGCCTCGCCATGAATTTTGCGTAAGCCGGCCGTCCAAACAGTGCATGATACGGGCTCTGGATTTTCACCACTTCAAAGGTCAATTTTTCAGACCTAGAATCATGCTCATCTCCAAACACAACCTCCAAAGAGATCTTGCCAACAGGATATGCCGATTGACTTGGTACTACACCATGAAAAACAGTGTTGGATGGTTTAAGACTCTTGACTCTCAACCCCATGCGACGAAAAGTCTCATAGTACAGGATGTTGATACTGATCCCTCCATCCATCAGGACTTTGGTGAACTTGTAACCTCCCACCTGAGGTGCTACCACCAAAGCCAGTTGACCCGGATTGTCAACCCGGGGCGGATGATCCTCCCTGCTCCACACAATGGGCTGCTCGGACCACCGTAAATAACGTGGCACCGCCGGTTCAACAGCATTAACTGCCCTTTTGTGAAGCTTCTGATCGCGCTTACACAGGCTAGTAGTGAACACATGATACTGCCCACCATTCAACTGCTTGGGGTGACTCTAATAACCTGATTGCTGCTGATTCCCATGATTATTCTGTTGGCCTTTACCACCTTGGTTATTCTGGTTGCCCTGATTATTCTGAAATCCAGAGCTTGAACCGCCGCCACTATGAAAACCTGGACCTGAACCGCCCGACGGACCCTGATCATACCGGAAGACCTCGGAATTATTGAACTCCTTCATGATATAACAATCTTTCCAAAGATGTGTGGAAGGGGCCTCCTGGGTCCCATGCTCTGGGCAGGGCTGGTTCATCAAACGTTCCAGATTCATCCCTCCGCCGTGCTGTGGCGGTTTACCCTTACGGCGCTGCATATTGGTGTTAGCCACAAGATCTGAACTATCTGCCTTGCGCTTACCATTATTACCATGGCCTCCTTGGTTGTGATGTTGTCCCTTTGCACCGCCATTCTTCTTTCCCTTCTCCGGTTTCTCCTCATCAGGATCGGGATCCTTGGTATTATCAGAATCGACATACTTAACCAAGGCTGCCATAAGGGTTCCCATGTCATTGCAGTGGCGCTGGAGCCGTCCCAACTTCATCTTGAGTGGCTTAAACCGGCAATTACGCTCCAGCGTTATGATTGCTTGACCAGCGTTAATCCGGTCAAACAAATGCAGAACTTCTGAAACCCGGCGCACCCAATGAGTTGTTGACTCGTTCTCCCCTTGAACACAAGCATCCAGATCCACAATGGACATAGGATGTTTGCACGTGTCTTTGAAATTGGCTATAAACCGGGCCTTCAGCTGATCCCATGACTCGATGGAGTTAGCTGGTAAATTTTTCAACCAAGTACGGGCTGTCCCTTCCAGCATCATCGTGAAGTATTTTGCGCAGGCCGCTTCATCCACATCCAGCATCTCCATTGCCATCTCATAACTCGACCCACGCCTCAGGTGCCTGATCCGCGGTGTAATTAGGTACCTTACGTGGACCCTTCAAATCCTTGGGCAAACGCACATTACGGAGAGCCGAAATGAGATACGGCACTCCCCAGGAACTAAAGGCAAGCCCGGTGCCTCGGTCTACTGATGCCGCTGGCTGAACTGGGGCGGGTTGATAACGACCCGTATGTAAAGCGGCCTACCTTCATGCTCTGCCATTATCCACCATGTCTTGAGCATTTGCTTCACCACGCGCCGGATTGGGTCCATTACGGCGCCGCACACTGCTAGACACTTCCGGTTCATCCATGTGCCTGCTATAGCTTGGGCTCGGACGGGGGGTTGAATGAATTCTATCTCGGCTATAGGAATAAGCCTGCTGCTGCACCACGGCGGTTTGGAGAAGATCCCTAGCCCGCCGCGTTTCAATCGCCGCCAGTGAATCGCCCTTCATCGGAATGGCTGCCAGGCGAGATGCTGCGGCAATCATGTTATCCAAAGGGCTCGAGAAGTGACCCGGCGGTGTGGACACGTATTGCGGCGGGTTATCCATTTGTCGAGGTGGTTCCGTCATCCGTGGTTGATCCGGCGCTGCCCTAGGCGCATCGGTCCGGTTTGCAGCTGCCGGATTGCTCGGCCCAGCGCCTGGTGTTTGAAAGAGGTTCAGTCCTTCGTAGACCGACGGCAGACAAGACCGATATTTCCTTCGCATTACATCATCTGATGCGTTCCGATCCAGCATGAGCCGGTAATTCTGCGCCTGTATCTGTTGTGACTGGGCATCCAAAGCGGCACGTTCTTCAGCCATCCTAGCATCCTCAATTGCCAGGTCCTCCTTAGCCTGTGTTATCTGGTCCTTCAGTTTCGCAATGTCCGCATTGTGCTGATCCTGCGTCTCCGGGGTAACTGCCGTGGTTAACAAGGTCACCCAGGCATCCATCAAACCGGAGAGGACTTGAGCCGGTCGGCGCGTCGGGGCTCCTGCCGCGGTCGCTGATCCGGTATTCATTGCTGCTGTAGATGAAGACTACAAAGTGGGTTGTGTTCCGGCCATATAAACAGCAACCCGACTTGGCGGTTCAAGGAGGTCCGGAATACTGTTGCCATCGGAATATCCTTCGAACACACCATCATGAATCTGGTACAGGGACTCGATTTCGCCAGTGGATGACTCGCCGTCGGAATAAATAGTCGTCTCGCCTTCAGACACCGGTTCACATCCGATCCCATGGACACATCCTACGAACGCACGCTTCATGGCGGGCTTAACCCGGGCTGGACTTGCAAGCTGAGCCGTCTCGACGAGGTCGGTGCAGACGTCCGGCTCAGGGCCCGGTTCGCCGATCTTGCCGATGAAGACATGAATTCCACCAAAGGGGACCCGGTATCCATACTCGATTGAGCCGGCCTCGGGGTCCCATCCTTCGTCATCGATGTAGAGCTTGCCGCGACGACTCTTGGTCATCCGGCCAACCACGTACCCCTTGAGTCCTTCAGAGCTGCCCTTCAATAACTCGAAACCATCGTGCGATAGCCCCACAGTGGGCGCCAACTATCGTGGAATTAACACGTCAGATGTCCTCATGGAAGGACTTAGTCGTAGAGCCATCGCAACGGGTTAGCTTGAAGGGGTTAAACCGGACAAGGGACACGGGAGTTTATACTAGTTCGGCTCCTTCGATGAAGGTAAAAGCCTACGTCTAGTGGTGATGGGATTGATTGGATTTCGATGACCAGGGAGCAAAATATGCTTGCCTGAGTCTCGAGTTGTTGTCTTTCTTTTCTTGAACCGCCGCTGGGTCGTCCCTTTAAATACATAGGTTGACGCCCGGCCGGTCTACAGAGTCCTGAGGCCGACTCATACAAAGTGTCCGGCTTGGTCTCTCCTTTCCTAAGTTACATTACAAGTTACACAACCACGACAGTTTACCACTATGGGCCTTAATCCGCCCTTGGGCTCTGGGCCTCTAAGCTTCAGTAGTAAAACGCCATCTTCTAGTTCTTCATGGGCTTCAATATAATTGAGGGTGAACCGGGCCCTCCTGGCCGGTTTACACTCCGTAGTTATATCCCCAACACATGACAACATCAGGATTTTCACCAGCATTTTCTGGGGTCTTCTCCGGTTCAACATCGTCAGTGGGGCCGCTGGTCTTGGCTTTCTTGCTTAATCGGGCCTTGGCGCTACAACATCAAAATAAAGATTAGTATGATAAACCGATGCATGGAGAAACAAACCGAAAAGCAGTATACTTACCCAGCGACAGTCTTGAGGGGAGGCAATTGCGTGGTTGATGAGTCGCCAGATGAGGAGTTAGAAGTTACCTGATAATTTGAATCAGACGGATTAAGTGGGTAGCGGAAGCAACCCGCCAAGGGACAAGGCTTATTAAAAGAAGAAAAGACCTCCGGACGACGCTTCCGGGGTGGAGTATCTGGTAAACCAGAAGAAGTGACATGTTGACCACTGTGCCGAGTTCTGCGGCGACCTTCTTGTTGCTGTGTCTTCAAAGAAAATTGTGGATCCAAATGAGCAAGTGGGTGAGAGCGTTTTACTTTCCGAATGGCACGACGAAATTTCTGAACGGGCACATGATCTGAACCGGAGGAAAGGGAGATTACCTCAACATGGTCAGCACGGCTGGCTTCAGCATCATCCTGATAACAGTCATTGTTAATAAGGTGTATGAAAAAGGAGCCAAGGGAGTCAAGTTCTACCTCTTGATCCGAATCTTCAATATCTTTGGGTGGATCAGCAGTTTCGCCGGTCTTCTTCTTGGCTGCTCTCTTTATAACTTTGCTCTTGGCACGCGGAGCCCTTGCCGGTTTATCTGAAGCCTTTCTTTTCCAAAAGGAGCTATTGGCCTGTAAAAATTAAACAAAGGTTTATTAGAACAATGTTAAAGCGGAGGCAGATCAAGAAAGCACAAGGTTAAAATCTTCACCGCTGGCGGTTTGTTGGCAGTGTAAAAAGGGGCCAGCCCGGTTTGGCTGCATGCAGCAATTGGTTCGTCTAGCATCTTCTTCACAGATTCGGTGACTTCATCATCAGTCATCTCTATCTCATTAAACCATTTAGGATCTTTGATATTGCCGGTGTACTCATGCAACAATCCGGGGCGGCAGCTTAAAGGAAGGACACGCCACGCAACCCAACAGCGAACGAGGCCAACACCAGTCAAACCGTTGGCTAGGAGAGCCCAGAGCTTGGCGAGTTGAGGTGCATAGGCCTGTCACTCCTTGGCAGTGAGCCGTTGAGGCAGTGGATGGCCATTGCTAAGCCTGTGAGTGTGGTAACCCGGCAAGGGATTTTCTTCGGCAGGGGCAGTATTTTTACACTAGAACTATGTTTGGTTCCAGTCTTTAGGGTGGTTGTGGTGCTTTGCATGCGGGAAATCAACTTCCTTTCTCTTTTGGATTGAGACCCCACCAAGTTTAGTATTGGGGCCATCAGATAACTCAGTCCGGCGGTTTAAATGGAAGAAATCCCAAAAGAGCTCAACAGTTGGTTCCTCTTGAAGGTAAACTTCACAGAACACTTAGAAATTGCATATGTTGGACACAGAATTTGGTCCAATGTCCTGAGGATGGAGTTGAAAGCTGGCAAGCACATCCCGGAAGAACTTTGATCCGGGAGGGCTGAATCCCCAGTCTAAGTGTTGCATAAAAACAATTACTTCGCCATCTTGAGGCTCAGGAGGGCACTCAGGGCTAGGAACTCGCCAGTGAAGGATATTCTTTGAGGCTAAAGCGCCAGTTACAACGTATCCATTGATTTGTGTTTCCGTTATCCGGGAAGGAACCCAGTTGCAAGCGGCGAATTGCTTGGCCATCTTGGAAACGAACTGTCAAAGGAAAAATGAAGGCCGGTTTACGGTGGAGGGTTGATATGTACTAATCGGTGTTAAACCTAGGAATTTGATGAAAGCATATATGTGAGTTAAACCAGAGTTTTCTACTTAAGATAAGACGGTGGTTTAAGCAAGGGCTAATGGATATGGCGGATTATCAACTATTAAAAGTTAAACCGGCCTTAAACAGAAGAGGCAGAGCTGGAATCTACCAAGTGTTTACAGAAACAAGTTTCACAATATGACAATATAATTTTGGATCTACCGTGGTTTGATAAATAAAAAATTTCTGAGCCCTACAATGGCGCTACAAGGAACGGAGAAGGTCCAGATGAAGTTTATCCAGGAACAGCAAGATGCTGTGGTACGGCAGACTAAAGTTACGGATCTAGCCGCAAAAGAAACAACCAGGTATAGCAAGATTCAGTAAAGAACTAAGCGAAAGGTAGAGAAGCACAGATGAACATTGATGAACACAGATGAGCTTGAAGCTTTAATGGAGATCTAGGGTTAGGGGAAAGAAGACTTACCAGGGCCACACTGCGGCGGCGGAGTATCGGAGGAGTTCTGGTCCAAACAGGGTGATGCAGCGGCCTAGGTTGGTGCAGATTCGAAGGTCCGACGACGGCGGTGCTGCAGTTCTTCGGGTCGCGAGGAGGAAGACAAGAGGCAAGGGGGGGGGATGGAAAGACTCCCCGGCTCTATTTATAAAGAAAAAAGGACAAACGGCAGGCGCGAAAATCGAGGAGCCTGAAGCGGCGAAAAGGGGCGCAGCTGTCGCCTCGATCTTCGGGATATAATTAATGAAGGGTATCTTTTTATGCAGAAGATGACATCATGATGATTTACTGCAGTGACAGAAGATGACATCACGGTGGTTCACCAAAATTTACAGGGAAACGGCAACATGGCGGTTTACAAGAATCATCAGAAGATGCCCGTGGAATTTGTCCAAGTGTTGAAGATTGACATGAACAGGTTCAACTCAATTTGGGGCCTAATGTTGAGGATATAATTACTGAGTATAAACCGCCCGGGAGGGGCCGGTTCACGCTCAACCATATTGAAGTCCATAAAGATAAGAAGATGGCGCTTTACTGATGAAGCTTAGAGGCCCAAGCCCAGAGGCGGATTAGGGCCCTTAGTGGTAAACCGCCATAGTTGTATACTTGTATTGTAAGTTAGGGAAAGGAAGAGACCGAGCCGAACACTTGTATGAGTCGGCCTCGGAACTCTATAAACCGGCCGGGCGTCAACCTGTGTATATAAAGGGACGACCCGGCGACAGTTCAGGGACAACAGACAACAACTCGAGACCCAGGCTAGTGTATTTGCTCCCTGGTCATCGAAACCCCAATAATCCCATCACAAACTAGACGTAGGCTTTTACCTTCATCAAAGGGGCCGAACTAGTATAACTCTTGTGTCCCTTGTCCGGTTTAACCCCTTCAGGCTAACCTCATTGCGATGGCTCCATGACTAAGTCCTTCTGCTAGGACATCTGACGTGATATTTCCACGACAGCTCTCGCCCCTCCCACGCCATGGGAGCCAAGTACCAGAGGGGAAACCCTTCTCCCATCTAGGGAGAAGGTCAAGGAAGAAGAAGAAGAAGAAGAAGAAGAAGAAGAAGAAGAAGGGGGGCTCTCTCCCCCTTGCTTCCGATGGCGCCGGAATGTCGCCTGGGGCCATCATCATCACCGCGATCTTCACCAACACCGCCGTCATCTTCACCAACATCTCCATCACCTTCCCCCATCTATATCCAGTGGTCCACTCTCCCGCAACCCGCTGCACCCTCTACTTGAACATGGTGCTTTATGCTTCATATTATTTTCCAATGATGTGTTGCCATCCTATGATGTCTGAGTAGATTTCCATTCTCCTAGCGGTGATTGATGAATTGCTATGATTGGTTTGAGTTGCATGTTTTATTATTGGTGATGTCCTATTGTGCCCTCCGTGTCACGCAAGTGTGAGGGATACCCGCTGTTGGGTTTGCAATATGTTTATGATTTGCTTATGGTGGGTGGCGTGAGTGATAGAAGCACAAACCCGAGTAAGTAGGTTGTTTGCGTATGGGATAAAGGGGACTTGATACTTTAATGCTATGGTTGGGTTTTACCTTAATGAATCTTTAGTATTTGCGGATGCTTGCTAGAGTTACAATCATAAGTGCATATGATCCAAGTAGAGAAAGTATGTTAGCTTATGCCTCTCCCTCAAATAGAATTGCAATAGTGATTACCGGTCTAGTAACGTAGTCAGTTGCTTAGGGGCAATTTCACAACTCCTACCACTACTTTTCCACACTCGCTATATTTAATTTATTGCATCTTTATCTAAACAGCTCCTACTTTTTATTTACGTGTTCTTTATTATCTTGCAAACCTATCCAACAACACCTACAAAGTACTTCTAGTTTCATACTTGTTCTAGGTAAAGCGAACATCAAGCGTGCGTAGAGTTGTATCGGTGGTCGATAGAACTTGAGGGAATATTTATTCTACCTTTAGCTCCTCGTTGGGTTAGACACTCTTACTTGTCGAAAACTGTTGCGATCCCCTACACTTGTGGGTTATCAGCTACTCAGGAAGAATTTGTTCCTCCATGTCTAAAGTGCATTGAACGTGAATCTGCTAATTCTTCACCTGAATGTTCCAATGCTTCTAATGCTACAAATTCTTCATCTATCTCTACTATCACTAATTCCTCATCTGGGGACATTGCTAGTATCATTGATGATGCAGGGCTGAAGGAATTGTACATGACAGGCATGTACAAAAGCCTCAAAGGGCATCAGACTCTTTGTGATGTGCTCAAAAAGCAGATCCTCAACAGGAACCCTAGGAAAGAGGGTATTGCCTTTGAGAGGAAACTCAATGCTAATGGAACATATTGGAAGCCTGAGCAGTACTCCAAAACCTCATGGGTTGCTGCAAAGGGACTTCCAGTTGATCCATCTAATTTATCTAGCTTTACATGTGAACCTCCTCATTCTTCTGATGAGTCATTTGACTCCAACTATAAACTGTTCAAAAATCAGAATGGTGAAGTATTTGCTAGATATGTTGGCACTAACTGCAGGAACGGTTCCCCTATGAAGAAAATCTGGGTTCCCAAAAGTTGCCTTGAAAGTCTTCAGGTGAATGTCGTCATGACACCACCTGTGAAGAATAGGAACTCCATATCAAATTCTTCATATGGATCAAATTCCTCAAAAGGATCAAAGTCCTCATATGATCATCATCGTGCTAACCCCTCTGTTTCGCAGGGTAGAGCTAAGGGCTGTGAATATGAGCATTATTCTTATAATCATTATGTTCACAAGTCCTCGAAGAATTTCTCTGCTTATTCATATGCTTATCCTAACCCCTCTTATGTGAAACGAAGTGGACTGGCTTCTATGCCACCTTTCTCATATGGTGCTCGCAGAGTGATGAATTCTTTGCCACCCCTTC
This sequence comes from Triticum timopheevii, assembly GCA_963921465.1. Taxonomy (NCBI): domain Eukaryota; kingdom Viridiplantae; phylum Streptophyta; class Magnoliopsida; order Poales; family Poaceae; genus Triticum; species Triticum timopheevii. The sequence continues at coordinate 19,419,012 of OY997264.1, read as the reverse complement.
AGATGTGGGTGGTGAAGAAAAAGAACTAATCTCTTATGCAGGGTCAGGTCTCCAGACGTGCTTAAAACGTCTGAAGAATTTGCTAGAGACCTGAACATTGCCTGAAAGGACGCAGACTAATCATGATGAAATGAACTTTCATTTCACATGTCCCCATACTGTTTATCTGCTCTATTGTTTGATGAAATTGATCTGATGATATTGATGTCATATTCTTCACTTATGAAGTATATGAGTTTGTAAGTTGCACTAATTCATCTGCAGGATGACCAACCCAAAGCCAATGAGTGGGTCCTTGATAGTGGATGTACGAATCACATGACTGGTGACAACAATCTATATATGGATGTTCCTTTATCACCGTCGCATCTGAAGCATATCATCTTCGCTGACAAAGGCAAAAGTCAGGTATTGGGTCTAGGTAAGGTTGCGATCTCAGAGGATCGACACATGGACAAAGTCATGCTTGTCGAGTCCTTAGGATACAACCTCATGTCTGTCTCAATGCTTTGTGATCTTGATATGGTTGTTGTCTTTGGCAAATATCGTTGTGTTGTGATCATGGAAGCTGACAATTCCAAAGTCTTCGAAGGCTTTAGGAGAGGAGACTTGTACATTGTTGATTTCTCTATAGGACCACAACCGGCCGTATGCCTACTTGCAAAAGCTTCAGAAGGCTGGCTATGGCATCGATGACTTGGTCATGCTGGCATGAGGAATTTGCACACACTCGCGAAGAAGAAGCATGTCATTGGCATTGAGAATGTCAAATTCCTCAAGGATCGCTTATGCGGAGCCTGTGAAGCTGGAAAGATGACAAAGGCCAAGCATCCAGCGAAGACTATCATGACCACTACTCAACCATTTGAATTGCTTCACATGGATCTCTTTGGTCCTAATCATTATTCGCTGTTACAAATGATGCATCTCTATATGGCTTTGTTATTGTTGATGATTATTCTCGTTACACATGGGTGCACATTGTCACTTACAAACATGAGGTGCAGGAAGTTTTCAAACGATTTTCCTCGAGGGCTTCAACCAACTTTGGTGTGAAGATCAAGCACATCAGAAGTGACAATGGGACTGAGTTCAAGAATTCTGGTCTTGATGACTATCTTGATGAACTTGGTATTACTCATGAGTTATCTGCTCCTTATACTCCTCAGCAGAATGGCGTCGTGGAGCGCAAGAACAGAACTCTTGTTGAGATGGCTTGCACTATGCTTGATGAATACAAGACACCTCGTCGTTTCTGGATTGAGGCTATTGATACTGCGTGCCACATCATCAACAGAGTATATCTTCACAAATTCTTCAAGAAGACTGCTTATGAACTCCTCACTGACAAGAAACCCAATGTGAGTTACTTCAAAGTCTTCGGTGCTAAATGTTGGATTAGAGATACTCATCACAATTCTAAATTTGCACCGAAAGCACATGAGGGTTTTATGCTTGGTTACGGAAAGGACTCGTACACCTACAAAGTCTTCAACAACGTTCTTCACAAGGTTGTTGAAACTGTAGATGTGCGGTTCGATGAAACTAATGGCTCGCAAAGAGAGCACCTACCTTCTGTGTTAGATCAACCAGCACCTAAGGAATCTATCAAGTTCAAGGCTATTGAAGATGTCATTCCTACCGAAGAATCTGCTGAAGAATTCATTCCAGAACATGAAGAACGTCGAGCTGGCACACCTGAAGAAAATGGTGCTGAGGAAAATGCTCCTGAAGAAAATGCGGATCAAATTCCTCGAAGACAACCCGCTCATCCTTCCATTGCAAACGAAGTGCAAATCGAGAAGATCATCGATGACATTGAAGCACCAGGTCCTCTCACACGCTCAAAAGCTTCACATTTGTCTAACTTTTGTGGGCACTTTGCTTTTACCTCTATCACAGAGCCCACTAAGGTAGATGAAGCATTTCTAGAGCCTGAGTGGATTCAAGCTATGCAAGAAGAATTACATCAGTTCGAGCTCAACAACATCTGGGAACTGGTCAAACGTCCAAATCCTCGCAAGCAGAACATTATTGGCACAAAGTGGATCTACCGCAACAAGCAAGATGAAAATGGCCTTGTGGTGAGAAATAAGGCATGGCTTGTAGCTCAAGGCTACACACAGGTTGAAGGAATTGACTTCGATGAAACTTTTGCACTTGTTGCTAGACTTGAGGCTATTCGCATATTACTTGCTTATGCTAACCATCATGATATTATCTTACAACAAATGGATGTGAAAAGTGCATTCCTCAATGGTAAGCTTGAGGAAGAAGTATATGTTGCTCAACCCCCAGGTTTTGAAGATCCAAAGCATCCTGACAAAGTCTTCAGACTCAATAAGGCCATGTATGGCCTCAAGCAGGCCCCTCGGGCGTGGTATGATACTTTGAAGGAATTCCTCATGAAGAAAGCCTTAAAACCCGGTTCACTCGACCCAACTCTTTTCACTAAATCTTATGATGGTGAATTGTCTGTGTGCCAAATTTATGTTGATGATATCATTTTTGGCTGTACTGACCAACGATACAGTGATGAATTTGCCTATATGATGAGTGAAGAATATCGAATGTCTATGATGGGAGAATTGAAATTATTTTTAGGTCTTCAAATTCGTCAACAGCGCAATGGCATATTCATATCTCAAGAGAAATACCTCAAGGACGTATTGAGGAAATTCGGCATGCAAGATTGCAAAGGGGTCAAAATTCCAGTGCCCACAAATGGCCATCTATGCACTGATGAAAATGGAAAAGACTTCGATCAAAAGGTATACCGCTCCATGATTGGCTCTTTATTGTACCTATGTGCATCTAGGCCGGATATTATGCTTAGTGTTTGCATGTGTGCCCGATTTCAAGCTACACCGAAGGAATCACACCATAAGGTTGTGAAGCATATTCTTCGATATCTAGCTCACACACCAACACTTGGATTATGGTATCCCAAGGACTCTTCATTTGATCTCATTGGATATTCAGACTCTGACTATGCTGGCGATCGTGTGGACCACAAGTCAACGCCAGGCACATGCCATTTCCTCAGACGATCTTTGGTTTGTTGGTCCTCGAAGAAACAGAACTGCGTATCTCTCTCCACTGCAAAAGCTGAGTACATTGCTGCTGGATCGTGCTGTGCTCAATTACTATCGATGAAGCAACCACTCAAGGACTATGGCATCAACGTGAAGAATGTGCCTCTCTACTGCGACAATGAGAGTGCTATCAAGATTGCTCATAACCCAGCTCAGCACTCGAAGACAAAGCACATCCAGATTTGTCATCATTTTCTCGTGATCATGTGTTGAAGGGCGACATCTCCATCGACCACGTTAGCACTGAAGACCAGCTGGCCGATATCTTCACTAAGCCCTTGGATGAGAAGAGATTTAGCAAGTTGCGGTGTGAGCTAAATATCCTAGAATCTTCGAATGTTCTCTGAAAAGGACACACATCCTAACACTAATGCTGACTTGATGACTTAGATGTGCAACACATGAAGTAACGTTTTTCTTCAATCAATGAAGACTAACCCTCTAAGTGTGAAGAAATTAATGAGGAAATTGATTCTCAGAGCCCTACGACAATTGTACGCGGTGTCTGAAATCAGCTTTCTTATACGGTGGGTTACACCACCAACCAAAGTTGAAAATCTTCAATTTGAATTTTTCTTCGTTTTTGAAATTCCTCGGTTTTTCAAATTCTTCAAACTTTGCATTGTCTTCACTCTTTTCAGTGTTGTTCTTCATTTGAATATATATATATATATATATATATATATATATATATATATATGAGTTTATGTCCTCTACAGCATTCACTTATTGCTAATCCTTCAAGTTGATTTCTTCTGCTAAGTGAATGTGATCGGACCCATCCCCCTCTATGCTAAACTCAACCCAGTCTGTTCACAAATTCTTCATGTGCGTTCTATTTGAAACCCGTTCAAAATCTTCACTCTGTCCTTGACAGCTGAAGAAATTGCGAACGAAACTTTTAACTTATCTTATGTGAATTTTCGGCTTTGCCGCTCAAATTGTTCTGCATCCCACGACAATACTTATCTACTCACCCACGATCCTACACGATCGCCACCTCTCAGTACGTGGGTGACACATGTCAAGCGAATGAGAAGGGCCAGGGGCATGTTCGTCCGATTTCCTCGGGCAAACAGTTTTTCACTCCCACTATAAATACCCCAGCCTCTTCCTCACTTCATTCTTACTCCGCTCTCTCTCACTCCCGCTCGAGCTTCTCAAACCCTAGTGTCGCCGCTACTTCATCGTTGCCAGTGAGGAAGAGTTTCACTTCCTCGACCTCGTCGCCGTCGTACTCGCGCTGGTTGCGGATTTCTTCACTCCGCCGCCGACGTAGCCATCTTCCTCTGTCGAGTTAGGGCGTGGAAGATCTGAACTGACGAACTTCACATCTACTCTTCCCAGTTCGTCGTGTTCTTCATCAAGGGTAATTAAAAGTTACTTTTACTGCCCTCTTTGATTCATATGTTTTCTTGAAAATCTTCAAAGGTGTTTATTCTTCAAATCTTCACACACATGAACACCTCACATGTCATCTGCTCTTGATTCGTTTCTCTAAGCGATGATTTTCTTCAAGATTCCTCAATTGTGTGGATTTTCAATCTGTACAACTCTGGAACCTAAGATTAAGAATGCTTAGTGAAATTCTTCAAGACTCATCTGGTCAAATTCCTCAAACCTATTCTTTTTTAAAATCTTCTGAGAACGCATATGCCTCTCCAAATTCCTCGCAACTATACTCTGTTCACAGGTACTCATGTCCACTGCTGAATCACTAGGTCCTCATCAACTTAACTCATTTGCAGTGTTCCTCGAAGAAAAGTTGCACAGCTCTTCAGAAACTTCAGTTGTTCATATTCCTCGGCTGAAGAAAATGGCTGATGGAAAGAAGCCATGGAAGGGTGGAAAGAGGCCTGAGGTCAATACTGCTTTCGAAATCCCTGAGGACATTTATGCTGGATACTACACTCCTGATGAGGCCAAATTTGGCAAGGAGGACAAAAATCAGCGCAAGGTGCGCATACAGAGGATGAGAGGAGATGGGCACGGGAATGGAGGGAGTATAGGTACGTCACTCCCAAGTATATGAAGAAATTCGCACTCAACCCTCCATGCCCAAGACCTCCATTGGCACCAGGCCAATTGGCAGATCCCACCAACCTCACGTGCCGTGAGGACTATGCTGATGAATGAGCAAAGCGCCAGGCCAAACTGGCCAAAAAAGCAAAGGAATCAGTGAGGAAATTCAATGAAGACTCTGCTGCTGCTGCTGCTACTGCTGCTGAGGCCTCTGCTAGTAAGCCGAAGAAGGCGATGCCTAAGAAGCTTGCGCATAAGCCAAGTGCTTCACCCTCAATGCCCTCACGGCCAAGTTCCTCAGCAATGCCCTCACGGCCATATTCTTCAAAACCCTCACGGCCAAGTCCTCAGACTGCTCCTCCTCCTTCAAAGTCCTCAGCTCCTCCGACAAAGTCTTCAGCTGCTCTTACCAAATCCTCAGCACCTATGCATCTCGCCACGTGCCAAAGGACTACAGGCATCTCAATTGCCTTAGGAGCATCTGCAAGTTCCTCAGCTGGCCCTCTCTGCTGAAGAAAAAGGCCACTGCTGGACGAGGTCTTCGACCAAGTCCTCACAAGAAGCAGGTCGCCTTCCATGTGCCCTCTGATGACGATGAGGGTGATGATGAAGAACTTGCCGAAATCATCAGAGACAGGCAGTCCAGGGCCGCCAGAGCCAAAGGCGGCAATGTGCCACTACTATTGGATCCAAAGTTGATCCTCGACTTCATTGACCTATGGCACAAGGACCCTAACACGCCTTTGCCGGAGATGAACCTCACTCCTGGTCAAAGTCATGTTCTAACTGCCTTCATTGAGGAAGAGAAGTGGAAATTTGAAGAAGGCAGAAGACTGAAGAAAGTGTAGTACAAGAAGCAGCGCTACCTCAAGGACAATGTCCTCACTCTTACCCCTGATCAACTCGTTGCCTTGCAAGCTGAGATCAAGCAACTGAGTGATGAATTCAATCACCACTATGCTGATTAGAAGGGCGCCAAGGTCCGGTTCGTCAATCTGACGAAGAAATTCACTTCAAGTGTTGCTGCTCCTGTGCACATTGAAGTTACTCCAGCTGAAGCATCTGCTCGGCCCACTGAAGAACATGCCAGCACCGCTGATGATAATCAGGCTGCTGAAGAAAATGAAAGTACCAGGGCTGATGACTGCATTCCAGCCACTGAAGAAATTGCCAGGGCATCCACTAGTGGTGCGCCTAAAGTAAGTGAAGAAGTCAGGGCAACTGCATCAGTTGCGCCTGAAGAAACTGCACCAAATTCCTCTGCTCCTCCTGTGCCTACACCAACTCCAATCCTTCCATCTGCATCAGATGCGAAGAAGACCAAGGCTGCAGAGCGTGCAGCTGTGAAGAAAAGGAAGGCATCAACCTCATCAGATTCTTCAGCTCCGAAGAAGATGAAGCCTTTGACAAGCTCAATTCACAAACCAATTGATGTCGTTCCTGTCTCATTCATGCCATCAAAGGACCTTGTTCCATTTGGTGAAGATTATGTGATTCCAAGCGAATCCAATGAAGAGAATCCTTATGCTGCTTCGTCAGAGCAGTTGGATGAAGAAATTGAAGTGGATGAAATCCCTTCAACACTAGTTGTCTCCTCGCCTATGCCTCAGTTCACTGCTGAAGAGGGCGGCGTTGAAGAAAATGGAAGATGAGGATGTGAACATTGGCTGTACCACACCTGTGCTAAATGATGACTTTTGGGAAAGTCAGCTGATACGTCTCCAACGTATCTATAATTTTTGATTGCTCGATGCTACTTTATCTACTGTTTTAGGCAATATTGGGCTTTATTATCCACTTTTATATTATTTTTGGGACTAACCTATTAACCGGAGGCCCAGCCCAGATTTGCTGTTGTATGCCTATTTCAGTGTTTTGAGGAAAAGGAATAACAGACGGAGTCAAAACGGAACGAAATCAACTGGAGAAGTTATTTTTGGAAGGAAAGCCACCCAATGGACTTGGAGTGCATGTCAGGAAAGAAGGGAGGTGCTCACGAGGGTGGGGGGCGCCCCCCCCCCCCCCCCCCGGGCGCGCCCCCCTGCCTCGTGGCCCCCTCTTCGGTCCACCGACGTACTTCTTTCACCCATATATACTCTTGTACCCTAAAACTTCCAGAATAGAAGATAGATCGGGAGTTCCGCCGCCGCAAGCCTCTGCAGCCACCAAAAACCTCTCGGGAGCCCTTTCCGGCGCCCTGCCGGAGGGGGAACCCATCACCGGTGGCCATCTTCATCATCCCGGCGCTATCCATGACGAGGAGGGAGTAGTTCACCCTCGGGGCTGAGGGTATGTACCAGTAGCTATGTGTTTGATCTCTCTCTCTTGTGTTCTCTCTCGTGTTCCCTCTATGGCACGATCTTGATGTATCCCGAGCTTTGCTATTGTAGTTGGATCTTATGATGTTTCTCCCCCTCTACTCTCTTGTGATGAATTGAGTTTCCCCTTTGAAGTTATTTTATCGGATTGAGTCTTTTATGAGAACACTTGATGTATGTCTTGCCGTGATTATCTGTGGTGACAATGGGATATCATGTGCCACTTGATGTATGTTTTGGTGATCAACTTGCGGGTTTCGTGACATTGGGAACCTATGCATAGGGGTTGGCACACGTTCTTGACTCTCCGGTAGAAACCTTGGGGCACTCTTTGAAGTACTTTTATGATTGGTTGGATGAATCTAAGATTGTGTGATGCATATCGTATAATCAGGCCCATGGATACTTGAGGTGACAATGGAGTATCTAGGTGACATTAGGGTTTTGGTTGATTTGTATCTTAAGGTGTTATTCTAGGATGAACTCTTTTATAGATTGATCCGAAAGAATAACTTTGAGGTGGTTTCGTACCCTACCATAATCTCTGCGTTTGTTCTCTGCTATTAGTGGCTTTGGAGTGACTCTTTGTTGCATGTTGAGGGCTTGTTATATGATCTATCTATGTTATTATTGTTGAGAGAACTTGCACTAGTGAAAGTATGAACCGTAGGCCTTGTTTCCTATCATTGCAATACCGTTTACGCTCACTTTTATCATTAGTTACCTTGCTATTTTTATATTTTCAGATTACAAATACCTATATCTACCATCCATATTGCACTTGTATCACCATCTCTTCGCCGAACTAGTGCACCTATACAATTTACCATTGTATTGGGTGTGTTGGGGACACAAGAGACTCTTTGTTATTTGGTTGCAGGGTTGTTTGAGAGAGACCATCTTCATCCTGCGCCTCCTACAGATTGATAAACCTTAGGTCATCCACTTGAGGGAAATTTGCTACTGTCCTACAAACCTATGCACTTGCAGGCCCAACAACGTCTACAAGAAGAAGGTTGAGTAGTAGACATCAAGCTCTTTTCTGGCGTCGTTGCCGGGGAGGCTAGGTAAAAGGGCACTCACTCACACCCCGTCAACTAAGCTCTTTTCTGGCGTCGTTGCCGGGGAGGTGAGTGCTTGAAGGTATATCTTTAGATCTTGCAATCGATTCTTGTTGTTTCTTTTTTTAGCACTAGTTAGTCTATAAAAGAAAATTACAAAAAAATAGAATTGAGGATGCCTCATATGCTTCATCTTTTTAATATCTTTCGTGAGTATGATGGAAAGGGAAATTGTGCCAAAGTGCTAGAAGAAGAATTACATAGAATGCTTGGCATAAAATATGTGAATGATGAGCATGATTGCAATGTTGTTAGTATGAATTCCTTGAATATCCATGATGCTAATGATATGCAAAGCCACAAGTTTGGGGAAGCTATGTTTGATGAAGATGATATTTTTTGTCCCCCAAGCTTTGATGAGCAAATTTACTATGATGAAAGCATGCCTCATATCTATGATGATTATTGTGATGACACGTATGCTTTAAAGAATAATGATAACCATGAAACTTGTCATCTTGATCTTAATTTTCAATCACATGATAGTTGTTTTGTTGAGTTTGCTCCCACTACTATTGATGAGAAGAATTTTGCTTATGTGGAGAGTAGTAAATTTTCTATGCTTGTAGATCATGAAAAGAATGCTTTAGGTGCTGGTTATATTGTTGAATTTATTCATGATGCTACTGAAAATTATTATGAGGGAGGAACATATGCTTGTAGGAATTGCAATAATATCAAGTTTCCTCTCTATGTGCTTAAATTCTTGAAGCTATGCTTGTTTTACCTTCCTATGCTAGTTGATTATTGTTCCCATAAGTTGTTTGCTCACAAAATCCCTATGCATAGGAAGTGGGTTAGACTTAAATGTGCTAGTCATGTGCTTCATGATGCTCCCGTTATGTTTCAATTCTTATCTTTTATGTGAGCATCATTGTCATCATCATGCCTAGCTAAAAGGCATTAAAGAAAAGCGCTTGTTGGGAGACAACCCAATATTTATCCTTACTGTTTTTGTGTGTTAACATGATTATGCTACTGTAGTAATCATGTTTTATAGCTTTTGTTTCAATAAAGTGCCAAGTAAGACCTTTAGGATGGCTTACGGTGATAGTTGTGTTGATCCTGCTGAAAATCAGAAACTTTTGCACCCAGTAAATTAGTTTTGTTAATTCACAGAAACGTGATTCTGATCTTATTATTTTTGCTCTGGATTGGTACACGAGTTTCTTAGGACTACCTAATTTGGTAGGATTTTTGGAGTTCCAGAAGTATATGTTTGATACAGATTACTACAGACTGTTCTGTTTTTGACAGATTCTGTTTCTATGTGTTGTTTGCTTATTTTGATGAATCTATGAGTAGTATCGGAGGATATGAACCATAGATAAGTTGGAATACAGTAGATATTACATAAATATGAATTTATAATGAGTTCATTACAGTACCTAAGTGGTTATTTTATTTTCTTATACTAACGGAGCTTACGAGTTTTCTGTTGAGTTTTGTGTGTTGTGAAGTTTTCAAGTTTTGGGTAAAGATTCGATGGACTATGGAATAAGGGGTGGCAAAGAGCCTAAGCTTGGGGATTCCCATGGCACCCCAAGATATTCAAGGATAACCAAGAGCCTAAGCTTGGGGATGCCTCGGAAGGCATCCCCTCTTTCGTCTTCGTTCATCGGTAACTTTACTTGGAGCTATATTTTTATTCACCACATGATATGTGTTTTGCTTGGAGCGTCATTTTATTTTGTTAGTATTAGCTTGATGTTATTTATAATAATGTTTTGCATCTTTAATTCCAATGAAAATGTCAAGGATAGCCTTTGCCATGCTTATTTTGCTAGTATACATGTTGCTGTTTGAAAACAGAAAGTTTATCGTTGTTGCAAAAATTCCCTAGAAAAGTCAGAGAGTGGTATAATGTTGAATCTTTTTGCATATTGAGCTCTGATAAATTTACTACATTGGGAATTTTAGTTTATAATTTTTGGAGTTAGGAAAGTATTAATACTCCTGCATTCTTTACAGACTGTACTGTTTTGGCAGATTGCTGTTATGTTTGCATTGTTTGCATATGTTTGTTTGTTTAATGATTCTACTTGAGGATAGGAGTATTAAATATGCAGAGGCATTTAGTATTCAATGTTGAATAATAATTTTAGTGATTTGTTACAGTAGAAAATGATAAGGTTTTGCATTGGTTTATACTAACCTATCTCACGAGTTCTTGTTGAGTTTGTTGTGAATGAAGCTTTTGATAAAAAGAGAAACCATGATATGAGATGAATTAAGGAGACACAAAAGTTCAAGCTTGGGGATGCCCAAGGCACCCCAACATAATATTTTAAGAAGTCTCAAGCATCTAAGCTTGGGTATGCCCCGGTAGGCATCCCACCTTTCTTCTTCAACAACTATCGGTTAGTATCGGTTGAGCCTAAGTTTTTGCTTCTTCACATGAGTTGGGCTATCCTTGCAATGTTTTCTTTAGCTTTGCTTGCTGTTTGAATAAAGTTTCAAGATCTGAAATTATTAAATGAGAGAGAGTCTTCGCATAGTTGCATAATTATTTGACTACTCATTGATCCTCACTTATATCTTTCGGAGTAGTTTTTGTTATTGCTCTAGTACTTCACTTATATATTTTAGAGCATGGTGGTAGTTTTATTTTGAAGAAATAGATGAACTCTCATACTTCACTTAGATTATTTTGAGAGTCATTAATAGCATGGTAATTTGCTTAATGTTAATATACTTAGTGTTCAAGATATGTGAAACTTTCTTTTGAGTGAATTGAATACTAAGATAAGTTTGATGCTTGATAATTGTTTTGAGATATGGAGGTGATAATATCAAAGTCGTGCTAGTTGATAATTGTGAATTTGAGAAATACTTGTGTTGAAGTTTGCAAGTCCCGTATCATGCACGTATGGTTAAAGTTATGTAACAAATTTGAAACATGAAGTGTACTTGGCTTGTGCACCCTTATGAGTGGCGGTCGGGGACAAGCGATGGTCTTTTCCTACAAATCTATCCCCCTAGGAGCATGCGCGTAGTACTTGATTTTTGATGGCTTCTAAATTTTTGCAATAAGTATATGAGTTCTTTTGACTAATGTTGAGTCCATGGATTATACGCACTCTCACATTTCCGCCTTTGCTAGCCTCTTCGGTACCGTGCATTGCCCTTTCTCACCTTGAGAGTTGGTGCAAACTTTGCCGGTGCATCCAAACCCCGGGATACGATATGCTCTATCACACATAAACCTCCTTATATCTTCCTCAAAACAGCCACCATACCTACCTATCATGGCATTTCCATAGCCATTCCGAGATATATTGCCATGCAACTTCCATCATCATCATCATGACATACATTACTTTTGTCATATTGCCATTGCATGATCATGTAGTTGACATCGTATTTGTGGCAAAGCCACCATGCATTATTTTTCATACATGTCACTCTTGATTCATTGCCCCATCCCGGTACACCGCCGGAGGCATTCATATAGAGTCATATCTTGTTCTAAGTTTCGAGTTGTAATCCTTATGTTGTAAACAATAGAAGTGTGATGATCATCATTGTTAGAGCATTGCCCAAAAAGAAAAGAAAAAAGAGAAAAAAAAAGGCCAAAAAAAAGAAAATAAAAGAAAGAGAAAAAAAGGAAAAAAGGGGGCAATGCTACTATCTCTTTTTCCACACTTGTGCTTCAAAGTAGCACCTTGTTCCTCATGTAGTGAGTCTCATATATTGTGCTTCAAAGTAGCACCTTGTTCTTCATGTAGTGAGCCTCATAAAGTTGTCCTTTTTATACTAGTGGGAATTTTTCATTATAGAACTTGGCTTGTATATTCCTACGACGGGCTTCCTCAAATGCCCTAGGTCTTCATGAGAAAGCGAGTTGGATGCACACCCACAAGTTTCTTTTGTTGAGCATTCATAGCTCTAGTGCATCCGTTGCATGGCAATCCCTACTCCTCATGTTGACATCAATTGATGGGCATCTCCATAGCCCATTGATTATCCTCGTCAATGTGAGACTTTCTCCTTTTTTTTGTCTTCTCCACACAATCCCCATTATCATATTCTATTCCACCCATAGTGCTATATCCATGGCTCACGCTCATGTATTGCGTGAAGGTTGAAAAAGTTTGAGATTATTTAAGTATGAAACAATTGCTTGGCTTGTCATCGGGGGTATAGAAGTTGGGAACATCTTTGTGTGATGAAAATGAAGCATAGCCTAACTATATGATTTTGTAGGGATGAACTTTCTTTTGCCATGCTATTTTGAGAAGACATGATTGCTTCGATAAGTATGCTTGAAGTATTATTATTTTTATGTCAATATGAACTTTTGTCTTGAATCTTTCGGATCTCAATAGTCATATCACAAGTAAGAAGAATTACACTGAAATTATGCCAAAGTATCACTCCGCATAAAAAATTCTTTTTTATCATTTACCTACTCGAGGACGAGCAGGAATTAAGCTTGGGGATGCTTGATACGTCTCCAACGTATCTATAATTTTTTATTGCTCCATGCTACTTTATCTACTGTTTTAGGCAATCTTGGGCTTTATTATCCACTTATATATTATTTTTGGGACTAACCTATTAACCGGAGGCCCAGCCCAGATTTGCTGTTTTATGCCTATTTCAGTGTTTCGAGGAAAAGGAATATCAGACGGAGTCAACAAGGAACGAAATCAACTGGAGAAGTTATTTTGGGAAGGAAAGCCACTCGATGGACTTGGAGTGCACGTCAGGAAAGAATGGAGGTGCTCACGATGGTGGGGGGCGCGCCCACCCACCCCGGGCACGCCCCCTGCCTCGTGGCCCCCCCTTCGGTCCACCGACGTACTTCTTTTACCCATATATACTCTTGTACCCTAAAACTTCCAGAACATAAGATAGATCGGGAGTTCCGCCGCCGCAAGCCTCTGTAGCCACCAAAAACCTCTCGGGAGCCCTTCCCGGCACCCTGCCGGAGGGGGAACCCATCACCGGTGGCCATCTTCATCATCCCGGCGCTATCCATGACGAGGAGGGAGTAGTTCACCCTCGGGGCTGAGGGTATGTACCAGTAGCTATGTGTTTGATCTCTCTCTCTCGTGTTCTCTTTCGTGCTCCCTCTATGGCATGATCTTGATGTATCCCGAGCTTTGCTATTGTAGTTGGATCTTATGATGTTTCTCCCCCTCTACTCTCTTGTGATGAATTGAGTTTCCCCTTTGAAGTTATTTTATCGGATTGAGTCTTTTATGAGAACACTTGATGTATGCCTTGCCGTGATTATCTGTGGTGACAATGGGATATCATGTGCCACTTGATGTATGTTTTGGTGATCAACTTGCGGGTTCGTGACATTGGGAACCTATGCATAGGGGTTGGCACACGTTCTTAACTCTCCGGTAGAAACTTTGGGGCACTCTTTGAAGTACTTTTATGATTGGTTGAATGAATCTGAGATTGTGTGATGCATATCGTATAATCATGCCCATGGATACTTGAGGTGACAATGGAGTATCTAGGTGACATTAGGGTTTTGGTTGATTTGTATCTTAAGGTGTTATTCTAGTACGAACTCTTTTATAGATTGATCCGAAAGAATAACTTTGAGGTGGTTTCGTACCCTACCATAATCTCTGCGTTTGTTCTCCGCTATTAGTGGCTTTGGAGTGACTCTTTGTTGCATGTTGAGGGCTTGTTATATGATCTATCTATGTTATTATTGTTGAGAGAACTTGCACTAGTGAAAGTATGAACCCTAGGCCTTGTTTCCTATCATTGCAATACCGTTTATGCTCACTTTTATCATTAGTTACCTTGCTGTTTTTATATTTTCAGATTACAAATACCTATATCTACCATCCATATTGCACTTGTATCACCATCTCTTCGCCGAACTAGTGCACCTATACAATTTACCATTGTATTGGGTGTGTTGGGGACACAAGAGACTCTTTGTTATTTGGTTGCAGGGTTGTTTGAGAGAGACCATCTTCATCCTACGCCTCCTACGGATTGATAAACCTTAGGTCATCCACTTGAGGGAAATTTGCTACTGTCCTACAAACCTGTGCACTTGCAGGCCCAACAACGTCTACAAGAAGAAGGTTGTGTAGTAGACATCATCAGCATCCCAACTCTCCAATGTTCACTCCACTCCAAGCAATTCCTCAGTCCCCAGCTGCTACTGAAGTACAAATGGGATCTGAAGAACTTCAGGCAACCCCGTCTCTCCATGAAGAAATTCTAGCCACTAGTGCTGAAGAAATTGTAAATGAAGAATTAAAGACCCAGGCTGCAGCTGAAGAAGAGCCTGAAATTCCTCAGTCTATGGATCCTGAGATTGTGATTCCTGAGGTGGTGATGCAATTGACTGACAGTCCTCAGCCCAAGCCAAAGGATCCCTTCTCAAAGAAGCAAAAATTCAAGCCTGATGACTTCTTCGGTGAGCATGTGTTCTTCACTGATTTCAACCCTTATGACAATGCTCATCTTAGAATGAAGCGCTTCTGGACTGCCAGCCAGGCCAATTTCTATTCTTCTCTGCTTTTCAACAAGGACAAAGTCTTCGACCACGAGCATATTCCTCACGTGGACATGGAATCAATGCCTTGCTTCTCTCAAGTCCTCAGTATGCTTCATGATGCAGGCTTGCTCAATTTTTGCTCAGACGTAGTTGATTGGAATGAAGAGCTTATTCTTCAGTGTACGCAACGCTGCACATCACAGGTGATGCTGATGATATCAACTCTTGGGTGTTGGACTGGATGACCAAAAACACTCACTATAAGGCACCGTCCTCTGAATTACTTCATGCCCTGCCAATCAGTCCTCCACCTGAAGGTGCTTGTTGTCTGTACGAAGAGCCTGAACTCACTGCTCATTACATGCAAGTGCTCATGAAGCCTCTGAAGCCTGATCAAGCCCCAAGGACCAAATTCCTCGTGAAGGAATTGTCGTATGTGCCAAGAACCATCTATCGCATTCTGACGAAGACTATAAGTCCTATTGAAGGCCATTACTCATCCGATGAGGAAATTATTGGCATGATGAAGAATATGCTATTCAACATCATGCATGGCATCCCTATCAATTATCATGATTTCTTCATGAGGACTCTGGCAAATGTTGCACTTTCACCGTTTGAGCTGAAGCCTTATGCTCCTTGGATTATGAGATTCCTCAGAACAAGGTCTTCACTCAACTACAAAGCTGACTTTCAGAATCACCTCAGCTACTTTCCCCCGATTGAAGTCCTCAAGCGGACATATTCCTCAGCTGATGAGAAGGGCAAGGCACCAGCTGTTATCGATGAAGGTATTCATCCATTGGATGGTCAGTTCCGCAAAGCTGCATCTTATTCCACCAATGATGACTCTGCCACTCATGATTCTACTGCCAATGCATCCAAGCCAAATCCTCAAGCCACTGCTCCTTGTGTGATGACTGACCGTGAGCTGCTTCGTAGTCTTCACCAGAAGGTGGATCGAAACCACAAATGGGTTAAGCGTCAGTTTGGCTCTATTCTTCACAACATGACTTCTACACATAATGTAGTGAAGAAAAACCATTACTACCTCCATGAGGTTTTTGATCGCACCTGGGCTATTCTGTCACATCTCTATGGTAAAGAAGATCTGAAGCAAATGGGTTTCAAGGAAGATTTTGACTGGTCTGCTCCTCCACCGAAGAAATTCAAGAAGGTCAACGCTCCTTCCTTGGTCGCCAGTTCATATTCCTCATCACGCGACACGGACGAGTTTGAAGACTTGGACGACAACGACTCAAGACCCCAACAACGCTGGCGCTCCTCCATCTACATGATATTCTTCAGGGGCGTTAGTCCTCATTTTCAACCCTTTTGGTCATTCGATGACAAAGGGGGAGAAATTTGAGTTAGTCTTCAAGCGGGTCTATCTTATATGGGCGTTTTTTTCTCTAAGTTACAACTCTCGTTCTTTTGATGACTTTGCTGGATCGAGTTGTAACCTTAAACTCTATGGTGGCCTGATACTTTTGCTGAGTTCTTCTGCATGCTTATTCCTCATTAATGTCAATGCACGCATGCTGAATTACAACAGTCACCATATTTCATCATGCATTTCAAATTCTTCATATTATATGTCAAATGCGTGTATGAATTACAAGATATAGGGGAAGATCTCCATGATTATACTCTTCAAGTGTGCATTGCTTCAAAAGCAAATTCCTCACTATGCACATCTTCAGGGGGAGTTCTTCTATATCTTGCAATCAAATTCCTCAACATCAGTATTTACACTTCATATATTTATCCTCGTTGAAAACTTAACCTATATTGTCATCAATCACCAAAAAGGGGGAGATTGTAAGTGCATCTAGTGCCCCTTAGTGATTTTGGTGTATTGAAGACTTATAGGTTAAGGGACTGATGCGTTTGTGAGTGTACACAGGTCTATAAGTCTATGAGGAGTTTGATATTTACAAAGAAAGTTGACCCCTAAAAATGAAGTTCTTCGACTGATGACTTTGGATTTCTGAAGACTTTGAAAGTGAAGAAATTGGTGTAACCTTGAAGACTTGGCATTCATTCGAGGAACATGAAGCGTGAAGACTTTTGTTTTTATAGTTTCATTTTCTCTTTCTTGAGTCATAGTAAACACCGTACTGTTAAAGGGGGTCGAGGAAATACTAAGGAAAAATTTCCATGTGATGCTCAACTCAAAATCCCACACCTACCAATCCCTTCGAGTGAAGCCATTGGAAATCTCATGCAGTTCAGTCAATTTCTTCAGTAACAGAGACGAAGTTCTTCTGGTGCTGAGGAATTTGTTCTGACTGAGGAGTTAGGAATTCGCTAGTGCGGATTGCCTACACAGTGAGGAACATGATAGCCCTGAGGAATTTGAGAGTCAAAATTCCGACCGTTGCTGTGCTATGCGCCAGCTGTCCCAAAATATCTACCCACCTAATGGTCATATCATTGAAGGGCATTTATGTCTTATCATGTCGGACTGCTCCCTAGGCTATAAATAGCCGCCCCCTACAACCACTAGCTAGTTGGCTGCTCCGAGAGAAACTGACACTTGTCATTTGAGAGCATCCCATCCTCCAAGGACTTTGAGCGAAAATCATCAAGTGAAGAAAACCCAAACCCAACACCTATAAACCCAAAGTGATTGATCATCACTGAAGAGATTGATCCTGTGTGGATCCGATGCTTGTTACCTTTGAAGACTGTGCTTCTTCCAGACGGTTAGGCGTCATGGTCTAGAGCATCCAAGAGGAATTGTGGATCGCTGAGTGGCCTAGTCTGTGAAGGTTTGGAAGTCACCTGAAGACTTACCACAAGTGATTGGGCGAGGTATGTGTGACCTTAGCTCAAGGAGAATACAGTGAGGACTGTGTGTCCGGGACTGTGTGTCGTCGAGTTTAAATACTCAGCCGCTCCAACCAGACGTACAACTGAGACAGCAGTTGGAACTGGTCTACCAAATCATTGTCTTCACCGAGTTTACTGGTTCTATTTCCTCAACTCTTTCATTTCCTCAGTTTTGTTGTTGTGTGCTTGTTCATATCTGTTTGAAGACTTTGACTGAAGACTTTCTCAATTTCCTCAGTTCAATTTCTTCAGTGTGTCCGTCTTCTTTCTGTGTTATCCTGTGCTTACGCTTTCTGTACTCTGTGCTTGTCTTAATTTCATCATGATGACTGTGCTTGTGTTCTGTTATCTTTACATCCGAGTACTTATTCCGCTGCAAGTAGTTCTTCATTTATGAATTTCCTCACCAGCAAATTCCTCAGTTAAGAGTTCATAATGATCGCCTATTCACCCCCCCTCTAGTCGATATAATGCACTTTCAGTTGATTTGTGTCTTAAGGTCTTATTCTAGTATGAACTCTATGATAGATTGAACGGAAAGAATAGCTTCATGTTATTTTACTACGGACTCTTGAATAGATAGAACAGAAAGGATAACTTTGAGGTGGTTTCGTACCCTACCATAATCTCTTCGTTTGTTCTCCGCTATTAGTGGCTTTGGAGTGACTCTTTGTTGCATGTTGAGGGATAGTTATATGATCCAATTATGTTATTATTGTTGAGAGAACTTGCACTAGTGAAAGTCTGAACCTTAGGCCGTGTTTCCTACCATTGCAATACCGTTTGTACTCACTTTTATCATTAGTTACCTTGCTGTTTTTATAATTTCATATTACAAAAACCTATATCAACTATCCATATTGCACTTGTATCACCATCTCTTCGCCGAACTAGTGCACCTATACAATTTACCGTTGTATTGGGTGTGTTGGGGACACAAGAGACTCTTTGTTATTTGGTTGCAGTGTTGTTTGAGAGAGACCATCTTCATCCTACGCCTCCCACGGATTGATAAATCTTAGGTCATCCACTTGAGGGAAATTTGCTACTGTACTACAAACCTCTGCACTTGGAGGCCCAACAACGTCTACAAGAAGAAGGTTGCATAGTAGACATCACAAAGCACCGCACTGTCGACCATGTATGACTTGACATCTCCACCGAAACAACATGCAAGTCGAAGCCGCTCCACCTCCCGCCTCTGACTTTCATCGCTGCTCCACAAACGATGCTCTCATGAGAGAAACGACACCGCAGTGCCGCTATCGTCCGATCTGGAAGACCAGATACTAGGGTTTCCCCTGGAGCAGTACGAGTGGGTCGACAGTAGTCACACGATGATGCCTTCATAAAGGTAACGACGAAGAACGCCGCCATCTCCCGCCGTCAGGCTCGGTGTTCACTGGCAACTATGTCTTCCCGACTCGCAGACGGTACTAGATGACGGATCCGGAGATCCAAACACCCAGCCTCAGGCCGACAACCTCTGAGAAGAGATGACCACCGCCGCTGGTTGCACCACTTCCAGATCGACGGCCACGCCGGGCTACTGCCACCCCCCGCGCCGTCCGCTAGTCACCAGATCCGGGATGGGCCCGAGCCGATCGGACCAACGGGCGCGCCACCACCCAGCCGTGGGGTCGCCGCCCTGTACATCTGGCCGATCCCCGCCACCAGCACCACCGCAGGCGCCGCCGCCGGGACACCACGCCAGCATGGGCCGAAGTGGGGCCGCACCTCTACGGATCTGGGCGCTCGCGCCACCCATAGATCCGAGGGAGAGGGGAGAGGCCCTCCGACGCCTCGTTGCACGCACGGGCTTAGCCCGGCGCCGACCACCTGCGGCGGCAAAGGGGAGGACGGGAATGGGGCGGGTCGCTGGCGGCGGAGGTTGGCTCCTCCCGTGTCGCCCGCGAGGGGAGCGAGGCGAGAGGCGAGCTTAAATTGGGGGAGCCCCGGCCTCCTGGATGAATGCATGACAAAAATATTATGATGTAGTAGTTGTTCTGTTTTGAGTCGCTTAGTTCTGAACATTTCTGCCCTGGGATTTGCCGGAGCTGGGAGGGGTCCGTCGCTCGCTTAGTTCTGAACATTTCTGCCCTGGGATTTGCCGGAGCTGGGAGGGGTCCGTCGCTCGCTTAGTTCTGAACATTTCTGCCCTGGGATTTGCCGGAGCTGGGAGGGGTCCGTCGCTCGCTTAGTTCTGAACATTTCTGCCCTGGGATTTGCCGGAGCTGGGAGGGGTCCATCGCTCTCTTTATTTTATGTAGCTTCGAACACTTTGGTTTTCCTTAATGAAAATCAGAAGGGGAGAGCCCTTCTTTCATCCAAAAGAAAAAAAGAAGCAGCACGGGTTAACGTTGGACCTAGCCTGCGCGCTCCATCTAGAAGGCCGGGCCGTATGGCGCGCACGCGGCACCAACGCTGCTGCGGATAGAATGAACGCACGCACGGGCACGCACGCCCGGTTGCTTCGTCATCAACAAATGTACTGTATTGACTAGGAAAGTGCCACGCCA
Source organism: Triticum timopheevii (assembly GCA_963921465.1). Taxonomy (NCBI): domain Eukaryota; kingdom Viridiplantae; phylum Streptophyta; class Magnoliopsida; order Poales; family Poaceae; genus Triticum; species Triticum timopheevii. Next base: position 19,398,621 of record OY997264.1, on the reverse strand, counting down.
TTGTTCAGCGTCGCGAACCAATTATGTCACAGTACGTGGTATAGTGCTGACGGAGGAGTGGTGATAGTTAAATTAGCCAGGCCGGCTGCGGCCCTGCTTTGGCTGCTTGTACGGTGACTAGACTGAGATTCTGACTCAGCGCGTCCGTCGGCTTCACATCTTCTGCTCGCCCCGGCAACCACACCTGGGCCCCACGTCGCATCCATCCCCGGACCCGTCCAAACATGGCAGCGCCGACGGCGAACGCTTGTCTCATTGTTGATGTCCGTCGTAGCACGACTTGTGCTGCGATACGAATCGCACGCTGGCATTTGTGCGCCTCGACGGCGATTCATCTTTTTCCTTTTCTTTTATTATTATTAGGTGAAATTCGTTTTCCTTTTGGTTCCTGATGAATCTGCTCCTTTTTGGTGTAATTAAAAAAAAATTCCAATAAGCTGCTTCGCGGAGATGACCGCGCCAACTTTTCTACGTATTTTGATTTCGTTGAACTGGGCGCGGTGCAGGCGCGCAGGCGAAGCGCGCTGTGAAGCGGTGACGGGCACCTACCCGTTCATCGTCGATGCAGGGTTAACCGCGGAGCGGCTCGCTTGACCCCGGCACCGGGCAGCCGTTCGTCGTCGATGCACGGTTGCAATGCAAGCTGCTGCTGTTGACCTGGTGAACCCGTCCGGCCGGAGCCACCCTTGCTCGCCTCCAACGCGCGAGTCAGCCAGCATCGTCAACACTAGTAGCATTATTTAGCGAAAAATATCCGCGTTATGGTGGTGAACAATTCCTGGACCCACGTCCATCATTAGCGACAGAGTATATATATATATATATATATTATACTAACGGCAGCATGTCTGTTAAGGGGGATCGAACGAACGGTGACGCGCCATGAATCTGACAGGGATAAATAACGGCACATGCACCCAATCGAGTGATCCGTTCCAAGCTCAGGGATAAATAACTAGTACTCCCTCCGTTGGGAATTACTCGTCCAAGAAATAAATGTATCTAGATGTAATACATTTATTTTTGTGACAAGTAATTCCAAACGGAGGGAGTACATTTTCATCGCAACAGCCTTGCCTAACTCACACGGGCTCTTTAATCAACTACGAACTATCCGTATCGTTGTTTTGTCATTCTTGCTTGGAGGTGTGGTTTGAAGTTGATTCCACATTTTTGTAGTTAAAAAGGTAAGTAGGTGTCATGTTAACGTCTGGTGCACCACGGACGACGGGATAGACCGATCTAATGACGCCTCGCCGTCCACCTCGCCTATGCTTCAGCTACCTCCCAGTATAAAACACAGCACGCGCGCCATAAAAATCCATCAAGGAAATTCTTCCAGCCAGTTTCGAAAGCCCACCGCCGCCGTCTGCAGCTTCGTCCCTCTCGCTCGCCCGCTGCCACTCCGACGGCCGACGTGGAACGGCTCAAGCAGCGGCATCGACGACGACGGCGAAGCGAACGGGCCGAACTGAGCTACCGGCAGGATCGCTTGATCATGGACATGTTTCGAGGATCGCTTGATGCTGCCGCTGCTACCATCGGCAGGTACGAATGCAACCATCACCAGTCCTCTTTTTGTTTCCATTCGGTACCGCGCTTTCGCCTCCGCGGCCTGCGCCAGCCCTGTCGCGGCGTGGAGGGAGCGTCGTGCCGTCGTCCCTTACGCCGCTGCGTTGCTTGCCCCGCCACGCCGCTTAACTCGTCGGTTGCCGGCCCGCCACGCGCCTCGCCGTGCCGCCCAGCACGCTGCGCGTCGCGTCGCGCCGCACTCTGGTCGGTCACCAGTCCTCCTTTCGTTTCAGTTCGGTACCGTGCTTTCGCCCCCGCGGCCGGCACCCGGCCTGCGCCAGCCCAGTCGTGGCGTCGAGGGAGCGTCGCCTATTACGTTGCTGCGTTGCTTGACGCGCCACGTCGCTTAACTCGTCGGTTGCCGGCCCGCCGCGCGCCTTGCGATGCCGCCCAGCACGCCGCGCTCGCCGCTCGCCCAGCAGGCCATGTGTGCGCGTCCACGACGGCCGCGGCATGCCGGGTCGCTCCTCTCCCAGCATGGCACAGGTGTGCGTCCGCGACGATCACGACATGCCGGGTAGCTGCTTGCCCAGCATGGCACAGCGACTGCCGGAGCTCGCGCGGTATGCCATTGGTGCGCGTCCGCGGCGGCCGCGGTATGCCAGGCATGCCATGGGACATGGGTGTGCGTCCCGCGGCATGGGTGTGGTGCGCGTCCGAGACGGCCACGGCATGCCATGGGTGCGGTGCGCGTCCGCGGTGGCCACGGCATGCCGGGTCAGCATGCCATAGGTGCGCGTCCGAGACGGCCACGGCATGCCATGGGTGCGGTGCGCGTCCGCAGCGGCGACGGCATGCCGGGTCACATGGCATAGGTGCGCGTCCGAACTGCCGCAGTTCCGCATGTCGCAGCTGGCTGCGCCGAGCAACTAGGCCACCGCTCCGCGCGTGCTCGCCTCACTGCACCGCCCATATCTTGGCGCGCGTGTGCGACTCCCACCTCTCAGCGCTATGATCAGTGGCTGCGCCCTGCGGGGGGAATAACCACCGTGAGATCGGCGAAGTACTTAGGACTGTACTAATTTGGAGCAAAATGATCATTCCCCGGCCACAATCAATACTATAATTACGCGATTTCAATTATCTGTTATGGTTCTTAACAGTGCGACCTACTACCTGCTTTTGGACAGATCTGACGAGGTCGCCGGTATTCTTAACAAGATGTTAGATGATGATCTGGGCGAAATAGTCCTGGAAATCCGTAGCAGCGACGAATCTACCGTGCATCAAGCAAGTGTCGTTCTCATACAAGCCCTGGCTATTTTCCGTGCTAGTAACACCATTTACCCTTACTCTGATTTGGTTGATTGGTGGGTATCCAAGCTCGAGAAAGATGCAGAATTGGTACGCCAAGGTGAACAGGGTGGAAAATACATATTCCTCCTGAATAACACATTTTATGTTTTGCAAATGACGCGGCGTCAAAGAGCATCTTTTGCAAGTGACCAACTGGCGAGTAGGCTCGGTTCAGTGATCGAGGGGTACAAGAGGGGCTACTTGGACGAGTGTTGGGCTCCTCTGAACCGTTTAAACTTGGAGGATTTTACTGCCCAATTTCTTGCTACATGTAACTGTCAGATGACATGGAAGGTTACAGCTGAGCTCAGGTACCAACTGCGGCGGGAGATTCTGGATCTGATTGTTCCATCGTATGAGGTGTCCTTATCTGCACTGCGGGGCCTGAATGGACCGATGGTGGGCAACAAGAAACAGAAGAAGTATACTGGTGAGCAACTGGAAGAGGAGATAAGAGGATTATTTGAAGGGTGAACGGCTAAGCTGACGGGTGAGGAGAGGACACTGGACCTGTACACGGCCGTGGCATTTAGCATATCTGAAATAAAATGGCCTCCCGCCATCATGTTGCAGGTTGCACCTGTGCCCATGTAATTTTGTCTCGCGGAAAGGGTCTGTTTTGTTTTGTAATTTATATTAGTTGCATATATAGACGCCAACAGTGAGTAGTAGTACATAGGAGACCAGAGTCGGCAAGCCAGCTTAAATTTTGTGAGTCGCAGCAAGAGATTGAATAATACCAGTTATAGAAGGTAGAGTTGGTATCAAGCCATGACGTGTAGGCTAAAAGTACTCCCTCGCATGTAGGCTAAGAGTATATATTATGCAAAGGAAATTGATAGTTTCGTTTCTGTTGTCATGTATGGCTCATTGGGCAAGTTTTGAGATATACTCCGTACTAGTGTAAAGGAAAATGAGCACACATTCTCCTCACATTCTCTCCCATGTAAGTAGTATGATTTTTCTTCTCTCCTCTGGGATGCTTTACAGATGTTGCTTCTTGCCAGCGCGGTATTTCCACCAACTGTTTGTTTTATTTGGTCATATCTCATCAAGTTAATTTTGGTTTGCGGGGACTCATAAGTTAAATTAATCTCACAACACAGCGGAAGCCTCGCAATGTTGACACCGCATGCACACCTCACCTGATGTTCTTCTTATCCTAAAAGGGGAAGAAAATTTAGATAAATAGTACTCTGCTCAGCTCTGTCCGGTCCTATTTTCTGTTCTTCCAAAGTGTCTGGATGACATGAAAGATGCGATATCTTTGTGCAAACAAGGATAAGGGTTAAATGTCAACACTCGTTGGCCTTTTCTTATTCATTGATGTGATTGACAGTTCAAATCTTTGAAAATCAAGTATGCCGGGGTAATAATTAATTTGGGCCAATGACCGTTCTGTGCCCACATATGAGAAGCTTGATAGGGTATTCATGGATACGACCGGAAGCTAAAAATCCCTATGGTTGTGAAGAACTAGGTTAAGCGTATACCTTGGCGGCAGGGACGCGTACGTGTTAAATAGGGCTCTAGGCCAACAGATTACATGGGCGCAGGAGGTTAGAGGAGGTTAGGATCGATCTCATTATCTACAGGATAACTACAAGGAGAGGAGATCGATCCTACCAGCCCCAACGACCTGACTTGGTACACACGCACGCACACATACGGCGGGATATACACGGTTTATACATACACCGTGTATATTCGCAAATACAATGTTTAACACTCCCCCTCAATCAAAACTATCCAAGTTGAGATTGCGCCTGAAAGCCTTCAGCCGGTGCAAAGTAAGCGGCTTAGTGAATCCATCGGCAACTTGATCACCCGTAGGTATAAACCTGATATTCAACAATTTTTCAGCCACCCGTTCACGAACAAAATGATAGTCAATTTCAATATGTTTTGTCCTGGCATGAAATACAGGATTAGCGGATAGATATGTGGCACCAAGATTATCACACCAAAGTGATGCAGCTTTTGGATGATGAACACCCAGTTCTGTCAGCAAATTTTGGACCCAAATAATCTCAGCAGTAGCGTTGGCTAATGCTTTGTACTCAGCTTCTGTACTGGACCGAGAAACAGTAGGTTGCTTGCGAGCACACCAGGATATCAAGTTACCTCCAAGAAATACTGCAAAGCCTCCTGTAGACCGCCTGTCATCAGGACAGCCTGCCCAGTCTGCATCTGAAAAAGCACTGACTAGTATAGAATCTGACTTTCAAAATTTCAAACCATGACCTTTGGTTCCTTGAAGGTACCTAAGTATCCTTTTAACAGCTGTCCAATGGACACTAGTAGGAGCATGTAAAAATTGACAAACTTTGTTTACTGAGTATGAAATATCTGGCCTAGTCAAAGTCAAGCATTGCAATGCTCCTACAATACTTCTATACCTTGTGACATCCTCTGCCCCAAGTGCCTCTCCATCATGAAGGGACAGCTTTTCAGAAACAGACAAAGGTGTAGGTGATGGCTTACATGTCTTCATGCCCATCCTCTGAAGTATTTCTTGTATATATTTTTCCTGTGACAACACAATTCCACTTGGTACATGTTTTACCTCAATGCCAAGGAAGAAATGCAGACTGCCCAGGTCCTTTAGTGCAAAATCCTTTCTCAAGTCCATGAGGAGAGCTTCAACTGCTTGAGATGAGGAACTTGTAACAACAATATCATCAACATAAATGAGCATAAAAATGGTTATCCCATGCCTATGATAAAAGAACAACGAGGTGTCTCCCTTAGATGGAGAGAACCCCAGAGATTGCAACTTTGAAGATAACCGAGAGTACCAAGCTCTAGGTGCCTGTTTCAGCCCATACAATGCCTTTTCAAGCTTACAAACATGACGTGGGAATCTGGAGTTTTCATACCCAGGAGGTTGCTTCATGAACACTTCCTCTTCAAGAACACCATGCAAAAACGCGTTCTTGACATCTAGCTGTCGAATGCACCAGTTTCTAGAGACTGCAACTGAAAGAATTATTCTGATAGTAGCTGCTTTTACTACAGGACTAAATGTGTCCTCGTAATCAAGCCCATACCTCTGCTTGAAACCTTTGGTGACTAAACGTGCCTTGTACCTGTCAATAGTGCCATCAGATTTGCGCTTGACCTTATAGACCCACTTGCAGTCAATAAGATTCCTCCCTTTGACAGGTGGAACCAAACGCCACGTCTTGTTTTTCATAAGAGCATCATATTCCTCGTCCATGGCCTCCTTCCATCGGCGTTCACCTAATGCTTCGCCCAGACTCTGCGGTTCTCCTGTGGCACAAAAAGAACCCCAACGAACACAACCATCTTTATAGATTTTAGGCTTAATAATACCACTTTGGGACTTGGTATGGGAGCGGGCTGGTGGCGGTGGAGCAGGTTGCAAATCACGTTGCTGGAGTCGATTTGAGGAAGAAGACACAGCCGATCCGGAGTCCACAGAAGATCCAGAAGGGAACTCCTGTTGCAGCTCCTGGGACGGCAGCAGCGAATCAGCAGACGACGAGAGAGCCGCCTCCCCGAAACGACCACTTGGCGCATCTGGACTGGGCTCCAGCGGCTGGTCGGGCGGCAGCCGACCGGAGCCGCATGCAGAGGGCCCGCCTGGCCCTGCCACGGGGTTGACCCGCGGGTGCGACAAAGGCCAACCAGGGCTACGTGCGCCTGGCCCACCAGATCCAGCCGCAGGTGCAGCCCGCCTGGCTGACACCGGCGCGGATCCCAGAGGCGATGCGCCGGGCCCGCCTGGGACGCCCGACGAGGCTGATCCCGAGGAGATCCCGCCCAGATCAGCTCGGGGATCGCCGTCCGGATCTTCTGCGGCGTGTGCGGTAGCGGCGGATCCTGACATAAAATCATACGAATTTTCTCCTGTTGCTTCATTATATTCCTGCACACTTTCAGCAGAGTTTTGATCAATGGGGTTATGAGACATTGACACATGATCAGCCGGATCTACTACACCCCCGGGGATAAAGTTGGACGATGGGAGGAGATGGGCGGGTAGAAGAACAAGCTCTTTGCGAAGTTGAGCGCCGGCATTTGGGTGAAGTTTGGCAAAAGGAAACACTTGTTCATCAAAAACCACATCACGAGAAACATAGATACGTCCAGTAGCAACATCCAAACACTTATATCCCTTATGAAGGCTACTGTACCCCAGAAATACACACTGTTTCGAACGAAACTCGAGCTTGTGCTTATTAAAAGGACGTAGATTTGGCCAAACGGCACAGCCAAAAATGCGAAGAAATGTGTAATTTGGTTTGGTGCCAAAAAGACGTTCAAGAGGGGTTTGATTATTAATGACTCTACTAGGAACACGATTGATGAGATACACTGCTGTGAGGAACGCTTCGTCCCAAAACTTGAGTGGCATGTAGGCATGTGCAAGGAGGGAGAGACCCACCTCCACTATGTGCCTATGTTTTCTTTCAGCGGAGCCGTTCTGTTGGTGAGCGTGCGGACAGGAAACATGATGAGTGATACCTATGCGCTCAAAGAAGGAGTGGAGTTTTTGGTATTCACCACCCCAGTCCGTTTGCATGGCAAGAATTTTGCGATCAAAGAGCCGCTCAACATGTTGCTGGAAAAGGTGAAACTTGGCAAATACATCAGACTTATTTTTAAGCAAATAGATCCAACTAAACTTGCTGAAATCATTAATGAAGCTAACATAGTATTTTTGTCTGCCAACAGAAACGGGTCCAGGACCTCACACATCTGAAAAAACTAGCTCTAAAGGAGCCTTTGATTCACTAGTAGAACGAGAATAAGGGAGCTGATGACTCTTGGCCATCTGACATGAATCGCACACAAGGAGATGATCCTTTTTATTGGAAACTGGAAGACTAAAATCTCGAAGAATTTTCTGGACCACCGAAAAAGCAGGATGCCCTAGGCGCTTGTGCCATCTTGAGGTAGATGGCTTGATCACACTGAGAGCTTGACAAGGAGGAGCATCATGGCGGCCAGAAACAGGGAACAAATGGCCCCTACTCTTGCTTTGAAGAACGGTTCTCCGGGTGGCTTGATCCTTAACAAAGAAAATTTCAGGGTAAACTTCAAGAAAGGCATTATTATCACGAATAAGCTTGTAGGCAGAAAGTAAACTTTGATCTGATTCTGGTGCATGGATGATGTTATTTAGTTTGAGGGAGCCATGAGGGGTAGTGAGAACCGAATGACCAATGTGAGCAATGTCCATACCTTGACCACTTGCGGTGTGGATTTGTTCAGTGCCAGTGTACCGATCCCGAACAACAAGCTTTTCAAGTTCTCCTGTCACGTGATCAGTTGCTCCGGTGTCGAGGTACCAATTGGTGTCCACTCCATAGGAGTGAACAGCATTGGCCGAACGATTTTCTCCACCACCGCCTCCGCCGTTGCCGCCACCAGCAGGGTTGCGCACGTTGTTGTTGTAATTGCGATCATAGCGCCGTCTGCAGCGCCAAGCTCCATGCCCCTCAAGCTTGCAGATCTGACACTTCTCGCGGTCACCGCGGTCACCGCCACCTTGTCGCGGCGCGCCGTTGCCAGAGTTGTCGGGGTAGCGCTGGCCACCCGCGTAGTTGCTGTTGGAGCCGCGGGAGCCACCGCCGTTGCCGCCACCAGGGCGGTTGTAGTTGCCGCCGCCGCAGCCACCACCCCTGGCCGCAAGGTTCGCGGAGTAGGAGGCGTTCTGGGCGGCGATGCGGGCCTCCGCTGAGAGCAGCAGTGAGAAGAGCTCGTTGAGCCCAATCGGCTGCTCGGTCGCCGTGCGCGTGGAGATGGCAGAGACGAACCCACTGTAGTCGGGCTCATGAAGAAGGCCTTGGATGATGTGGTCGACCACATCGTCCTCATCAAGCGGCTTGCCGGCGGCTGCAAGTTCGTCGGCGATGCCCTTCATCTTGGTGAAGTAGGCCGCCGCCGAAAGGTCGCCCTTGCGGGTATGCTTGAGCTGTGAGCGGAGCTGGATCACCCGCGCCCTGGATTGTGACGAGAAGCTCTGCAGGAGCGCACCCCAGAGCGTCGCCGCGGTAGTGCATGTGCTGACCTGCATCAACACTTCTCGAGACAGCGATGCAATCAAAAAAGTGAGAATCTGCTGGTCCTGGGTGACCCATATGGCGTGCTCGGGGTTGGCCACGGCGGTGGCCACCTTCTTGCCGGCGACGTCTTTCTCCGTGGTGATCTCGGCGGCGGGCTCCTTGATGGAGCCGTCGATGTAGCCGGTCATCCCTGCCGCCTTGATGTGCGGCAGGACTTGCGCCCTCCACACGAGAAAGTTCTCGCGCGTGAGCTTCTCGGTGATGGTGTGGCCGAGAGCAGCGATTGAGGGTGCAGTCATGGCGACAGAAGACGAAGAACTCGACATGGCTAGATGCGGTGAAGAGAGATGGCTCTGTATACCATGTGAAGAACTAGGTTAAGCGTATACCTTGGCGGCAGGGACGCGTACGTGTTAAATAGGGCTCTAGGCCAACAGATTACATGGGCGCAGGAGGTTAGAGGAGGTTAGGATCGATCTCATTATCTACAGGATAACTACAGGGAGAGGAGATCGATCCTACCAGCCCCAACGACCTGACTTGGTACACACGCACGCACACATACGGCAGGATATACACGGTTTATACATACACCGTGTATATACGCAAATACAATGTTTAACAATGGTAACCGTACGGACCCTATGGTGTATCGAGGCACTATCGGGTCATATGTGACCACCATTCTTGATTCTAACTCTACGAGTCCACCTGCTTGTTGCCCTTTCAAATTTAAACTGGGATGTTTGCACCGGAAATGCTTTACAGACATACTCCCCATTGGGCGGATCGGGAATACCCTGATGAACTGGCCTCTCATTGTTGATACACCTATTCCGAAATAAAACTTGAAAATAAGGGTCACAAGGCTATTCCTATCTGAATGGGCGAAACACAAAAACAATGCCTCTCTTCTATTATTGACGACCTCAAGAAAATTGCAGAGACTCACATCTCGTCGCAGGAAGAGATTGAATTTAAAAATGAACCCAATGAGAATATTGCACGACTTTTGAGAGAAGAAGATAGCCCGAACTCACTTGCCGCCACAGCCGATGAATTCGTCGCCCGAATTGAGGAGCGGGCGGGGAGCTCTGGATGAGAATGCGAGATGGCGTGCGCACCTCGCAGTCGATTGGGATTAAGGGTCTGTTTGGTTGGAGACTAATGTGGCCAAGCCAAAGTGTGGCTAGCCACACAAGTATGGCAAACCACACAAGTGTGGCTAAGAAATTGGACGCCAAACTTTGGCAAAAGTTGGCAAAAAAATTGTCTCTTTGACAAGTGGGCCATTGGGGCAATAAAGTGTGGCAAGTCAAAGTGTGGCTAGCCACACAAGTATGGCAAGCCACGCAAGTGTGGCTAAGAAATTGGACGCCAAACTTTGGCAAAAGTTGACAAAAAAATTGTCTCTTTGACAAGTGGGCCATAGGGGCAATAAAGAGTGACAAGTCAAAGTGTGGCAAAAATCAAACACATGCTTGACAAACTGTGGCTTCCAAATTTTAGCTTGGCAAACTGTGGCTGGGAACCAAACAGCCCCTAAGTGCGACATCACTCGCCCACCCGTTGCCATGCTCGTGGATCGAGGAAGACGTCGAGTCGCACCGAATCCGCTCCTCGAGCTGTGCCAAATGAAACAGGAAATGTACCGCGTCGCACGGTACAAACCCCTCAGCCTCGCGATATGTATCGTATGTGTGTCCACAACATGGCTGGCCTCATCGAGGAGAACCAGTTGCGCGCCACCACCCGCCAGAGAGCCGCCCCTCGTCGGTAAACGCGCCCGGAGCCGGGGACAAACCACGCCGACCACCGTGAGTGGAGACGTGCGTGGTACGAAACCCTCATCCTCGACCGGTCCTCGGCCGGCTCATGGATGTCACGAACATGTGTGATGTCCTCATTCTCAGCTCATTGTGATTACGGAGAGGGGTTGTTCTCGGCTACACGGTACTATTTCCAAAAAAAAAAACCTCGCCAAGTTAATTTAATTTCAAAAGACAACGGAAGTCTCGAAATGTTGACACCACATGCACACCTCACCTGATACTCTTCTCAGCTCAGCTCATTCCGGTCCTGTCTTCTCTTCTTCCCAAGTGGCTGGATCCAGGCAGTAAAGATTGGTTTGATATAGAGACACATTTTAAAATGTGTCGACACTTTTCGGCATCATTTTAAAAGCCATTTTCCGTCTGGTCGGGTGATCGCTACTTAAGCTCACCCACCGTCTTCTTCTCCGCACCAGGCGAAGAATAATCCCTCGGCTCTTCTCTTTCTTCTCCCATGGCGACGGCGACGACGGAAGGCCGTGGGCGACAGAGAGCGAGTCCGGACCGCCTTCCCGTGCCTCCCCGCCCCAGCTCTCGGTCCCGCTCCCGCTCCCGGTATCGGCATCGCGCGCCGCCTCGCCACGCTCCCGGGTCCCGGCATGCTCAGGGCCGTCCCCGCGCTGAGCAGTACAAAGGAAGTCCACTTGCAGCTTTCCTGTACTTGTGTGCGGCGCTTGGAGTTGCCGTCGCCATTCGGCTGTGCGCAAGTCCGCCGCCTTCGTACAGCACGTTGCGGGCCTACCGAGGCCTCGCCGCCGCGGTCGTCGGCGCTCTCATCATCGTCCTTTTTCTGAGGCATCCTCCCCGCTGGGCGGATCAGGAATACCCTCATGGACCTAATCAGATCCCGGCGGCTCCGGCTCCGCAGATTCAAACGGAGCAGCCACGCCTCGCTCCCACGCTCTCCATCACCATCACTGGGGGCATACTGGACGCGAGCCAGGTTGCTGCTGCCATCCGCAGCTCCATGGCAGACAGCACCCGTCCGACTCCCGCCTTCAGTCCACCCCAAGCTGACTCCTCCGATTCCGACTCCGACGGGTGCGGGTCAAGCACCAACGGCGACGAGACCAATAACTTGTGGTATACTCCCGTCCATCTCCTGAAAGCAGGGGATGTCTGTCTCATCCTCCCCGTCTTCATCCAGCAGCTCCAAGAGATGGCTCCAGGGTTAACCGAAGCTGAATCCCTTGAATTGCTGCTGAGAGCGTTCAGAGATGCCAACAAATCTGAGAGATTCCACAGGTATTAAATCCCCAAGTACTCGTTGATTTATTTCAGCACAGGTTTGGTTCTTCCATCGGCACGATTTTTGTTCTTCCAAGAGGAAAAAACTCCAACTTCTCTACTTTGAGTCCTTGACTTTGCAATACTACTCGATTTATTTTCTATATATATACTACTCCCTCCGTCCGAAAATACTTGTCATCAAAATGGATAAAAAAAGGTTGTATTTAGAACTAAATACATATAGATACATCCGCTTTTGTTCATTTTGATGACAAGTATTTCCGGACGGAGGGAGTATTTCGTACAATCTGTTTTAGGGACAAGATCAAACTTCAGAGTAGTTGACTTACTTCGGCAATACTTCCAAGTAAGTGTTAAAACCGGCGGTATTTTTCTCGCTCTAAGCTTTTATGAATCATGTTTACTTTACACCTTGGATGGACATTATGACATTATGTGGGCAGGTTTACTCTGCTGGTATGAGAACATCTGCCACGGAATCCTAGTACTAGTATGTTTGTCTTTACATTATGACATTGTGTGGTTTCTTGTGATTGTATCATGCAACCTGTAGTAGGACTGGCAGATAAGAGAGCCTTTGGTGCTATATAATTGATATATGGATATAGACTTGATACATTCTGAAACTGTGTACGTTCTTAGCAGTACATTCTGAAGTTTGATCTTGTTCCTAAAACAGATTGTCCGACGTTGTTGAGGAGAACCAACGGATTATCTATTCGGATCCTCATGCGTTGACAGACAAATCGACAGGGGCTTTGATCATGACGATGAAAATTACTGCAAAACTTGTACATTTGATCTGGTACGAATTAGATGTGCAGAATTGGAAGCTATGTCAGGAAGTCAAAAAGGTATGCTTTCAAGAGGTTGTTGGGCAATCTGTAGAGAAGCTCCTTGATGTTGCACTTTCTTTCAGCAATGAAAGTTGGTCTGCTGATCATCCTTTGCCAATGCTGACTACCTTTGATGCGCTTGTCGATGTCCTACATAACATAAGGGAATTGCCTTTCAGCAGAATCGAGTATATTCCTGATGAGGTCGCTGATATACCGGACTTGAACTGCAGCAGATATGAGTCCATACATAATGTGGTTGCTCATATTTTTTGTAAGATGGTGGTTGATTTGAAAGGAATACTTGAGGGGACTATCAATGACATGCATATCAGCAGAGAACGTGCTATACATCCAGTAACTGCTCTTCTTGTACGATACCTGGAATTTTTCTATCGTAACGGAGAGATGATGCAGTCAGTACTTGGCACCGGGGATTGCACTATTGAGCTTATCATGATTGGCTCTTGGGTCTCCAAGCTCACTGAAGATGCAGAGGTAATGTTCCCAGGGAAGGGACAAAGGTGCATATACATGTTGAATAACATGGATTATGTTTATCAACTGAAGCATCATCCTGGAGGATTCCTTTCAAATATAGAACTGCAAAGGGGTCTCTGTTCGCTGATCCATCAATACATTAAGGCCTACCTCGAGGAATACTGGTTTCCACTTATGCTGTCATATCTGGATGGTGATTCTCTGAAGAAGACACGCCGTTCATCCTTGTATAAATTCACTGAAGAGTTCTTTAGAATCTGTGATGGCCAGATGACATGGAAAGTTCGCACTAAGCTTAAACAGAGACTGCGTGAACAGATAGTGGAATTGATTGTTCCAAAATATGTGAACTTCTTAGAGGCGCTGCAGGACAATCCAAGTTCTTGGTTGAAGAGGATGTGCCGAGCCAGATCTGAGAAACTGGTCTGCACTGCTGCGCGACTGGAAGAGGTGATCAGAGGGCTCTTTGAAAGATAGCATCTAGAGAGCTAGTCAGCTAGAAGGGCGCTAAACTTGTACAGGATCGGTGCATTTGTCATATACTCCGTCTTAGCATTTAGAGAGCATTTGGTCTGGTGACCCGGCTGTGTTGCCAAATGGTGTGGTGTATAGTTTTTTTTTTGGGTGAGGGTGGGGTGTAAGAATATTTTATGTGACCAATGTAAATTAGAGTGGGATTTTAATTAAGAGTTCTAGTATGATGGTTGCTAGAAATAATAGATAAAAGTCTGGGTTTTAACTCCCTCTTTTCTTTCTCTATAAGTTTCACACACGTATAGGTGTGTGTATGTCAAAGCTAGATGGATACATGTATATGAAGCTAGCTATCTTTGTTATATTCAGTCAACTGCCTGGTGATGGCCAACAGCATCTTCAGCCGTTTGCCCCCCCCCCCCCCCCCCCCCCCGCGGCGTGAGGACGGTCGGAATTCCCACCCGCCGCCTCAAGTTGGCCCCCAGATGCAGTTTTTTTGGAATATACTCCCTTTTCAAATGGACTACCACATACTAATGGATATAGACATATTTTAGAGTGTAGATTCACTTATTTTGCTTCGTATGTAGTCATTTGTTGAAATCTATAGAAAGAAAAATATTTAGGAACGGAGGGAGTAGTTCGGCTAAAATTTGAAGAAAACGACACAAGCCCACCACGAATTTGGACGAAATTCAGATGGTTTTCATTCATATTTGTACATAATTTAAAAGACATAATTAAAACCCTAAAAACTACGCCGCCGCCGTCCCGAGCCATCTACATGCCGAGGAGCTTGTAGAAGGCGGTGTAGTCGCCGCCGTCGTCGCCGTTGTTGTCCTGCACGCCGCCGTCCTTGCTGCATCCCTGTCCTGGGTCGCCGAGGCGGACGGGGTTGGACGGTGCCGGCGCCTCCTCGTCGCTATCGAGGACGACTACGTTGTCCTCGTCGCGGCTGTGGCGCCGAGCGGTGATCTCCTCCAGGGCGCGGCGCTGGCGCTCCATCTCGTCCCGTGCCCATTTCAGGCCGGTCTCGAGGTTGGCGGCCATGGCGATGTGTTCCTGCTCGACGATGAAGGGCGGCGTCGCCGGCTCCTTCTTCGGCCTAACCAGGCGAAGATGGCCGCGGGGAGGAGGGGAAGGTTGGCGGCAGCGGCCCTCGTTTATGACGAGGTTGCCGCTGCACCGGCCCTCGGGCGTCTCTTGGGGCTTGGCCTTGACGGCGGCGAGCGGCGTCGGTGTGCCGGAGGAGTGGGAGTGGGAGCCGGAGGAAGAGGAGGACGCGCCCGCCATGCGCCTCGGCAGCCACAAGTTGTCGCTCCGATGCGAGAAGGACGGCGTCGGGTACTCTATTCGCAGCGAGTTGCCCCCCTCGATGTGCTCGAGCACGGTGTGGAGAGTGCGCCCGGGGACGCCCCACCATTGATGGAGGCCATCGGAGTTGTGGCGCCCCGTGGTGCCGGAGCGCCGTTCGTTGACGCGAGCTGGTCGGCGTGGCGACGCTCAAAGTACGCCGTCCACAGGGCGTTGGTGTCAGGGACGTACCTCACCTGCTGTCGTGCCTCCCCCGGCAGCGCCGACCAGATCAGCGTGATCTCGCCGCGTGTTCAGCGCCGGTGGGCGGCAGGGGCACGGGGACTCCTCCGGCGCTGAGCCTCCACGAGCCCGACCCACGCATGTCGGGCGACGCTAGGTAGTCCGCCTCGTGGAGGAGGCATGCCTCCCACTCGTGCAGATAGCCGCGGCCGAAGCCGTTGGCCGCCGCTCCGTCGCTGGGGAAACGCTCGACCATCTGGGAAGGAGGAGAGTGGGTGAGCAAAGGGCGTCGAGGGGAAGAAGGTGGTCAGCGGCAAGAGAGTTGTGGGAGGCGGGTGTGCGGCCAGCGGCAACGATGGGCGGTTTTTCTAGCGGCGAGGGGCGGCAGAAGTGTGGATGCGTCGCGGGAAGAGGGCGGGACATGCGGCAGCGTGTTGGGAAACGTAGTGGAAAACAAAAAAATCGCACCTACGATCACGAAGATCAATATGAAGATGCACAACGGGTTGGGATCAACGATCGTTACCAACTTCGGAGTGTAGTGAAAGAAGAAGAGTCGGTGCAGATCATGCTCGAAGTCCCTCGAACGTTGATGACGATCCCACGAACCGCCCTCGAACGATCCCTCGAACCGAAGACGAAAGCACGACCTCTCTACTTGGTTGCAAGCGTACGGTCTCCATGGTCCGGCAGTGCTTCGCCGTCCAGAGCTAATCGTCACCGGAGAATTAGAGAGAGGAGATTAGAACCACACTGTGCTTCTAATTATGAGGATTAGAGGTGGCTAGGGCTAGCTCTAATTAGTCAAGGACCAACTAGAACTAGAACTAGATCAACTAGAAGAGGCACCCAAAACTTGTGGTCCAAAAGGGTGGAAAACATCTAGTATATATAGGTTTAGGGGGAGGAGAGGGCAGCCACCAAGGGAGGGAAACCCTCCCTTGGTGTGCTGGCCTAGGGGGGAGTCCAACTCCCACCCCTAGTAGGATTCGCCCCCCCCCCCCCCCCCCCCACACACACACACAAGGAAAGGGGGGCGCCACCTCCACTTGGGCAAGGAGAGTTGGCCGTCTCCTCGGATGTGTGGCCGGCGCCATGGATGCATGTTCACATGCTCGAGCTCGGAGGTAGGCGACGATGGAGGCATAGGGAGAAGCTCACGGGGCAGAGGGAGCCAAGGGAGCACGGGGAGGAAGAAACGAACGCCATTAAAGCGAGACCGCCACTATTCGCCCATATGCGTGCGTTAGCGACCGCCGACAGGAGGTTTCTAGAGGGGGAGATGAAGGAAATATGACCTAGAGGCAATAATAAAGTTATTATTTATTTCCTCATATCATGATAAATGTTTATTATTCATGCTAGAATTGTATTAACCGGAAACATGATACATGTGTGAATACATAGACAAACTTAATGTCACTAGTATGCCTCTACTTGACTAGCTCATTAATCAAAGATGGTTATGTTTCCTAACCATAGACATGTGTTGTCATTTGATTAATGGGATCACATCATTAGGAGAATGATGTGATTGGCTTGACCCATTCCGTTAGCTTAGCACTTGATCGTTTAGTATGTTGCTATTGCTTTCTTCATGACTTATACAAGTTCCTACAACTATGAGATTATGCAACTCCCGTTTACCGGAGGAACACTTTGTGTGCTACCAAACATCACAACTTAACTGGGTGATTATAAAGGGGCTCTACAGGTGTCTCCAAAGGTACATGTTGAGTTGGCGTATTTCAAGATTAGGTTTTGTCACTCCAATTGTCGGAGAGATATCTCTGGGCCCTCTCGGTAATGCACATCACTATAAGCCTTGCAAGCAATGTAGCTAATGAGTTAGTTACAGAATGATGCATTACATAACGAGTAAAGAGACTTGACGGTAATGAGATTGAACTACGTATTGGGATACCGACGATCGAATCTCGGGCAAGTAACATACCGATGACAAAGGGAACAATGTATGTTGTTATGCGGTTTGACCGATAAAGATCTTTGTAGAATATGTAGGAGCCAATATGAGCATCCAAGTTCCGCTATTGGTTATTGACCGAAAACGGTTCTCGGTCATGTCTACATAGTTCTCGAACCCGTAGGGTCCGCACGCTTAAGGTTTCGATGACAGTTATATTATGAGTTTATGAGTTTTGATGTACCGAAGTTTGTTCGGAGTCCCGAATATGATTACGGACATGACGAGGAGTCTCAAAATGGTTAAGACATGAAGATTGATATATTGGAAGCCTATATTTGGATGTCGGAAGTGTTCCGGGTGAAATCGGGATTTTACCGGAGTACCGGGGGGTTACCAGAACCCCCCGGGGGCTTAATGGGCCTACATGAGCCTTAGTGGAAATAGAGGGCAGCAAGGGGAGTGTGGGGCGCGCCCCCCAAGGCCCAAACCGAATTGGTTTAGGGCAAAGGGGGCCGGGGCCCCTCTTTCCATCTCCTCCTCTCCCTTTCCTCCCCCCTCTCCTAGTCCAACAAGGAAGGAGGGAGTCCTACTCCCGGTGGGAGTAGGACTCCCCATGGCGCGCCCCCTCCTAGGTCGGCCGTCCCCTCCCCCCTTGCTCCTTTATATACGGGGGCAGGGGGGCACCTCTAGAGAGAACAATTGATCTCTTGATCTCTTAGCCGTGTGCGATGCCCCCCTCCACCATAGTCCTCCTCGATAATATTGTAGTGGTGCTTAGGCGAAGCCCTGCGACGGTAGAACATCAAGATCGTCACCACACTGTCTTGCCGACGGAACTCTTCCCCGACATTCTGCTGGATCGGAGCACGGGGAACGTCATCGAGCTAAACGTGTGCTAGAACTCGGAGGTGCCATAGTTTCGGTGCTTGATCGGTCGGGTCGTGAAGACGTACGACTAAATCAACCGCGTTGTTCTAACACTTCTGCTTTTGGTATACGAGGGTACGTGGACACACTCTCCCCTCTAGTTGCTATGCATCACCATGATCTTGCGTGTGCGTAGCAATTTTTTTGAAATTACTACGTTCCCCAACAGTGGCATCCGAGCCTGGTTTTATGCATAGATGTTATATGCACGAGTAGAACACAAGTGAGTTGTGGGCGATACAAGTCATACTGCTTACCAGCATGTCATAATTTGGTTCGGCAGTATTGTTGGATGAAGCGGCCCAGACCGACATTACGCTTACGCTTACGCGAGACTGGTTCTACCGACGTGCTTTGCACACAGGTGGCTGGCGGGTGTCAGTTTCTCCAACTTTAGTTGAACCGAGTGTGGCTACGCCCGGACCTTGCGATGGTTAAAACAACACTAACTTGACAAACTATCGTTGTGGTTTTGATGCGTAGGTAAGAACAGTTCTTGCTCAGCCCATAGCAGCCACGTAAAATTTGCAACAACAAAGTAGAGGATGTCTAACTTGTTTTTGCAGGGCATGTTGTGATGTGATATGGTCAAGACGTGATGCTGTATTTTATTGTATGAGATGATCATGTTTTGTAACCGAAGTTATCAGCAACTGGCAGGAGCCATATGGTTGTCGCTTTATTGTATGAAATGCAAACGCCCTGTAATTGCTTTACTTTATCACTAAGCGGTAGCGATAGTCGTAGAAGCAATAGATGGCGTAACGACAATGATGCTACGATGGAGATCAAGGTGTCGCGCCGGTGACGATGGTGATCACGACAGTGCTTCGGAGATGGAGATCACAAGCACAAGATGATGATGGCCATATCATATCACTTATATTGATTGCATGTGATGTTTATCCTTTATGCATCTTATCTTGCTTTGATTGACGGTAGCATTTTAAGATGATCTCTCACTAATTATCAACAAGTGTTCTCCCTGAGTTTGCACCATTGCAAAAGTTCTTTGTGCTGAGACACCACGTGATGATCGGGTGTGATAGGCTCTACGCTCAAATACAACGGGTGCAAAACAGTTGCACACGCGGAATACTCAGGTTAAACTTGACGAGCCTAGCATATACAGATATGGCCTCGGAACACGGAGACCGAAAGGTCGAACGTGAATCATATAGTAGATCTGATCAACATAGTGATGTTCACCATTGAAAACTACTCCGTCTCACGTGATGATCGGACATGGTTTAGTTGATTTGGATCACGTGATCACTTAGATAATAGAGATGTCTGTCTAAGTGGGAGTTCTTTATTAATATGATTAACTGAACTTAAATTTATCATGAACTTAGTACCTGATAGTATTTTGCTTGTCTATGTTTGTTGTAGATAGATGGCTCGTGCTGTTGTTCCGTTGAATTTTAATGCGTTCCTTGAGAAAGCTAAGTTGAAAGATGATGGTAGCAATTACACGGACTGGGTCCATAACTTGAGGATTATCCTCATTGCTGCACAGAAGAATTACATCCTGGAAGCACCGCTGGGTGCCAGGCCTGCTGCAGATGCAACTGACGACGTTAAGAACGTCTGGCAGAGCAAAGCTGATGACTACTCAATAGTTCAGTGTGGCATGCTTTACGGCTTAGAACCGGGACTTCAACGACGTTTTGAACATCATGGAGCATATGAGATGTTCCAGGAGTTGAAGTTAATATTTCAAGCAAATGCTCGGATTGAGAGATATGAAGTCTCCAGTAAGTTCTATAGCTGCAAGATGGAGGAGAATAGTTCTGTCAGTGAACATATACTCAAAATGTCTGGGTATAATAATCACTTGATTCAACTGGGAGTTAATCTTCCTGATGATAGTGTCATTGACAGAATTCTTCAGTCACTGCCACCAAGCTACAAGAGCTTCGTGATGAACTATAATATGCAAGGGATGGACAAGACTATTCCCGAGCTCTTCGCAATGCTAAAGGCTGCGGAGGTAGAAATCAAGAAGGAGCATCAAGTGTTGATGGTCAATAAGACCACCCGTTTCAAGAAAAAGGGTAAAGGGAAGAAGAAGGGGAACTTCAAGAAGAACAGCAAACAAGTTGCTGCTCAAGAGAAGAAACCCAAATCTGGACCTAAGCCTGAGACTGAGTGCTTCTACTGCAAGCAGACTGGTCACTGGAAGCGGAACTGCCCCAAGTATTTGGCGGATAAGAAGGATGGCAAGGTGAACAAAGGTATATGTGATATACATGTTATTGATGTGTACCTTACTAATGCTCGCAGTAGCACCTGGGTATTTGATACTGGTTCTGTTGCTAATATTTGCAACACGAAATAGGGACTACGGATTAAGCGAAGATTAGCTAAGGACGAGGTGACGATGCGCATGGGAAATGGTTCCAAAGTCGATGTGATCGCGGTCGGCACGCTACCTCTACATCTACCTTCAGGATTAGTTTTAGACCTGAATAATTGTTATTTGGTGCCAGCGTTGAGCATGAACATTATATCTGGATCTTATTTGATGCGAAACGGTTATTCATTTAAATCAGAGAATAATGGTTGTTCTATTTATATGAGTAATATCTTTTATGGTCATGCACCCTTGAAGAGTGGCCTATTTTTATTAAATCTCGATAGTAATGATACACATATTCATAATGCTGAAGCCAAAAGATGCAGAGTTGATAATGATAGTGCAACTTATTTGTGGCACTGCCGCTTGGGTCATATTGGTGTAAAGCACATGAAGAAACTCCATACCGATGGACTTCTGGAATCACTTGATTATGACTCACTTGGTACTTGTGAACCGTGCCTCATGGGCAAGATGACTAAAACGCCGTTCTCCAGAACTATGGAGCGAGCAACTGATTTGTTGGAAATCATACATACTGATGTGTGTGGTCCAATGAATGTTGAGGCTCACGGCGGGTATCGTTATTTTCTCACCTTCACAGATGATTTGAGCAGATATGGGTATATCTACTTAATGAAACACAAGTCTGAAACATTTGAAAAGTTCAAAGAATTTCAGAGTGAAGTGGAAAATCATCGTAACAAGAAAATAAAGTTTCTACGATCCGATCGTGGAGGAGAATATTTGAGTTACGAGTTTGGTTTACATTTGAAACAGTGCGGAATAGTTTCGCAACTCACGCCACCCGGAACACCACAGCGTAATGGTGTGTCCGAATGTCGTAATCGTACTTTACTGGATATGGTGCGATCTATGATGTTTCTTACTGATTTACCGCTATCGTTTTGGGGTTATGCTTTAGAGACGGCCGCATTCACGTTAAATATAGGGCACCATCAAAATCCGTTGAGACGACGCCTAATGAACTATGGTTGGCAAGAAACCAAAGTTGTCATTTCTTAAAGTTTGGGGCTGCGATGCTTATGTGAAGAAACTTCAACCAGATAAGCTCGAACCCAAATCGGAGAAATGTGTCTTCATAGGATACCCAAAAGAGACTATTGGGTACACCTTCTATCACAGATCTGAAGGTAAGACTTTTGTTGCTAAATTCGGATCCTTTCTAGAGAAGGAGTTTCTCTCGAAAGAAGTGAGTGGGAGGAGAGTAGAACTTGATGAGGTAACTGTACCTGCTCCCTTATTGGAAAGTAGTTCATCACAAGAACCGGTTCCTGTGACAACTACACCAATTAGTGAGGAAGCTAATGATATTGATCATGAAACTTCAGTTCAAGTTACTACCGAACCTCGTAGGTCAACCAGAGTAAGATCCGCACCAGAGTGGTACAATAATCCTATTCTGGAAGTCATGTTACTTGACCATGGCGAACCTACGAACTATGAGGAAGCGATGATGAGCCCAGATTCCGCAAAATGGCTTGAGGCCATGAAATCTGAGATGGGATCCATGTATGAGAACAAAGTATGGACTTTGGTTGACTTGCCCGATGATCGGCAAGCCATCAAGAATAAACGGATCTTCAAGAAGAAGACTGACGCTGATGGTAATGTAACTGTCTACAAAGCTCGGCTTGTTGCGAAAGGTTTTCAACAAGTTCAAGGGGTTGACTATGATGAGACTTTCTCACCCGTAGCGATGCTTAAGTCTGTCTGAATCATGTTAGCAATTGCTGCATTTTATGATTATGAAATATGGCAAATGGATGTCAAAACTGCATTCCTGAATGGGTTTCTGGAAGAAGAGTTGTATATGATGCAACCGGAAGGTTTTGTCGATCCAAAAGGTGCTAACAAAGTGTGCAAGCTCCAGCGATCCATTTATGGACTGGTGCAAGCCTCTCGGAGTTGGAATAAACGCTTTGATAGTGTGATCAAAGCATATGGTTTTATACAGACTTTTGGAGAAGCCTATATTTATAAGAAAGTGAGTGGGAGCTCTGTAGCATTTCTGATATTATATGTGAACGACATATTGTTGATTGGAAATGATATAGAATTTCTGGATAGCATAAAGGGATACTTGAATAAAAGTTTTTAGATGAAAGACCTCGGTGGAGCTGCTTACATATTGGGCATCAAGATCTATAGAGATAGATCAAGACACTCAATTGTACTTTCACAAAGCACATACCTTGATAAAGTTTTGAAAAAGTTCAAAATGGATCAGGCAAAGAAAGGGTTCTTGCCTATATTACAAGATGTGAAGTTGAGTCAGACTCAATGCCCGACCACAGCAGAAGATAGAGAGAAAATGAAAGATGTTCCTTATGCTTCAGCCATAGGCTCTATCATGTATGCAATGTTGTGTACCAGACCTGATGTATGCTTAGCAATAAGTTTAGCAGGGAGGTACCAAAGTAATCCAGGAGCGGATCACTGGACAATGGTCAAGAATATCCTGAAATACCTGAAAAGGACTAGGGATATGTTTCTCGTTTATGGAAGTGACAAAGAGCTAGTCGTAAATGGTTACGTCGATGCAAGCTTGACACTGATCTGGACGATTCTAAATCGCAAACCGGATACGTGTTTATATTGAACAGTGGAGCTGTCAGTTGGTGCAGTTCTAAACAAAGCGTCGTGGCGGGATCTACATGCGAAGCGGAGTACATAGCTGCTTCGGAAGCAGCAAATGAAGGAGCCTGGATGAAGGACTTCATTTCCGATCTAGGTGTCATACCTAGTGCATCGGGACCAATGAAGATCTTCTGTGACAATACTAGTGCAATTGCCTTGGCAAAGGAATCCAGATTTCACAAGAGGACCAAGCACATCAAGAGACGCTTCAATTCCATCCGAGACCAAGTCCAGGTGGGAGACATAGAGATTTGCAAGATACATACGGATCTGAATGTTGCAGACCCGTTGACTAAGCCTCTTCCACGAGCAAAACATGAACAGCACCAAGACTCCATGGGTGTTAGAATTATTACTGTGTAATCTAGATTATTG
This sequence comes from Triticum timopheevii, assembly GCA_963921465.1. NCBI lineage: Eukaryota > Viridiplantae > Streptophyta > Magnoliopsida > Poales > Poaceae > Triticum > Triticum timopheevii. The sequence goes on along the minus strand of OY997264.1, from coordinate 19,375,039 downwards.
ACTCTAGTGCAAGTGGGAGACTGAAGGAAATATGCCCTAGAGGCAATAATAAAGTTATTATTTATTTCCTCATATCATGATAAATGTTTATTATTCATGCTAGAATTGTATTAACCGGAAACATGATACATGTGTGAATACATAGACAAACTTAATGTCACTAGTATGCCTCTACATGACTAGCTCATTAATCAAAGATGGTTATGTTTCCTAACCATAGACATGTGTTGTCATTTGATTAACGGGATCACATCATTAGGAGAATGATGTGATTGACTTGACCCATTCCGTTAGCTTAGCACTTGATCATTTAGTATGCTATTGCTTTCTTCATGTCTTAAACAAGTTCCTACAACTATGAGATTATGCAACTCCCGTTTACCAGAGGAACACTTTGTGTGCTACCAAACGTCACAACGTAACTGGGTGATTATAAAGGGGCTCTACAGGTGTCTCCAAAGGTACATGTTGAGTTGGTGTATTTCGAGATTAGGTTTTGTCACTCCGATTGTCGGAGAGGTATCTCTGGGCCCTCTCGGTAGTGCACATCACTATAAGCCTTGCAAGCAATGTAGCTAATGAGTTAGTTACTGAATGATGCATTACGTAACGAGTAAAGAGACTTGTCGGTAACGAGATTGAACTAGGTATTTGAAGGAAATATGCCCTAGAGGCAATAATAAAGTTATTATTTATTTCCTTATATCATGATAAATGTTTATTATTCATGCTAGAATTGTATTAACCGGAAACATAATACATGTGTGAATATATAGACAAACAGAGTGTCACTAGTATTCCTCTACTTGACTAGCTTGTTAATCAAAGATGGTTATGTTTCCTAACCATGGACAAAGAGTTGTTATTTGATTAACGGGGTCACATCATTAGTTGAATGATCTGATTGACATGACCCATTCCGTTAGCTTAGCACCCGATCGTTTAGTATGTTGCTATTGCTTTCTTCATGACTTATACATGTTCCTATGACTATGAGATTATGCAACTCACGTTTACCGGAGGAACACTTTGTGTGCTACCAAACGTCACAACGTAACTGGGTGATTATAAAGGTGCTCTACAGGTGTCTCCAAAGGTACTTGTTGGGTTGGCGTATTTCGAGATTAGGATTTGTCACTCCGAATGTCGGAGAGGTATCTCTGGGCCCTCTCGGTAATGCACATCACTTAAGCCTTGCAAGCATTGCAACTCATGAGTTAGTTGTGAGATGATGTATTACGGAACGAGTAAAGAGACTTGCCGGTAACAATATTGAACTAGGTATTGGATACCGACGATCGAATCTCGGGCAAGTAACATACCGATGACAAAGGGAAAACGTATGTTGTTATGCGGTCTGACCGATAAAGATCTTCGTAGAATATGTAGGAACCAATATGGGCATCCAGGTCCCGCTATTGGTTATTGACCGGAGACGTGTCTCGGTCATGTCTACATTGTTCTCGAACCGTAGGGTCCGCACGCTTAAGGTTTCGATGACAGTTATATTATGAGTTTATGAGTTTTGATGTACCAAAGGAGTTCGGAGTCCCGGATGAGATCGGGGACATGACGAGGAGTCTCGAGATGGTCGAAACGTAAAGATCGATATATTGGACGACTATATTCGGAGTTCGGAAAGGTTCCGAGTCATTCGGGTATTTATCGGAGTACCGGAGAGTTACGGGAATTCGCCGGGGAGAAGTATTGGGCCTTATTGGGACCCGCGGGAAAGAGAGAGGGGCTGCCTAGGGTAGGCCGCGCGCCCCCCCATGGCCTAGTCCGAATTGGACTAGGGGGAGGGGCCGCACCCCCTCCTTCCTTCCCTTCTCTCTTCCCCTTCTAGTCTCCTTCTCCTAATACATGGAAGGACTCCTAGTTGGACTAGGAAAGGGGGAATCCTACTCCCGGTGGGAGTAGGACTCCCCAGGGCGCGCCATAGTAGAGGGCCGGCCCTCCCCTCCTCCACTCCTTTATATACGGGGGCAGGGGGCACCCCATGGACACACAAGTTGATCATCGTGATCGTTCCTTAGCCGTGTGCGGTGCCCCCCTCCACGATATTACACCTCGGTCATATTGTAGCGGTGCTTAGGCGAAGCCCTGCGACAGTTGAACATCAAGATCGTCACCACGCCGTCGTGCTGACGGAACTCCTCCCCGAAGCTTTGCTGGATCGGAGCCCGGGGTGCGTCATCAAGCTGTACGTGTGTCAAGAACTCGGAGGTGCCGGAGTAACGGTGCTTGGATCAGTTGGATCGGGAGGACGTACGACTACTTCCTCTACGTTGTGTCAACGCTTCCGCTTCGGTCTACGATGGTACGTAGACAAACACTCTCCCCTCTCGTTGCTATGCATCATCATGATCTTGCGTGTGCGTAGGAAATTTTTTGAAATTACTACGTTCCCCAACAGTGGCATCCGAGCCTAGGTTTTATGGTTTCATGTTATATGCACGAGTAGAACACAAGTGAGTTGTGGGCGATATAAGTCATACTGCTTACCAGCATGTCATACTTTGGTTCAGCGGTATTGTTGGATGAAGCGGCCCGGACCGACATTACGCGTACGCTTACGCGAGACTGGTTTTACCGCCGTGCTTTGCACACAGGTGACTAGCGGGTGTCAGTTTCTCCAACTTTAGTTGAACCGAGTGTGGCTACGCCCGGTCCTTGCGAAGGTTAAAACAGCACCAACTTGACAAACTATCGTTGTGGTTTTGATGCGTAGGTGAGATTGGTTCTTGCTTAAGACCATAGCAGCCACGTAAAACTTGCAACAACAAAGTAGAGGACGTCTAACTTGTTTTTGCAGGGCATGTTGTGATGTGATATGGTCAAGACGTGATGAGATATAAGTTGTTGTATAAGATGATCATGTTTTGTTGAAGTTATCGGCAACTGGCAAAAGCCTTATGGTTGTCTCTCTATTGCATAAGATGCAAGCGCCAAATAATTGCTTTACTTTATCGCTATGCGATAGCAATAGTTGCAAGAGCAATTGTTGGCGAGACGACCATGTGACGACACATTGATATAGATCAAGATGATGGAGATCATGGTGTCATGCCGGTGACGATGGTGATCACAAGCACAAGATGATGATGGCCATATCATATCACTTATACTGATTGCATGTGATGTTTATCTTTTATGCATCTTATCTTGCTTTGATTGACGGTAGCATTTTAAGATGATCTCTCACTAAAATTATCAAGAAGTGTTCTCCCTGAGTATGCACCGTTGCCAAAGTTCGTCGTGCCCAGACACCACGTAATGATCGGGTGTGATAAGCTCTACGTCCATCTACAACGGGTGCAAGCCAGTTTTGCACACGCAGAATACTCAGGTTAAACTTACGAGCCTAGCATATGCAGATATGGCCTCGGAGCACGGAGACCGAAAGGTCGAACGTGAATCACATAGTAGATATGATCAACATAGTGATGTTCACCATTGAAAACTACTCCATCTCACGTGATGATCGGTTATGGTTTAGTTGATTTGGATCACGTGATCACTTAGATGACTAGAGAGATGTCTGTCTAAGTGGGAGTTCTTAAGTAATATGATTAATTGAACTTAAAATTTATCATGAACTTAGTCCTGGTAGTATTTTGCAAATTATGTTGTAAGATCAATAGCTTGCGTTGTTGCTTTCATATGTTTATTTTGATATGTTCCTAGAGAAAATTGTGTTGGAAAATGTTAGTAGCAATGATGCGGATTGGATCCGTGATCTGAGGTTTATCCTCATTGCTGCACAGAAGAATTATGTCCTTAATGCACCGCTAGGTGACAGACCTATTGCAGGAGCAGATGCAGACGTTATGAACGTTTGGCTAGCTCAATATGATGACTACTTGATAGTTTAGTGCACCATGCTTAACAGCTTAGAATCAGGACTTCAAAGACGTTTTGAACGTCATGGACCATATATGATGTTCCAGGAGTTGAAGTTAATATTTTAATAAAATACCCGAGTTGAGAGATATGAAGTCTCCAACAAGTTCTATGGCTAAAAGATGGAGGAGAATCGCTCAACTAGTGAGCATGTGCTCAGATTGTCTGGGTACTACAATCGCTTGAATCAAGTGGGAGTTAATCTTCCAGATAAGATAGTGATTGACAGAATTCTCTAGTCACCATCACCAAGTTAGTAGAACTTTGTGATGAACTATAATATGCAAGGGATAACGAAAACGATTCCCGAGCTCTTCATGATGTTGAAATCGACGAAGGTAGAAATCAAGAAAGAGCATCAAGTGTTGATGGTTGACAAGATCACTAGTTTCAAGAAAAGGGCAAAGGGAAAGAAAGGGAACTTCAAGTGGAAAGGCAAGCAAGTTGTCACTCCCACGAAGAAGCCCAAAGCTGAACCAAAGCCTGAAACTGAGTGCTTACACGGCAAAGGAAATGGTCACTGGAAACGGAAATGCCCTGAATATTTGGTGGATAAGAAGGATGGCAAAGTGAACAAGGGTATATTTGATATACATGTTATTGATGTGTACTTTACTAGTGTTTATGGCAACCCGTCGGTATTTGGTACTGGTTCAGTTGCTAAGAGTAGTAACTCGAAACGGGAGTTGCAGAATAAACAGAAACTAGTTAAGGGTAAAGTGACGATGTGTGTTGAAAGTAGTTTCAAGATTGATATGATCATCATTGCACACTCCCTATACTTTTGGGATTAGTGTTAAACCTAAATAAATGTTATTTGGCGTTTGCGTTGAGCATAAATATGATTTGATCATATTTATTGCAATACGGTTATTCATTTAAAATCAGAGAATAATTGTTGTTCTGTATACATGAATAAAACCTTCAATGGTCATACACCCAATGAAAATAGTTTGTTGGATCTCGATCGTAGTGATGCACATATTCATAATATTGATGCCAAAAGATGCAAAGTTAATAATGATAGTGCAACTTATTTGTGGCATTGCCGTTTAGGTCATATTGGTGTAAAGCGCATGAAGAAATTCCATGCTGATGGGATTTTGGAATCACTTGATTATGAATCACTTGATGCTTGCGAACCATGCCTCATGGGCAAGATGACTAAGACTCCGTTCTCCGGAACAGTGGAGCGAGCAACTGACTTATTGGAAATAATACATACTGATGTATGCGATCCGATGAGTGTTAAGGCTCGCGGCGGGTATCATTATTTTCTGACCTTCACAGATGATTTGAGTAGATATGGGTATATCTACTTGATAAAATATAAGTCTGAAATAGTTGAAAGGTTCAAAAGAATTTCAGAGTGAAGTGGAAAAATCATCGTAACAAGAAAAATAAAGTTTCTACGATCTGATCGCGGAGACAAATATTTGAGTTACGAGTTTGGTCTTCAATTAAAACAATGTGGAATAGTTTCACAAATTCATGCCACCTGGAACACCACATCATAATGGTGTGTCCGAACGTCATAACCGTACTTTATTGGATATAGTACAATCTATGATGTTTCTTACCGATTTACCAATATCGTTTTGGGATCATGCATTAGAGACAACTGCATTCACGTTAAATAGGGCACCATCTAAATCCGTTGAGACGACACTATATGAACTGTGGTTTAGCAAGAAACCAAAGTTGTCGTTTCTTAAAGTTTGGGGCTGCGATACTTATGTGAAAAAGTTTCATCCTGATAAGCTCAAACCCAAATCGGAGAAGTGCGTCTTCATAGAATACCCAAAGGAAATTGTTGGGTACACCTTCTATCACAGATCCGAAGGCAAAACATTCGTTGCTAATAAATGGATCCTTTCTAGAGAAGGAGTTTCTCTCGAAAGAAGTGAGTGGGAGGAAAGTATAACTTGATGAGGTAACTGTACCTGTTCCCTTATTGGAAAGTAGTTCATCACAGAAATCTGTTCTTGTGACTACTATACCAATTAGTGAGGAAGCTAATGATGATGATCATGTAACTTCAGATCAAGTTACTACCGAATCTCGTAGGTAAACCAGAGTGAGATCCGCACCAGAGTGGTACGGTAATCCTGTTCTGGAAGTCATGTAACTAGACCATGATGAACCTACGAACTATGAGGAAGCGATGATGAGCCATGATTCCGCGAAATGGCTTGAGGCCATGAAATCTGAGATGGGATCCATGTATGAGAACAAAGTGTGGACTTTAATGGATTTGCCCGATGATCGGCAAACCATAGAAAATAAATGGATCTTCAAGAGGAAGACGGACGTTGATAGTAGTGTTACTATCTACAAAGCTAGACTTGTCGAAAAAGGTTTTTGACAAAGTTCAAGGTGTTGACTACAATGAGATTTTCTCAACTGTAGCGATGCTTAAGTCTGTCCGAATCATGTTAGCAATTGCCACAATTTATGAAATTTGGCAAATGGATGTAAAAACTGCATTCTTGAATGGGTTTCTGGAGGAAGAGTTGTATATGATGCAACCAGAAGGTTTTATCGATCCAAAGGGAGCTAACAAAGTGTGCAAGCTCCAGCGATCCATCTATGGACTGGTGCAAGCATCTCGGAGTTGGAATATACACTTTGATAAGTTGATCAAAGCATATAGTTTTATACAGACTTGCGGTGAAGCCTGTATTTACTAGAAAGTGAGTGGGAGCACTACAACATTTCTGATAAGTATATGTGAATGACATATTGTAGATCGGAAATAATGTAGAATTATTCTGCAAAGCATAAAGGAGTGTTTGAAAAGACTTTTTCAAAGAAAGACCTCGGTGAAGCTGCTTACATATTGAGCATTAAGATCTATAGAGATAGATCAAGACGCTTGATAAGTTTTTTTTCAATAAGTACATACCTTGACAAGATTTTGAAGTAGTTCAAAATGGAACAGTCAAAGAAAGAGTTCTTGCCTGTGTTGCAAAGGTGTGAAATTGAGTAAGACTCAAAACCCGACCACGACAGAAGATAGAAAGAGAATGAAAGTCATTCCCTATTCCTTGGCCATAGGTTCTATAAAGTATGCCATGCTGTGTACCAGATCTATTGTATACCCTACACAGAGTTTGGCAAGGGAGTACAATAGTGATCTAGGAGTAGATCACTGGATAGCGGTCAAAATTATCCTTAGTGGAATAAGGATATATTTCTCGATTATGGAAGTGACAAAAGGTTCGTCGTAAAGGGTTACGTCGATGCAAGTTTTGACACCGGTCTGGATGACTCTAAGTCTCGATCTAGATACATATTGAAAGTGGGAGCAATTAGCTAGAGTAGCTCCGTGCAGAGCATTGTAGACATAAAAAAACGCAAAATACATAACGGATCTGAATGTGAAAGACCCGTTGACTAAGATTCTCTCACAAGCAAAACATGATCACACCTAAGTACTCTTTGGGTATTAATCACATAGCGATGTGAACTAGATTACTGAATCTAGTAAACCCTTTGGATGTTGGTCACATGGCGATGTGAACTATGGGTGATGTGATCTAGATTATTGACTCTAGTGCAAGTAGGAGACTGAAGGAAATATGCCCTAGAGGCAATAATAAAGTTATTATTTATTTCCTTATATCATGATAAATGTTTATTATTCATGCTAGAATTGTATTAACCGGAAACATAATACATGTGTGAATATATAGACAAACAGAGTGTCACTAGTATGCCTCTACTTGACTAGCTTGTTAATCAAAGATGGTTATGTTTCCTAACCATGGACAAAGAGTTGTTATTTGATTAACGGGGTCACATCATTAGTTGAATGATCTGATTGACATGACCCATTCCGTTAGCTTAGCACCCGATCGTTTAGTATGTTGCTATTGCTTTCTTCATGACTTATACATGTTCCTATGACTATGAGATTATGCAACTCACGTTTACCGGAGGAACACTTTGTGTGCTACCAAACGTCACAACGTAACTGGGTGATTATAAAGGTGCTCTACAGGTGTCTCCAAAGGTACTTGTTGGGTTGGCGTATTTCGAGATTAGGATTTGTCACTCCGAATGTCGGAGAGGTATCTCTGGGACCTCTCGGTAATGCACATCACTTAAGCCTTGCAAGCATTGCAACTAATGAGTTAGTTGTGAGATGATGTATTACGGAACGAGTAAAGAGACTTGCCGGTAACGAGATTGAACTAGGTATTGGATACCGACGATCGAATCTCGGGCAAGTAACATACCGATGACAAAGGGAACAACGTATGTTGTTATGCGGTCTGACCGATAAAGATCTTTGTAGAATATGTAGGAACCAATATGGGCATCCAGGTCCCGCTATTGGTTATTGACCGGAGACGTGTCTCGGTCATGTCTACATTGTTCTCGAATCGTAGGGTCCGCACGCTTAAGGTTTCGATGACAGTTATATTATGAGTTTATGAGGATTGATGTACCGAAGGAGTTCGGAGTCCCGGATGAGATCGGGGACATGACAAGGAGTCTCGAAATGGTCGAGACGTAAAGATCGATATATTGGACGACTATATTCGGAGTTCGGAAAGGTTCCGAGTCATTCGGGTATTTATCGGAGTACCGGAGAGTTACGGGAATTCGCCGGGGAGAAGTATTGGGCCTTATTGGGCCCTGCGGGAAAGAGAGAGGGGCTGCCTAGGGTAGGCCGCACGCCCCCCCATGGCCTAGTCCGAATTGGACTAGGGGGAGGGGCCGCACCCCCTCCTTCCTTCCCTTCTCTCTTCCCCTTCCTAGTCTCCTACTCCTAATACATGGAAGGACTCCTAGTTGGACTAGGAAAGGGGGAATCCTACTCCCGGTGGGAGTAGGACTCCCCAGGGCGCGCCATAGTAGAGGGCCGGCCCTCCCCTCCTCCACTCCTTTATATACGGGGGCAGGGGGCACCCCATGGACACACAAGTTGATCATCGTGATCGTTCCTTAGCCGTGTGCGGTGCCCCCCTCCACGATATTACACCTCGGTCATATTGTAGTGGTGCTTAGGCGAAGCCCTGCGACAGTTGAACATCAAGATCGTCACCACGCCGTCGTGCTGACGGAACTCCTCCCCGAAGCTTTGCTGGATCGGAGCCCGGGGTGCGTCATCGAGCTGTACGTGTGTCAAGAACTCGGAGGTGCCGGAGTAACGGTGCTTGGATCGGTTGGATCGGGAGGACGTACGACTACTTCCTCTACGTTGTGTCAACGCTTCCGCTTCAGTCTACGAGGGTACGTAGACAAACACTCTCCCCTCTCGTTGCTATGCATCATCATGATCTTGCGTGTGCGTAGGAAATTTTTTGAAATTACTACGTTCCCCAACAGTATTGGGATACCGACGATCGAATCTCGGGCAAGTAACATACTGATGACAAAGGGAACAATGTATGTTGTTATGTGGTTTGACCGATAAAGATCTTCGTAGAATATGTAGGAGCCAATATGAGCATAAAGGTTCCGCTATTGGTTATTGACCGGAAACGGTTCTCGGTCATGTCTACATAGTTCTCGAACCCGTAGGGTCCGCACGCTTAAGGTTTCGATGACAGTTATGAGTTTATGAGTTTTGTTGTACCGAAGTTTGTTCGCAGTCCCGAATGTGATTACGGACATGACGAGGAGTCTCGAAATGGTCGATACATGAAGATTGATATATTGGAAGCCTATATTTGGATGTTGGAAGTGTTTCGGGTGAAATCGGGATTTTACCGGAGTACCAGGGGGTTACCGGAACCCCCCGGGGGCTTAATGGGCCTACATGGGCCTTAGTGGAAATAGAGGGCAGCAAGGGGAGTGTGGGGCGCGCCCCCAAGGCCCAAACCAAATTGGTTTAGGGCAAAGGGGGCCGGCCCCCCTCTTTCCTTCTCCTCCTCTCCCTTTCCTTCCCCCTCTCCTAGTCCAACAAGGAAGGAGGGAGTCCTACTCCCGGTGGGAGTAGGACTCCCCATGGCGTGCCCCCTCCTAGGCCGGCCGCCCCCTTCCCCCTTGCTCCTTTATATACGGGGGCAGGGGGCACCTCTAGAGAGAACAATTGATCTCTTGATCTCTTAGCCGTGTGCGGTGCCCCCCTCCACCATAGTCCTCCTCGATAATATTCTAGCGGTTCTTAGGCAAAGCCCTGCGACAGTAGAACATCAAGATCGTCACCATGCCGTCGTGCTGACGGAACTCTTCCCCGACATTTTGCTGGATCGAAGTACGGGGAACGTCATCGAGCTGAACGTGTGCTAGAACTCGGAGGTGCCGTAGTTTCGGTGCTTGATCGGTCGGGCCGTGAAGACGTACGACTACATCAACCGCGTTGTTCTAACTCTTCCGCTTTCGGTCTACGAGGGTATGTGGACACACTCTCCCCTCTCGTTGCTATGCATCACCATCATCTTGCGTGTGCATAGGAATTTTTTTGAAATTACTACGTTCCCCAAAAGGAGAGGGGTCCAAGGAGACGGCGACAATGAGGTGAAGCCACTGGACATGCTCACGCGCGCGAAGACGACGAAAGGGAGAGGTGCTGGAGCTAGAAGACACCCTGGATGCGGCCACAGCGCACATAGCGCGTGAAATGGCATGCCAGCTACACGGTCACCACAAGACAATGCACCGGGAGGTCACAAGAGGATTGCAAACCGTGTCTAGCTGATAGTCCTTCCAAGATGGAGCATTTATGAGGCTATGGCTTTATTTGGAGTACTGTGGTTGGGTTGGAACTTAGCTCCAAAGTTTGCTGCATCAAACTTGGTCATATTAGTGTGATCAACAGAGAAGAGCTAAGGACCAAATGAGTTGTCTGGGAGGTTTATCTTAGGAAGGACTTTAATCCTGGAGGTTTTGGAGAGAATTGGACCACAACTGAATATAGTTGCTTTGCAAATGCAATTTAGGTCCAGAAACAAGATTAGGATGAGGATCTCACATGGGGTATCAACTTGAGCTCAAATTTGGCAAGGCTTGATGATTTGGACATATAATGATGTTGTAAAAATTTCATACCAATTCGATTCACCAAAATGGTACTTGTTTCACAAATATCCTCTCTGTCCAGAATCTAGAAATAATTTTGGTGATCAAATGGATTAAGTAAATGATCCCAAATTTGGTTGAGAGAAGTTATTTGGGTAGGAGCATGATCTGGTAATTTCTCAGAATTAATGAAGCAATATAAAATATACTTGCTTCATCACCTGAAAATATTCATAGAATCATAGGTTTGATCATGTGCTCACATAGATGATTTGATAGAGCTGAAATTGGAGGAGGGCAATGATATGAGCACAGGAAGGAGTGTGCAAAATTTCAAATCATTTGGATAACCTTAGCTAGCACTTCCTTCACAAAGGCTTCCCTCAGACAGGAACTTTGAAAAATCACTGAGGAAGATTGGCTAAGCAAATGAAGTTGAATTTTGGCGCAGGGCTATTATCTGGACAGGAAAAGATGTCCAAAAAGTTTGGGGTCAATTGGGCAAAGATAAATAGCACTTGCTTCACAATGTGCCATTTAGGGCAGAATAGGAAAAGGAATATTGGTGGAATATTTTTGAACATGGCAATGAATTTTTTTCCATATTTGATGAAGATATGACCCAAAAAATTTATGAGAATTATCTGGGAATTTTAGGAGTGATGGAAATATAGGTTGTTTCACAACCTAGGGCAAATTGAGTTATTCCTTTAATAGAAAAGGAATATTCCCAATAAAAAGAATATTGGAGTTTGGGCTAGGATGAAAATGGCAAGGTCTTAGGAAGGGTTTGAGGATGGCAAGCCACTCTGGAAAAAAGAGAAGAGGGCATCTTCTTCAGTTTCCAGACCACAAAGCCACGGAAAAAGAAATCTCAAGCAAAAATCTCAGAAAAATAAAAGAAAAAGAAAGGGCCAAAAATCAGGCTGTGACATGCATTGTCGGATCTAGCCTCATTTCCATCCATCTCTTACTGTCGGATTTTACCCTACAACATCTGCCCTGTCAGACTTGATGACGATGCACCGGCGTCGTTTCCCTCTTGGGGGTGTCGTAGATGAGTGCAGGTCCTAGCGCCAACAACTTCTTTGGGTTGGTGTGGTTCTTCTCTTGAAGCATCCTCGGCGTTGGCGGGCAGTTATACCTGGCCATAAGTTGGGCCAGGTCGGGCCTAATAAAGGCCGTAGAAGAAAACTTAAGCCTGGGCTAGGCACGACCTAGATTTCAGGCCTAGGCCCGGCCCATAAGAGGAAAAGCCCGCCGGGCCTTGAGCCGGCATCTTACCTAAAACACAAATATGCCAAGCCCAAGCTCGACCCGACCTTCGGGCTCAAAACTTAGGCCTAGGCCCGACTCGCGGGCAAGATCGGGCATGGCCGGGTTACCCGGCCAGGTATAGCAGGCAGTGGACTCATATGACTCCTCTCTTTTACATGTGATCGTGCAACCTAGTCCTCTGTGCTCTTCTGCTTGCCGGCAGGGTGCTTCTCGACCCAGAAGAAGGCAGTGGGTGCTCTCCAGCGACATGTCGGTGGAGAGCTGGACGCAAATTCCAATGGTTGCAGTCGTGGTGCCTTCTGATTGTTGCGTTCTCGCTGGCAGCAAGTCGGCGACGTCTAGTGGTGTGCCCCTGGTGCATTGTTGGTGGCATTGTGCTTGTGCTATCTTGTCTTTTTTTATCAGCTTTGTAAGAAAATATTCTCAACACTTTGTATCATTTGAGCGTGTGACTTTTATATATGTAATAGAATGAGGCGAAGGCCCCCCTCCCGACCCCCGCGCCGCCCCTCCAGGGCGTCTCGAGGGCGAAACCCTAGATCGCGGTAGAGTCCTCCCCCTCCCGTCTCCCACCCCCTCGCCGCCGCCTGAGGCCGCTGCCGGGCAAGCCCGGGGCGCCGCCGAGGAAGGTGGCGGCGGGGCATCTGCTGCTCTGCTTTTCGCTGGGAGCCACGGGATCTGGGGCGGCGGCCTCGGTCGGAGTGGCGCCACCGGCTCTGCGGCGAGCGGTGGCGCGGGCGTGGTGGCGGTGTCCCTGGCCGTGAGGACGGCGGGGATCCGTTGGGCGTGGACCTTGCGCGGTCCTGGCGGCCGGCGGCACCAGATCTGGCGTTCCCTGCTTTCCCCGACGCGGTGCGATCCCTCCCCTCCGGGCCTGGGTCGGCGTTCTTCTTCGATCTTCGGTCTCTGTGCTGCGGGTGGGATGGTGGTGTGGAGCCAAACCAGGAGAAATCCATGGCCGGCCATGGCTGGCCGCGACGGCGGCGGCGCCCGAGGGCACCGTTCTTCCTCCTTGGAGGCGTTTGTCAGGTCTGACTCCCTCCACCCGCCCTCCTCTAGCCTCCCGGGTGAAAGCCCTAACCTCGGTGGGCGGCGGCGGCGCTCTCGGCGTCGTACTCCTTGAAGGCGCCGCCTTTGGGAGCTGTTTGGTTGGTGTGCGCTGTTGGGGTGCATTCGGCGATGTCAATGGTGTGTCTTCTTCGTCCAAGCTTGGTGCTATCCCTCCTCTGCAGCCGGGCCATGGGCAATTCTGCTTGTGGGAAGCTTTGGCGGCTCGTCGGGAATGCGGGGATCCTCTCTATGTGGCCATCCTCCGGCGACAACCATTCTAGTTCTAGGTGGAGCATTCTATCTTCCGACGGTGCGGCGCCTTTCGAGCCAGGCGAGGAGGTTGTGGCCTTCTTCGGAGATGGAATTGGATGGTTGTGCCGTGCCGGGGTCCATAGCTGTTTGGTGACCACACTCCCTGTGATGCCGGTCATCCCCTTCTCCTCGGTGCCAGCTTGGTCTAGCTCCCTGGTGCTTCGGTCTCGGAGGAGGGCCTCGATGTCTGCAGCTGTGTGCTTATCTGTTTTATCTTCTAGCTTGTAGCTTTGAGGCTAGTTAGCTGCTTTCCAGCGTCTATGTATCTTTCCATGTTGTTTTTCTTTCTTTGGTTCTTATGATCTGTAATCCTGGCCGGTTGATGGCTTTGTTAATTCTAAGCCGGGCTAGGCTCGAGCCCCATCTCGGGCTCGGTTGATGCCTTTTCTCTAATAAAAAGAATAGAATGAGGCGAAAGCTTGTTTCAACAGATAACAACATGAGACCCCAATCTCAATCTGTCAGAAGTTATCTTCCACAGAGGTTGATCGGTGATTTGCCGAAAGGAACGAGTCGTCCGCTCAAGCACAGCAGCTGAGCTGGAGCCAGTGACTAGCAATTTTGTACTGTACACAACGAACGATGATAGATAAACGTGGCTTGTGGGGAAATATGTCCCGCTGCCTCGGGGGGGGGGGGGGGGGGGGGGGACGGACGCCGACACTTGTTGGAAGCCAGCTGTGCCTGTTTGCTTCCCACGCGCGCGTGGCGTGACGTCCACGATGGTGACGGCTTTGCGGCGGCCCCCACGACCGGCAGACGGCAGTCCAACGTTTGACTCGGCCGCCACCTGGAGTTTTGGTGAAAAGGGCGTGAGATCCAGAGATGCGGATAGGACAGAGATCGAGAGAGATAAACCCACGGCCCGGCCCCCGCCAACCAAGTATCCAACCACCACTGGCACTGCCCCGTCCGTCCTTTTCGAGCTCCGCAACTCCGTCTCCAATCCCCAAATCGGAAATTTTGTTGATCTTATCCATCTCGTCGGCGGCGAGAAGCATGTCGGACTACGTCCCCTCCTCCACCCAGATCCAGGCGCTGAGGCCTCGGTCCCTCCGCGGCGCGCTCTGCGTCACCCTCGCTCTGCCCGGGGCCCTGCTCGTCCGCTTCTCCAGGAGCCTGCTCGCCGCCGTCACGCTCACGTGGCTACCCAGGACCTACCTGCGCGTCCCGGTGGACGGGGCCGATCAGGAGGCCATTTCGCTCCGCCGCGTTCCGAGCCCCGTGGAGCTCGATCCCGCGCAGGTGGCGGCGCTCACGGCCGCTCTTCGCCTCGCCATCGTCGCCGGGGCCCTCTCGGTCCCCTCTCTCGCCCAGCGCCGGGCCGACGCGTCCGACTCCGACTCCAGCGACAACGACGACGAGGAGCGCGGCCGCTCTGATGATCAACACCTATGGTATCCACTCATCCAGTCGCTGGGAGGAGGGGACGCCGGTCTGTTCGTCTCCGGCTCGGCTGCGTCTCTGGCTGAGCTGACTGGTGCGCCGGGATTGTACAGGTACGTGCACCACCAATCGTTTCTGCTTGCCGTGTCTGTGTTTGATTTGACACCGTGCGTGCTCATCAATATTTGATTTTAGATTTTAGTCCATAAGTATACCCATGTAACTTGTCAGTCAGTTCGTGATCCTGTCCGCTGTATCATCGCGGTGCTCAATTCGAACGGTAGCGCTTTTGGGTCGAGGCTTACAGTTTTTTCCTCGGCCTTTCCTTTTCCATGAACAGGGGTCCCTTTCACTTTCTGGACGTGTCTGTTCTGTTTGTCTGTCAGCTGTGTGTGTGTGTGTGTGTGTGTGTGTGTGTGTGTGTGTGGTGTTTTAAGACAAGCGGGCATGGGGCAGCTAGTTGGATGTTCTGAACCGATCACAATCAATTCTTCTGAACCGATTACAACACTAGAGTCACAATCTGTCCAACTACTGAAATGTTCATTTCCTAATGTGCAAAAGGTTGCACTTGGCCAACATTTAGATACCCTGTCTTGGGAACCTGTCTTGCAAATGTTCATGTTCAAAGCAGGGTAACCTGCTATGTCCAGCTTTTGCTCGTTTGGGGACGCAGCAGGCCGTGCAGCCATGGCCTTACTTCAATTGACACCTCCCTAACCATCTTCCTTTGTAATATCAACTATGGAAAATAAATAAAATTTTAAATGCATATGTTTCCTGTCGATGCTTGCAAAATAATGTTTAGTTTTTCTTGGCAAACTATCCTCGCTGCGTGCAGATGCAGATCATTCCTCGTATGGCCAGTTTCAAGCAATCACTTCTGTTGCTCCTTTGTTCACCCGGGTTTGAGCAATTTGAATCAGAGGGATACCAACTCCTCCGATCACCATGTACTGTTATTTTTTTTCTTAGACTCCAAGCCAACTTCCGCTGCCAATCTCTTTTGATACCTTTCTCTTCTTTATATAGAAGTCAGGTTCGAGCAATTTTAGTGATAAATCTCTAGGTGATTAGCCATGAAGCAGTTTAGGATGCCAAGAACATGCAGTCTCTCCATACCGCACTGATCTCTAGCATCCCACAAAATGGCTCCAACACCGTGAGTTTAGTCTCCTAGACGCTTTCGAAAGAAAATTACAACCACGTGTAGAGTAGTGAAGGGAGAATGACCCAGGTCCCTGGACATTATCTTTGTCGTCTGTTAAGAAGGGGTGCTTTGGAGGATGCTGGAGCCATAGGCTATGATAAAATGTTCAGTCTTATGACCATGCCGTGCGTAGTTGTGTAATGTATCTTTTATTATGGGGTTGTTGCCTATTGCTGCTCTTCAACACATAGCTCTGGCTGTTTGTCTCGTTCTGTTGTATTGTATCTTTTTATCTTCTTACTTAATGCAAACATGGGCAGTCCTACCTGTTCTTTATGAATAAAATTTTCTGAATCTTGTTGTTGAGGTGTAAATAAGACCTTCTCACTCTCATCACAGTTCACAAGTTACCTGTGTACCTACGCAGAGCTTTTGCTTGTTATTTTGTACACAAAGCTCTCTTTGTGTAGTAATAAAATGTTCAGTATCTCTCAAGGAGAATCAACATGTGGTTGGATGGTTAGGAGGGCGGTTTAACCCCAAGCCCACCATGGATCAAACCCCAGGTTTAACGCCTGTCTCATAAACTTGGAATATTCTTTTAGTGGGGGGTGACGTTCCCTTCAAAATCTGCCAGTTCAGTCTCTCGGAGGTGCTCATGGGGGTACGGTGCGCGGCTATGCGCGTGTGCGTTCATTAGGGTGAGTGTATCTGTGTGTATGTGAGCGTCTACGTCTGTACTGTGTTTCTCAAGAAGAAAAAGGAAATATGTATCTCTGAAGGCTAAACTGCCTTAGGAATCTCTGCTCCGATGCAAACTAACAGTCTTCTTGCTGACAATCTTACCTTTTGCCCCCCAACTCTTTTCATCTATTCTCAAGTGGCTTGGAGGTTTTAACTCACTGCTAGTACAACACACAATACTAGGAAGTTTTGTCGTAGATATATTTTGTCGCGTCAACAATACACCTGAACTCATCATTCCATTAAAAGGCAGAGAACAGTAGAACACTTTGCCCCAGGGGAGAGGGCAGAGCACCCAAAAACGAGGATGGGGGCAAACAATAGACTAAAAGTCTGACAAGCTAAAACATTATGTCTTGAGGAATATTGTTTCTCTTATGGCTTATTATGCCCCATTCTCCTAGCATTGTCTCTTTCCAGTCCAATAGTTTTTGCAAATTTTTATTTCGTGCTGAATACTAAAGTAGGTGGTTTAAATTAGTTTAACCGGCCCATAATCTTTACATTGGTTCCTTGGAAGTTAAAATTAACAGATATGCAATGTTAGTTCAAACCTTTCACTAAGTGATAATACATTCATTCTCAACACCAATCATACTAAATAAAGAGAAAGAAAAGGATGCATATACATGTTGATGCCATCTAGAACATCTCCAGACAAGTCATTAAAATGCGTGGCAATTTTCCAAATTCAAACAGAGTTGGTAATTTTTAAGCAAAGGTTCTGCTTTAAGCCACTTGTGTGCTTTAAACCAGGTATATTATGAAAGCATATACTTCTAAATTCTAGTGCATATTGAAGCTAATCAATCATGTTGTGTTTGTCTTTACATTATGAGGTTTCTGCGGTGTGTAGTTGAATTGATGTTCTTTGTGAAGATGATAGTGTCTAAGACATGTTTGATTGTTTGGTATCTAAGCTCAAGGAATGTGCAGAAGTAATTTTCCAAGAAAAGGGACAAAGGTGCATATTCTTCTTGAATAACACAAATTATGTTTTGCAAAAGAATTGCCACTCAGGATTACTCCCTCCCAGTGTAGCGAGTAATCTAGTATCACTGATGGACCAGCACATCGTGAGCTACCTTGAGGAATATTGGTTTCCACTTGTGAGGTATTTGGATGGTGATTCTCTGAAGAAGCCACGCGGTTCTTCCTTGGATAAATTTACCAAAGAGTTCTTTACCATCTGTGATAGCCAGATGACTTGGAAAGTCCAAACTAGCCTCAAGGAAAGACTGCGTGAACGGATAGTGGATTTGATTGTTCCAAAATATGTAATCTTCTTGAAGGCTCTGCAGGAAAATCCAATTTCTTGGTTGAAGAGGGTGTGCCGAGCCAGGTCTGAGAAGCTGATTTATCCTGCTCCACAACTGGAAAAGGTGATCAGGGGACTCTTTGAAAGATAGCATCTAGAGGGCACGAAACTTGTACAGGGTCGGTACATTTATCATATTTTAGCATTTGGAGATCATTTTGTCTGGTGGTATTTTCAGGTGATGGTCCTGCTTGTTGTATTAGCAGGATTCAGCCTACTATTGGTCTGGTGTATAGCTATTCATTACGTGTATGTAGTGCTGTAGAGGAAGTTTCTCTGAGAAACCCACGGAATTGTTCTGTTCCATCTTCCATGTATAGTCGTAGCTAGAAATATATGCACGCTTTGCTCGCCGTCGGAGAATATCTGGTTCGGTCATTGTTTCTCTTGCTTTTATCTACTGTATTTATTATTAGAAAAGAAAATATATGGCCGCACAAACTGATCGTCAACGCAAGCCGGCCCGCCCGCTGAGGAGCATGCTGCTAATCCTGGCGAAACTGTGGATGGTACTAGCCTGAAGCTCACTTTCAATCGCCGTCTATAAACCCTCGCACCATGAACACCATACGGCGCGTTTGGTTCAGGACAGGTAACATTTTCGGATTTGTAATTAGAATGCACTGTATATGGCTGGGCATTGGGTGATTACGTGAAGTGTTTGGTTCAACAAAGGGTAGGTTTCCAATTCAGAGTGTCTGGAAAAAGAAGGGATGAGAAGGGACAGACCTGGCCGGCATGGCTGCTCGCAACGGAGAAGGCGGAGGTCCGGCCAATGTTGCTTTGCGCCACGAAGAAGGGGCAGGTCCGGCCGGCTTTCCTGCTTTGTGGTAGAGATGGGAGAGGTTCGGTCGGCGTTGCAAACTCGTGGCAGGAAAGAGGAAGGTCTGGCCGGCGTTGTTGTTCATAATGGGGAAGGGGGAGGTCAACCTGCCTTGTTGCTTGCGGCGGAGAAGGGAGAGACTGCTACAGCTGTGCCGCCGCCGGAGGACCAGCCGGCAAAGCCGGGCCGTGTCCCGCGATGGTGGTGGTGGAGCGGATCCGTCCCACACCGCCACACGTGCATCCCCACACTGCCGCGCACCCCTAGATCCACCAGTCGCCGCCGCCGGTCCAAGATTAGAGGAGAAAAACAGGTCTAATCTTTCCAAAAGGGGAGATTTCTGCATAGTGCTCCAAGTATAATTTCTGCCTTTAAACTGAATTTCCACCTGCACAAGTTCACTAATACCTTCATTAAAAATCATCATGTTACTAGACAGGTAACATGTTTGGGCCTTGCCCACGTAACTCTTCTGCTCACGTGCGAACTCCCATGTAGGCAGTGGCGGAGCTAGCTTTTGACGGCAGGGTGGTCCGCTCCCCCCCCCCCCCCCCCTTCCAATTTTTTTTTGATAACTAATATGGCATGTGAACATTCTAACTAATTATGAATAGGACAAACAAATAGATTAATATGGTCTTACGAACACACTAAACTTCACAATTCGATCTCAGTTTTACATAAAGAAGCCTACATAGTAAATAGTACATGGCTGCCATGAAGGTATCAAATAGAAACACTAACCATAGTACATACCTTGAAAAGTTCAGAAAGACTATGTTTCTGGCCTACGCTTTTGCATTGCCATGAAGGTATCAATTATGTCATCTTCATTCACCTCGGAGAAAGCATCCCTCTCAATGTATGTAACTAGGCAATCATCCAAAAGACTATCACCCATCTTATTTCTCAACTTGCTCTTGACTATACTCATGGCAGAAAATGCTCTCTCAACATTTGCCGTTGCCACCGGTAGAATCAATACCAATTTTAAAAGCAAGTACACCAAATGATGAACTATGTGTCTCCCTGTTTGAACAAGCTTAACCGAGAGATCAACAAGATTTCCAAGGCCTTGGAAGTTCTCATCATTTCTCATGTCATCAATATAGTTATCAAGTTGTAGTTCAAGGTATATCAGGTCGGCACTTGAAAAGTCATTGGGATAAAATTCAGCAAGTCTTCGTACCTAGTGTGCATCAAAAGAAACAAATGAGTTGAAGAGATTCAATAGCAATTTTGAAAGCAATACAAATTTTAGAAGCAAATTTGCATACCTTTTGTGCATCAAAAGCAGCAAATGAGTTGGCGGGATTCAAAGCAGACATACAAGATAGCAATTCCATATTGATCTCATCAAACCGATTTTCAAGCTCTTGACTAATTTGATCAATGACTCCAAGAAAAACTTCTCTTCTAAAGTGATCATCATTTGTTTGGGGTCGAGCAAACCGTGTTGATCTTCCATAAGGCACATAATTATCTTCCATTATAGGAACTTGAATGCCATGCTTGTTACAAAATAGTGTGACCTTTTGCAGAAATGCCTCCCACCCATTAGACCTAAGTTCTTGTATTCTACTTTTTGCAGTTCTAACAAGTGCCATTGCAGTAAGAATATCTTGGTCTCTTCTTTGCAAACAATCAGACAAATCACTTGCGTATCCAAGAATGACAAGCATCAAGTGTGCATTGAAAATAAAGTCAAATGACTCAAACACTCCAACAATAGTATGAATTTTGGGCCAATCACTTCTTTGTGAAGCATCTTGTCCAAGAGTTATGAGCACATCACGGATTGTGGGATACATAGCAATAATGTTGAGAACAGATTTGTAATGAGAGCCCCACCGAGTATCACCAGGCCTAGGTAACCCCATCTCTTGATTCAAACCACTCCCAGTTTGTAACTCACCACATTCAAGTAGTTTCATGATATTGTGAAGTCTAGCATCTCGAAGCATGTCATGACGCTTACAAGACACTCCAATAACATTCGGTAATAAAGACACTCGATCAAAAAACCACACACAATCATCATTTCCCTTGGCAACAGCAACAAGAACTAGTTGGAGTTGATGTGCAAAACAATGAATATAATAGGCAGAAGGTGACTCTTTCATGATCAATGTTTTCAGTCCTTTAATTTCCCCTCTCATATTACTAGCCCCATCATATCCTTGCCCATGAATTTGAGTTATAGTCAAACCATGATCAGTAAGTAAAGTTGCAATTGCTTCCTTAAGTGACAATGAAGTAGTGTCACTTACATGAACAACTCCAAGAAAGTGCTCACACGGCCTTCCTACTTTATCAACAAAACGCAAGCACAAAGCTAGTTGTTCTTTATGTGATACATCACTAGACTCATCAGCTAGAATAGCATAGTGCTCATCACCAAGTTGATCAATAATTTGCTTTCTAGTAAGTACTGCACAACATTGAATAAGCTGATGTTGTATCTGATGAGAAGTCAATTTGCAGTTACCTGGTGCATTCTTCAAAACATACTTATTTGCCTCCTCACTATTTGCTGCAAGCCACTTCAATAGCTCAAGGAAGTTTCCTCTATTGGTAGACTGTTCACTTTCATCATGCCCACGAAATGCCAATCCTTGATGAAGAAGAAACTGCAAGCATCTAAGTGAATACTTCAACCTCATCTTGTAAAGACGTAGATCCTCACTATTTACCTGCACATAAAGATCATCAATTGTTGCACGAGGATTCACAAATAAGTTATATCTCTCTTGAGCTGCATTGTGCACACTTGTTACGCAACCAACATGCTTAAGAAGAGCATCCTCTCTATTCCAATTACTCCAACCACCATCAGTAAATGCATTGTACCCTTACCACTAGTTTTTCTCTCTTTGAACAAGTAACATACAAAGAAAAATGCAGATTCCTTCTTGATACTATATTCAAGCCAACTATGATTATGAAGCCACAAAGGATTGAATGAACGCTCTCTACTCCCAATTGTTATTTTTTTAAAGTTATGTGCATAAGGTTTGAATGGCTTTTTAAGGATATATGCTCTTCGAAGTGCATCTTGATCATTGACGGGATAACTTGCAATGGGTAGCCTTTCCCCAGGACCATGTTTAAGATGACTAAAATCATAAACCGGTGGCGATGGCGGTGACACATCTTCAGTTTGCTCTATGGTCACATTCGACATAGACAATATTGGTTCTTCACTTTGCTCTTCAATCACAATCGGCATACACACAACTTCGCTGGTTTGCTCTTCAACCACATCCGACATATTCTCCGCCTTCTTCTTCTTCCCTATTTTCATAGCTTCTCTATGGAAAAGGGAAACAATGTCTCCAACCCTCTTCATTTTTCAATAAATCTGCAAGAAAACTACTTTCTATCAATAAAGCTAATTGGATATTTTGTTTGTGTTCATGTAGTGGATAGCATTGGGCAAAAAAGCAAATCCTAAATCAAAAATTTGAGAATTTTGGTACCTTAAATCGGAGTATTCTAGTTTCTGCAGATTGGTTAATGAGCAAGCAAAGTAGCAAAGGCAAAGTAACAGAGGCCACGAGAGCAGGGGCGCCGGACAGCCGGACGGCGGCAGCAGCGCAGCCACGCGCAGGCAGAGAATTGAGGGAAGGGGGCGACCGGGCGAGGGGCGAGGGGCGCAGCCTCGCGCTGGGGCAGGGGCGCGCAGCCGCGCAGGGGAGGGCCGGGCAGGCGGGAGGACCGGAGGAGAGGCGGGAGGACCGGCAGGGCGCGACCGGCGGCGAGCAAGCGAGGAACGGCGAGGCGGCTGCGTGGGGGTCGCGGTCAAGCACTGGTCGTGGGTCTGGGGCTAGGGCGTCGATCGGGACGAGGAACTGGACTGTGCGCTTGTGTTTAATGGGCCATCTTTTTTTTGGCCCACTAGTATGTGTAGGTATATAGTAGGCTGTGTCAAAATCCCAGGGTGGGCCGCGGCCCACCCTGGCCACCTTGTACGTCTGCCACTGCATATAGGGTTTCCTTGCCTCTCGCCGGCGCCGCCGGTCCGCCTCATCTTCTATAGTCCTTGGATCATGGAGGCACGGTGGATCCTGGGAGGGATCCGTTTTTAGACGTTTTTCTAAGTTTTGTTAGGGTTTGTGCCATGCTCGAGAAGATAAGGCGGCGACGTTTCTTTAAGATGGAATAAGGTCTTCCCCGCCTACCCCCCCATCTCGGTGATGTTTTAAGCATCATCGGAAGGCATGTGGAGGTTTGTCTCCGGCGGATCTCGTGGGATCCGGTCGGCGTTTGTCTTCGGCGGATCCGACTGGATCCAGTCTTCTTTCGTCTACGTCTGTGTGTCTGCAGGTTGGATCCTTTCGGTCTATACTTCTCTTCATCAGCGGCGGTTGCTGTTCTGGTGCGCTGGTCCAATGGGGCCTTGGCACGACGACTTCCCGACTGTCTACTATAACAATGTTTGCCCGGCTCCAATGAGGGAGGGGCGATGACGGCGGCGCGCCTTCGGCTCGCTTCAATATTTGTAGTCGTCGCTAGGTGGTCTACGGACCTGGATGTAAATTTTACTTCTAGTGTTCTTTGTACCACATTGGCAATTGATGAATAGATCGAAAGTTTTCTCGCAAAAAAAAATCATCATGTTACGAGAAGGGTTGAGCGCGCTTTGCTGTGCCATTCATGTTCTTGTTTTTTAACTACCCACTCTGTTTCAAAATATTAGATGTATTAATTTTTTTAAATCAAACCTTTTAAGTTTGATCAAAAATTTAGAGAAATGTATCAAAATCCATAACATCAAATCGATATGATTAAGTCATCATGAAATGAATTTCCATAATTTTTCTATGTAATATTGTGGATGTCGATATTTTTTGCCCCGAACTTGGTCAAAAGTAATACCCATTATATTTTGGAACTGATGGAATATTTAGTTTGATGGGTGAGGAAGATGGTGAAGTGTGTTTTATTTTTATTTATAATGCTATGATTTGTTGGACCTTTCGTGGTGTGATTATCCGCTAACCAACCTATATTTATGTGAGGAAATTTATGCGTCGGTGGCTGCATGTACTACATTGGTGCTACAATATCACACTGTGACGCTTCTTTTCTTTAAGTGGTGGGAGGATGTGTGGGGTCGATACGCTTTTATAGGCCAGTTGTCGCAGATTGATTTGAAAAATCATTGGCCTGGTCAAAATCATAAACCAAATCCAAAATTGATGCGTCAATTGAATGAAATGGCTTCAAAATTAGGAAAGATAGTGAATTTAAGAATTGAATAGGAGAGCTCCTAAAAAATGTAGAAAATTTGTTGACCAAGTCAAAATCAGGTGATCCAATTCTAAATTGAAGACCTCAATTAATTGTGAGACCTTAAAAATCAGGCAGTTGCTTGGCTTGTCATCAGGGTTGTGCGTAATAAATACTTTGTGTGATGAAGATAGAGCATGACATGACTTTATGATTTTGCAGGGATAACTTTCTTTAGCCATGATATTTTGAGAAGAGATGATTGCTTTATTTAGTATGCTTGAAGTATTATTATTTTTATGTCAATTTTAAACTTTTGTTTTGAATCTTATGGATCTGAATATTCATGCCACAGTAAGAAAGAATACATTGATAAACATGTTAGGTAGCATTCCACATCAAAAAATATGTTTTTATCATTTACCTACTCGAGGACGAGCAGGAATTAAGCTTGTGGATGCTTGATATGTCTCCAACGTATCTATAATTTTCTATTGTTTCATGCTATTATGTTATCCATCTTGGATATTTTATATGCATTATTATGCTATTTTATATCATTTTGGGGGACTAACCTATTAACCTAGTGCCCAGTGCTTGTTGCTATTTTTTTCCTTATTTTTCTCTTTACAGAAAATCAATATCAAACTGTGTCCAGACGGAATAAAACTTTACATGATTTTTATTGGACCTGAAGACACCCACGAAGCTTCGGGAGGAGGCCAGAAGAGCCACAAGGTGGCCACAAGCCTGGAGGCTACGCCCTAGGGGGAGCGCGCCTCTAGGGCTTGTGGGCCCATCGAGACTCCCCTAACCCTAATCATGGCTCCATAAATACCCAAATATTCCCCCTATACCAGAGAGCATGCCAAAAATACTTTTCCGCCGCCGCAAGCTTCTGTTCTTGCAAGATTTTTTGCGGTGTGTTTGTTGAGATCCGATGAATTGTGGATTTATGATCAAATTATCTATGAATAACTTCATCACATAACGGTTCACCATACGTGCATGCTACGGGAATCACAAACTTTAACACAAGTACCTCTCAAATTCACAACTACTCACTAGCATGACTCTAATATCACCATCTTCATATCTCAAAACAATCATAAAGAATCAAACTTCTCATAGTATTCAATGCACTTTTTATATGAAAGTTTTTATTATATCCCCCTTGGATGCCTATCATATTAGGACTAAATTTATAACCAAAGAAAATTACCATGCTGTTTAGAGACTCTCAAAATAAAATAAGTGAAGCATGAGAGTTCAACAATTTCTATAAAATAAAATCACCGCCGTGCTCTAAAAGGATATAAGTGAAGCACTAGATCAAAATTGCCTAGCTCAAAAGATATAAGTGAAGCACATAGAGTATTCTAATAAATCACGATTCATGCGTGTCCCTCTCAAAAGGTGTGTACAACAAGGATGACTGTGGCAAACTAAAAAGCAAAGACTCATATCATACAATACACTCCAAGCAAAACACATATCATGTGGTGAATAAAAATATAGCCTCATGCAAAGTTACCGATAGACGAAGACGAAAGAGGATATGCCTTCCGGGGCATCCCCAAGCTTAGGCCCTTGGTTGACCTTGAATATTACCTTGGGGTGCGTTGGGCATCCCCAAGCTTAGGCTATTTTCACTCCTTATTTCATAGTCCATCAAATCCTTACCCAAAACTTGAAAGCTTCACAACACAAGACTCAACAGAAAATCTCATAAGCTCCGTTAGGATAAAAAATAAATCGCCACTTTATGGTACTGTTCCAAACTCATTATTTATTTATATTGGTGTAATATCTACTGTATTCCAACTTTTCCATGGTTCATACCCCCCGATACTACCCATAGATTCATCAAAATAAGCAAACAACACATAGAAAACAGAATCTGTCAAAAATAGAATAGTCTGTAGCAATCTGTAACTCTCGAATACTTCTGTAACTCCAAAAATTCTGAAAAATTAGGAAAACCTAGGAAATTTGTGTACCAATTCAGAGCAAAAAGAATCAGATCAAAATCACGTTTCAATAAAATCCAGGAAATTATTTACAGGGCGCAAAAGTTTCTGTTTTTCAGCAGGATCGAAACAACTATCACCGTAAGCTATCCCAAAGGTCTTACTTGGCACAAACACTAATTAGAACACAAAACCACATCTAACCAGAGGCTAGATGAATTATTTATTGAAAACAACAAGGAAAAATATTGGGTTGTCTCCCAACAAGCGCTTTTCTTTAAAGCCTTTTAGCTAGGCATTGATAATTTTGATGATGCTCACATGAAATACAAGAACTGAAGCACAATGAGAGCATCATATAGCACGTGACAAACACATCTAAGTCTAACATACTTTCTATGCATAGGAAGTTTATAAGCAAACAAATTATCAAGACAAGCAAAAACTAGTATATGCAAGGAAGAAGAAAGAGACGATAGCAATCTCAACATGAAGAGAGGTTATTTAATAACATGAAAAATTCTACAACCATATTTTCCTCTCTCATAATAATTACATGTAGGATCATAAGCAAATTCAACAATGTAGCTATCACATAACATATTCTCAACATGCTCCACATGCATGTGAAGTTGACACTCTTCCAAAATAGTGGGTGTCGGTGTCAAAACCGGCGGATCTCGGGTAGGGGTCCCGAACTGTGCGTCTAGGCGGATGGTAACAGGAGACGAGGGACACGATGTTTTTACCCAGGTTCGGGCCCTCTCGATGGAGGTAAAACCCTACTCCTGCTTGATTAATATTGATGATATGGGTAGTACAAGAGTATATCTACCACGAGATCAGAGAGGCTAAACCCTAGAAGCTAGCCTATGGTATGATTGTTGTTTGTCCTACAGACTAAAACCCTCCGGTTTATATAGACACCGGAGAGGGCTAGGGTTACACAGAGTCGGTTACAATGGTAGGAGATCTACATATCCGTATTGCCAAGCTTGCCTTCACGCCAAGGAAAGTCCCATCCAGACATGGGACGGAGTCTTCAATCTTGTATCTTCATAGTCTAGGAGTCCGGCCAATGGTGATAGTTCGGCTATCCGGATACCCCCTAATCCGGGACTCCCTCAGTAGCTCCCGAACCAGGATTCAATGATGACGAGTCCGGTGTGTTGATTGTCTTCGGCATTGCAAGGCAGGTTCTTCTCCAAATTCCATATACTTGTCGAATAGTGTCCGGCTTCTTATAAATGCTGCGCTCCTTGGCTTCCACGCCCAATAATGGCCATCTTCCACGTGTCGAACGAATGCGAAAAGCCAGGGTATCTTTACATTTACCCCCTAGCTGCGCAAATGAGCCGCCTATAAAAGAGACGGGGATCTAGATCCGAATCACACCATCCTCCCTCCACGAGCATTCATCGGAGCGCCTCTGACAAAAATCCATTCCATCATGGACAGTCGACGCGGCTCCTCCTCTCGCGCTCCCAGCCCTCAGCCTAGAGATTGGGAGAGATGCTCAGTCCCGCATAGTAAGTTAGTAACGCTCCAAACCAAGGGATTTCTTTCCCCAGCCTTTATGGTTCCGGTTCGAGCCGGACTCGCCACCTACAAGGGCGGAAAGCAGGCGGAGAGCATCCCCGATCCCTCCAAAGGAGGGCGGGTATGCTTCTTCTCTTATCTGATAAGAGGGCTCGGATTTCCAATTCATCCGTTTCTCCGGGGGGCTCCTGGAGTTCTACGGCCTCCAGTTGCACAACCTTACGCCTGCCTCCATTCTGCATATTTCGGGCTTTGTGGCCCTTTGCGAGCTGTTTTTGGGCATCGAGGATCATTTCGCGTTGTGGAAGAGATTGTTTTGCCTTGTACCCCGTTCTCATGAGGGGTCAATATATCAAGTGGGCGGAGCCGAACTATGGGCATTGCCGGGACCGGATATCTATCCGGAACCCCGAAAATGGCGTCCGAAGACTGGCCCTCGGAATGGTTTTACATGGAAGACGTCCCTCTGCCGGATCCTGTTCGGATTGGCCTCCCGAAGTTCAGTAATGCTCCTTTGAAGAAACACCTAAGCTGGCGCCCGCGGAGCCCCTAGAGGGAAAGTGACAGGGATGTCCTCTACCTGATGAGCCGAATAAGGTTACTAGCTCATTCCGGACTGACCATGATCGGAGTCATGGCCACATGCATTATGCGGGGGGTGCAGCCGCTCCAGTATAGGGGCCACCCCATGTGGGATTTCAACGGGGAGGATGATGCCACCCGCCATGGCCGTAAGAGGCCGGGATCGGTCGCCGATCTGGTGAAGATCTTGTCCGGCCTGTACAAAGGGGAAAAGGAGGATTTTCTCCGTGTTAGTCCACTGAACGGATTTTCTATGAACAATCCTCAAAGCTGGGTAAGCGGACATTTCTTTTTGCCTATCCGATCCCCATCCCCATGGTTAAGTATCTCATTTTGTGATTTCAACGCAGGAACTGCGCCGAGCTGTAGAGGATATACACAACCCGCCTCCACAACCTGAGGATCCGGAACGGTCCCTCGATCCGGCCTCCGAAGAGGATCCGGACATAAAGGTGGAGCTGATCGATGGGGTGTTCTACCAACTTAGCATCGACAATGCTTTGGTCGCCATTACGGCCGACTACCCCGGAATATTTCCAGCTTCCCAGGTAACTGTGACCGAAGTCCTGATACCATGACCCATCCGTGCTTATTTCTGATCACCGCATACCAATGGTGTTCCGCAGGAGGTGCCTTTGAGGCGGGAAGCCGAGCCCGCGGCGGCTGGCCAACAAGGGGCAGCTCGGCCCAGCAGGCAGAAAAGAAGTGCGGCGCGGATCAAGACGTCGCCGCAACGGTATGGCGCGCCACCGTGTTTCAAGGAAAGATTCCTGGAAGGCATACTAACGTTCGTGATCTTTTCAGGAAAAAGAGTGCTCGCCGGACTGTGTCCGAAGAGGTTGCCAATCGAGCCTCCGCCAGCCAGGCTCCAACGCCAGGTCCGGAGGGGGAGGCGAACACAAGGCGCACGTCGGATGCTCCTCCAACGGAGGATGCCGACAGATTGTCCGCCACCAAATCTGAGGTGGAGAGTGCCATGAATCACAGGCGCCGCCGGACAATTCTTCGTGACACATGTTTCTCCCAAGAGGCATTGAATGCCTTTAATTCGGGAGATGCGCACCTCCGTGCCGCTCAAGATGGTCTAGCCAGAGCCACGGAGCAGTATGTGAAAGACATACGGGTGAGGGATTTTGACAGTTATATATGCCAGTAGCCCCCGAGACTTAAAATAGTTAGAATAACTGATTTAAGGATCATTTTTTATGCAGGATCTTACAGAAAAGAATACCCAACTGTCCCAGGAGCTTCAAGAGTGCAAGGCCCAACTTGAGGCCGCACTAGCGACGACAGGGGAAGCCACAGAGACCCCCTCTGGTAATATACACTTTAAAATAGAAGTAGTTTGCAAATGCGGCGTGTGTATAAGTCTGATAATAACATTGCAGATGGCGCCGGGGTAGATCCGGACAAGCAACAACTCCTGCGTCGGTTAAAAGCCGGCGAGAATGTGCTTACAAGGGTGCGGCAAGAGAAAAATAACCTCCAAGATGCCAACACCCAGCTGGGCGAGGAACTAAAAGAGGTTCGTGCCCAGCTGTCTGACTCCGTTAAGGAGAATCGGCGGCTTCGTCGCGGCATTTATAGTAAGTGCTTGAGCGAACTTATGAAAAGAAGAGTTCGGCGAGGAAGTCGATTAACAGAAATATGTCTGTAGGTATGCTCACAGGTCGTCCTGCAGAGGAAATGCCCGGTTCAATGGGTGACCTACTTCCCGAGCTACTGCAACTGCACGAACGAGTTCGGCAGGTGATGAGAGGCGTCGCCCAGGCCTTGTGGCCATCCATCTCCCTGCTCGAAGGCCTTGAAGAGCTTGCAGAGAAGCTTCAGGGAGCATGGCGGCGCTTCCGGCTATGGAAGATATCGGCCTGCCGTCAAGGCGCCAGGGAGGCCTGGGCCATGGTGAAGACGCGGTACACGAAGGCTGACCGAAACCACATGGCCGAGGTCGGACCTGTGGGGCCCGATGGGAAGGAGATCCCTGTGAGCTTAGTGTACGGCCAAGTAGAGTTGGCCGCAAAGTATTCCCAGCGGGACTGTAAAGTAGACAACCTATCAGATGGTATTGAAGAGGAATACAATCAGTCAATTTGACTATGTAATTTAAAATGACATGTAAAATGCCTTCTAGCCGGATTGTAGATCGTTTGTCGTAGCGGACCTTTTCGCTTCAACCTCGGGACCCGACAGTCCGGAGTGTGTCCGAATACCCTCGCGGTTATGTAAGGACCAGGGCATGCGTGGAGACCAGGCGTAGGGGTCATGAGTGCTTTATCAGACAAGTGCCCAACTAGTTATGTTATATTACATGGTTAGTAAGAAACATCTTCCAGGGAGAATAGTTCCGTTAGGGGTTCCTTTCCCCGGAAGGCATGCCCTAAAGTGCATGTCCGGACTGCAAAAAAGCAGAAAAACATCTGGGGGCAGATAAATGAGTAAGTAAGAATTCATCTTTTAGTTCACCGACCGAATATTCCCTTAAGAACGCTAGCTTTCGGCTTCACCCAGTTTACCACCTAGCCAAACAATCGGGAACGTAGGGGTAAGCACAGGAGCCAGGCAACCCAGCTTGGCCAAAACTTAAGTCATATCGATGCATATAATGGTGAATAAAAGGTACATGCGGAAGTGTGACACATGTGTTGGGCATAAAGCACGTATAAATAAGCTTCTGTTAAAGAAGCCCCCAGGTATACTGAGCGCGGATAATGCGTCAAGTGTGTGCGAACAGTGCGCAAACGAGCCTTCAACGGCTTCAGAAAAAAGGAGGGAGAAGGAGAGAAATAAAAGACAGTTAAAGTATAAAATATAGACGGAGGAAGGAGACGAACTCAGAGTCCGGCGCTAGGCGTAGAATCTTCGGAGACGGGCTGCGTTCCATGGGTTTGGCTCAAGTCGGTTATCCGATGCGTTCCGCAGACGGTATGCTCCGCCGGTCAGGACTTGGTCGATGATGAAGGGACCCTCCCATTTGGGCTTGAGTTTGTCCATTTTCTTGTCCGGCAGGCGTAGAACTAATTCGCCAACATTGTAAGCTTTGGCCCGTATTTCTCTGCTTTGGTATCTTCGAGCCTGCTGTTGATAGAATGCGGAACGAGCTTTTGCCACGTTGCGCTCCTCCTCCAAGGCGTCCAAACCGTCCTGCCGATCCAGCTCGGCTTCTCTTTCTTCGTACATGCGCACGCGAGGTGAGTCATGAATTATGTCGCAGGGCAACACTGCCTCTGCGCCGTATACCATAAAAAATGGTGTGAATCCAGTAGTGCGATTCGGCGTGGTCCGCAGCCCCCAGAGTACGGAGTTGAGCTCCTCTACCCAGCGCGTGTTAGATTCCTTGAGGGACCGCACTAGTCTGGGTTTAATGCCGCTCGTGATTAGTCCATTTGCTGGTTCGACTTGACCGTTAGTTTGAGGGTGATAGACTGAAGCGTAGTCGAGCTTGATGCCCATGCTTTTGCACCAGAGTTTAACCTCGTCAGCCGTGAAGTTCGTGCCGTTATCAGTGATGATGCTATGGGGGACACCGTAACGGTGTACTACCCCTGATATGAAGTCTATCACGGGTTCGGATTCGGCCGTCTTAACTGGCTTGGCCTCTATCCATTTGGTGAATTTATCCACCATGACCAATAGGTATTTTTGCTTGTGGGTTCCTCCTTTAAGGGGTCCAACCATGTCAAGCCCCCAGACCGCGAACGGCCAGGTGATGGGTATAGTTTTGAGGGCGGTGGGTGGCATGTGGCTTTGATTAGCAAAGAGCTGGCAACTGGCACATCGTTGGACTAAGTCCTGAGCATCTGCCCGGGCCGTCGGCCAATAAAATCCTATACGGAAGGCCTTGCCTACAAGGGCCCGGGCTGCGGCGTGGTGCCCACCGAGTCCGACGTGAATTTCAGCCAGAAGATTTCGCCCTTCCTCTTCGGAGATACATCTTTGAAGGACTCCGGTTGTGCTTTTCTTATAAAGCTCTCCCTCATGGACCTTATAGGCTTTAGATCGCCGTACTATGCAGCGGGCCTCGTTTTGGTCCTCGGGAAGTTCCTGCCTAGTTAAGTAGGCTAGGAATGGTTCTGTTCACGGGGCAATGACTGCCATTATTTCGTGGGCTGAATGTGTTATTTCATTGGCAGAACCACCGATTGTGTCAGAATGTTCGGTGTTGTGTGGTGCGGTTGGGTCCGGATTGTTGTTTCCGGACTCCCCTTCCCATAGTACGGATGGCTTGAACAACCGCTCTAGGAAGATATTGGGAGGGATGGCATCGCGCTTTGCGCCAATGCGTGCCAATACGTCCGCCGCCTGGTTATTATCCCGGGCTATATGGTGAAATTCAAGCCCTTCAAACCGAGCTGACATTTTTAGGACGGCGTTACGGTAAGCTGCCATTTTCGGATCCTTGGCGTCGAAGTCTCCATTTATTTGGGATATCGCGAGATTCGAATCCCCGCGCACCTCTAGGCGTTTAATGCCCATGGAGACCGCCATCCGGAGGCCATGTAGAAGGGTCTCGTATTCGGCTGCGTTGTTGGAGTCCATGTACATTATCTGGAGTATGTATTGAACTGTGTCTCCGGTTGGGGATGTCAGGACGACACCAGCCCCCAGGCCGACCAACATTTTGGAGCCGTCGAAGTGCATGATCCAATTGGAATATGCGCCGTACTCTTTAGGGAGTTCGACTTCAGTCCATTCGGCGATGAAGTCGGCCAAAACTTGCGACTTAATAGCTCGCCGTGGTTTGTAGGTTATGTCGAACGGGAGGAGCTCGATGGCCCATTTTGCAATCCGGCCAGTCGCGTCGCGGTTGTTTATAATGTCATTAAGAGGTACTTCGGAGGCTACTGTTATCGAACACTCTTGAAAGTAGTGTCGCAGCTTCCAGGATGCCATGAATACCGCGTACACTATCTTTTGATAATGTGGATACCGGGACTTGCATGGAGTTAGGACAGTGGACACGTAGTAAACTGGTTTTTGAAGGTGGAACTTGTGTCTGTCCGTTTCTCGTTCGACGACGAGCACCGCGCTTACAACTTGATGTGTTGCCGCGATATATAATAACATTGGTTTGCCCATGTTGGGCGCGGACAGGACCGGATTTGTTGCCAATATGGCTTTTATTTCTTCGAGTCCGGCCGTGGCGGCATCCGTCCACTCGAAGTGTTCGGTGCGCCGGAGGAGGCGATAAAGGGGTAATGCCTTTTCTCCCAAACGGGAGATAAAGTGGCTTAGAGCCGCCACACATCCAGTCAATTTTTATATTTGTTTGAGGTCTTTTGGGATATCCAATTGTGACAGAGCTCGGATCTTGGCTGGATTTGCTTCAATTCCTCTACCGGATACAATGAAGCCCAAGAGCTTTTCGGCTGGTACGCCGAAGACGCATTTTTCCGGATTCAGCTTAATGTCATATGTTCGGAGATTGTCGAATGTGAGCCTCAAGTCGTCTACTAGAGTTTCGACATTGCTTGGATTTTACGACCACATCATCTATGTATGCCTCCACTGTTTTGCCGATCTGGTTTGCCAGACATGTCTGAATCATGCGCTGATATGTTGCGCCGGCGTTTTTGAGCCCGAAGGGCATTGTGTTGAAGCAGAATGGGCCGTATGGAGTGATGAATGCCGTTGCGGCTTGGTCTGGCTCTGCCATCTTAATTTGGTGGTAGCCGGGTTATGCATCGAGGAAGCACAATGAATCGTGTCCTGCGGTAGCGTCGATAATTTGATTGATGCGGGGGAGGGGGAAGTGGTCCTTTGGGCAAGCCTTGTTAAGGTCCTTGAAGTCGACACATAGGCGCCAGGATTTATCCTTCTTTGGTACCATCACCAGGTTTGCTAGCCAGTCCGGATGTTTTATATCTCTGATGAATCCGGCTTCCAATAGTTTGGCTAGCTCCTCTCCCATTGCCTGTCTCTTGGGTTCAGAAAATCGCCGAAGAGCCTGTTTGACTGGCTTGACTCCTTTTAGGATATTTAGGTTGTGCTCGGCCAGGCGGCGTGGGATTCCTGGCATGTCTGAAGGGTGCCAGGCAAAAATGTCCCAATTTTCCCGTAGGAATTCTCGTAGTGCGGCATCTACATCAGGGTTTAACTGTGCCCCAATGGAGGCCGTCTTTGTAGGGTCCATTGGATGGACTTGGAATTTGACTATTTCGTCCGCTGGCTTAAAAGAGGTGGACTTGGATCTCTTATCGAGTATCACATCGTCCCTGTTCACCGTGGAGCACAGCGCAGTCAGTTCCTCGGCCGCTAGGGCTTTGGATAGTGCCTCTAGGGCTAGTGCAGCTGTCTTATTTTCGGCGCGGAGTGCTATGTCCGGATCACTTGCAAGAGTGATGATTCCGTTGGGCCCGGGCATTTTGAGCTTCATGTACCCGTAATGGGGTATAGCTTGAAAAATTGTGAATGCCCTAATAAAGCGTGATATCCGCTGCTGAACGGGGCCACTTGGAACATGACTCCTCGGACCTGTAATTGTCCGGCGAGCCGAACACCACATCCAGTGTGATTTTCCCTGTGCAGCATGCTTCCCGACTAGGGATTATTCCTCTAAAGGTTGTGCTGCTTCGCTTAATGCGGCTCCAGTCTATTTCCATTTTTCGAAGGGTTTCCTAGTAAATGAGGTTTAATCCGCTGCCGCCGTCCATGAGTACCTTAGTAAGGCGAAAGCCGTCCACTATTGGACTGAGGACCAATGTGGCTGGTGCTCGGGCTGTTCGGAATTTAGGTTCGTCACTGGCATTAAAGGTAATGGCCGTGTCACTCCATGGGTTTATTGTTGCTAATTGGTAGACTTCGGCAAGGATGCGAAGTGTTCATTTCCGTGTATTATTTTATGCAAAAGTCTCGAAGACTGTTAATACCGTACTGGTGTTGCTAGGCTGGTTCTCTGGAGCTAGAAGCTTTTCGCCACTTTTGGCCACCTGCCGTAGTATCCAACATGCTCGAAGGCTATGAGTTGGAGTGGCGCCCTCTGTACTATGAATTTTGTAGGGTCCATTGAGCCATCCCTCCAGTACGGTTCCGTGCCCTTTAGTTTTTTTTTTGCTTTTTGGTATTTAACCCAGGTGCCTGGCGATGATGCACCCTTTTATTTCGGACTAGGGTTGTATTCGGGGCCGGATTATCCCAAAATTTGGTTTCGGTTTTCAAGGCGCTCTCCATTGCACAGTACTTTCGTACTATGGACGCAAAGTCAGCAAAGCGTGTAATTTCACGATGACTTATGGCGTTTAGGATTCCCTTGTTCGTGCAATTATTGCAGAAAAGTGAAATTGCATCTTCCTCGCGGCAGTCTTTTATCCTGTCCATAGCCAGGAGGAATCTGGCCCAGTAATGGTGTATTGTTTCAGCGGGCTCTTGCCGGATTTGGGATAGATCGCTTATGTTTGGGTGGGCGGGAGGAATTAAATTCGGAACCCCGTCCAATCTAAGACTCAAGGGCCAAAAAGTTTCCGAACTTGGAAACTTGGGTTTTTGGATATTGTCCAATGAATCCAGCCCGCTGCCTGACTTTAGGTTCAGGACTTGATCGATGTCCGTCCCTCCGCGGGAATCCGGCATGGAGGGGTCGAGAATCTGGACATAGCTAGTCCTTAATATAGAAGAAGGGTCGCCGTACTGTTCCTCCACCACAGCAACGTGGTGGGTAGCCTGGAGAGAGTTGATTTCTCTCAGATCGGTTTTAGGCCCAATCTGATCGTAGTCTGTAACGACTCCCAGGGAGGCGATGCGACCCAAGAGCTCGTTTAAGGAGGAGAGCTCCATCGGATCTAGCTGCTCGGCGAGTTCCGAGTTGACGTGAAGATTGCTTTTGATGACCAGAGAAGTCATCGTCGGCGCGGCGGCCGAACAGGCGGTCATAAGAAAACCGCCTAGCCGGAGAGTTTGGCCGATGGCCAAAGCTCCTTTAGCAACGGTGCCATCTTTAAAGACGGGACGAGGCATCCTTCCTGATGGCGACAGCACAGAGGAACTCTCAATGAAAGCACCAATGTCGGTGTCAAAACCGGTGGATCTTGGGTAGGGGGTCCCAAACTGTGCATCTAGGCGGATGGTAACAGGAGACGAGGGACACGATGTTTTTACCCTGGTTCGGGCCCTCTCGATGGAGGTAAAACCCTACTCCTGCTTGATTAATATTGATGATATGGGTAGTACAAGAGTAGATCTACCACGAGATCAGAGAGGCTAAACCCTAGAAGCTAGCCTATGGTATGATTGTTGTTCGTCCTACGGACTAAAACCCTCCGGTTTATATACACACCGGAGAGGGCTAGGGTTACACAGAGTCGGTTACAATGGTAGGAGATCTACATATCCATATTGCCAAGCTTGCCTTCCACGCCAAGGAAAGTCCCATCCGGACACGGGATAGAGTCTTCAATCTTGTATCTTCATAGTCTAGAAGTCCGGCCAACGGTGATAGTTCGGCTATCCGGACACTCCCTAATCCGGGACTCCCTTAGTGGGATTAACATTAGCTAAAGTCATGACCTCTCCAAACCTACTTTTACCAAAAATTTCATAAGATTGAACATTCTCCAGATATGTGGGATCTAAAGTTCACACTCTCCCCAACCCACTTTCAATATTATTGCAAACACTATTATCAAACTCATATTCATCATGGGGCTTAAATAAATTTTCAAGATTATAAGAAGAATCACCCCAATCATGATCATTGCAACAAATAGTGGACATAGCAAAACTAGCATCCCCAAGCTTAGAGTTTTGCATAACATTAACACAATGACATTAATGGAATTTATAATAACATCATTGCAATAATGCTTTTCATTCAAGGCACTATCGTGAATTACTTTATAATTTTCTTCTTTCAACACTTCATCACAATTTTCAGATTCATGAATTTCAAGAAGAACCACATAAAGATAATCTAGCGCACTCAACTCGCTAGCAATTGGTTCATCATAATTGGATCTCTTAAAAAGATTAGCAACTGGATGAGGATCATAAACTTTTAGCAAGCAAAAGAAAGGCACATGGTAACACAAGCAAACAAAATATCAAACAGCAAGAAGGCGAAGAAAAGGGGCAAATCTTTTCGAAAATCGTTTTAGAAGTGGGGGGGGGGAGGAAAACGAGAGGAAAATGGAGAATAATGTAATGCTAGAGATGAGAGTTTTATGATGGGTACTTCGTATGTCTTGACTTGGCGTAGATCTCCCCGGCAACGACGCCAAAAATTCTTCCTGCTACTTCTTGAGCTTGTGTTGGTTTTCCCTTGAAGAGGAAAGGGTGATGCAGCAGAGTAGAGATAAGTATTTCCCTCAGTTTGAGAACCAAGGTATCAATCCAGTAGGAGACAATGCACAAATCACCGAATACCTGCACAATCAATCAAACAAACTTTCACCCAACATGATAAAGGGGTTGTCAATCCCTTCACGGTTACTTGCAAAAGTGAGATCTGATAGAGATAGATAAACGATAAAGTAAATATTTTTGGTAATTTTTTATAGATCGAAAAGTAAAATATTGGAAGAATAGTAGATATGAAACTAATATTGTAGATCGGAAACTTATATGATGGAAAATAGACCCGGGGGCCATAGGTTTCACTAGAGGCTTCTCTCAAGATAGAAAATAATATGGTGGGTGACCAAATTATTGCCGAGCAATTGATAAAAAAACGCAAAGTTATGAAGATATCTAAGGCAATGATCATGAATATAGGCATCATGTCCGTATCAACTAGACTGAAACGATTCTGCATCTACTACTATTACTCCACACATCGACCTCTATCCAGCATGCATCTAGAGTATTAAGTTCATAAAGAGCGGAATAATTGAAGGAAATATGCCCTAGAGGCAATAATAAAGTTATTATTTATTTCCTTATTTCATGATAAATGTTTATTATTCATGCTAGAATTGTATTAACCGGAAACATAATACATGTGTGAATACATAGACAAACATAGTGTCACTAGTATGCCTCTACTAGACTAGCTCGTTGATCAAAGATGGTTAAGGTTTCCTAACCATAGACATGAGTTGTCATTTGATAAATGGGATCACATCATTAGGAGAATGATGTGATTGACTTGACCCATTCCGTTAGCTT
Organism: Triticum timopheevii; assembly: GCA_963921465.1. NCBI lineage: Eukaryota > Viridiplantae > Streptophyta > Magnoliopsida > Poales > Poaceae > Triticum > Triticum timopheevii. Next base: position 19,336,685 of record OY997264.1, on the reverse strand, counting down.
AGCACTTGATCATTTTAGTTTACTGCTATTGCTTTCTTCATGACTTATACATGTTCCTATGACTATGAGATTATGCAACTCCCGATTACCGGAGGAACACTTTGTGTGCTACCAAACGTCACAACATAACTGGGTGATTATAAAGGTGCTCTACAGGTGTATCCGATGGTACCTGTTGAGTTGGCATAGATCAAGATTAGGATTTGTCACTCCGATTATCGAAGAGGTATCTCTGGGCCCTCTCGGTAATGCACATCACTATAAGCCTTGCAAGCAATGTGACTAATGAGTTAGTTGCAGGATGATGCATTACAAAACGAGTAAAGAGACTTGCTAGTAACGAGATTGAGCTAGGTATTGAGATACTGACGATCGAATCTCGGGCAAGTAACATACCAATGACAAAGGGAACAACGTATGTTGTTATGCGGTTTGACCGATAAAGATCTTCGTAGAATATGTAGGATCCAATATGAGCATCCAGGTTCCGCTATTGGTTATTGACCGAAGACGTATCTCGGTCATATCTACATAGTTCTTGAACCCGTAGGGTCCGCACGCTTAACGTTTGGTGACGATCGATATTATGAGTTTATGTGTTTTGATGTACCGAAGGTAGTTCGGAGTCCCGGATATGATCACGGACATGCCGAGGAGTCTCGAAATGGTCGAGACATAAAGATCGATATATCAGATGACTATGCTTGGACTTCGGAAGTGTTCCGGGCAAGTTCGGATATATACCGGAGTACCTGGTGGTTACCGGAACCCCCTGGGGAGTGTAATGGGCCTATTGGGCCTTAGTGGAGAAGAGGAGGGGTGGCCAAGGCAGGGCCACGCGCCCCTCCCCCTCTAGTCCGAATTGGACAAGGAGGGGGGGCACCCCCCTTTCCTTCCGCCCTCTCTCCTCTTCCCCCTTCTCCTACTCCTACTAGGAAAGGAGGAGTCCTACTCCCGGTGGGAGTAGGACTACCGGGAGTAGGACTGCCCCCTTGGCGCGCCCTCCTGCTGGCCGACCGCCTCCCCCTAGCTCCTTTATATACGGGGGCGGGGGGGGGGGGGGGCACCCCAAGACACACAAGTTGATCATTGATCTTTAGTCGTGTGCGGTGCCCCCCTCCACCACAATCCAACTCGGTCATATTGTAGCGGTGCTTAGGCGTCGGTAGCTTCATCAACACCATCATCATGCCGTCATGCTGACGAAACTCTCCCTCGAAGCTCTACTAGATCGTGAGTTCGTGGGACGTCACTGAGCTGAATGTGTGCAGATTGCGGAGGTGCCATATGATCGGTACTAGGATCGGTCGATCGTGAAGACATACGACTACATCAACCGCGTTGTCATAACGTTTCCGCTTACGGTCTACGAGGGTACGTGGACGACACTCTCCCCTCTCATTGCTATGCATCACCATGATTTTGTGTGTGCGTAGGATTTTGTTTTTGAAATTACTACGTTCCCCAACAGTGGCATCCGAGCCAGGTTTATGCGTAGATGTTATATGCATGAGTAGAACACAAGTGAGTTGCGGGCGATACAAGTCATACTGCTTACCAGCATGTCATACTTTGATTCGGCGGTATTGTTGGATGAAGCGGCCCGGACCGACATTACGCGTACGCTTACGCGAGACTGGTTCTACCGACGTGCTTTGCACATAGGTGGCTAGCGGGTGTTAGTTTCTCCAACTTTAGTTGAATCGAGTGTGGCTACGCCCGGTCCTTGTTGAAGGTTAAAACAACACTAACTTGACGAAATATCGTTGTGTTTTTTGATGCGTAGGTAAGAACGGTTCTTGCTCAGCCCATAGTAGCCACATAAAACTTGCAACAACAAAGTAGAGGACGTCTAACTTGTTTTTCTAGGGCATGTTGTGATGTGATATGATCAAGACGTGATGCTATATTTTATTGTATGAGATGATCATGTTTTGTAACAGAGTTATCGGCAACTGGCAGGAGCCATATGGTTGTCGCTTTATTGTATGCAATGCAATTGCCCTGTAATTGCTTTACTTTATCACTAAGCGGTAGCAATAGTCATAGAAGCAATAGTTGGCGAGACGACAACGATGCTACGTTGGAGATCAATGTGTCGCGCTGGTGACGATGGTGATCATGACGGTGCTTTGGAGATGGAGATCAAAGGCACAAGATGATGATGGCCATATCATATCACTTATATTGACTGCATGTGATGTTTATCTTTTATGCATCTTATTTTGCTTTGATTGACGGTAGCATTATAAGATGATCTCTCACTAAATTTCAAGGTATAAGTGTTCTCCCTGAGTATGCACCGTTGCCAAAGTTCGTCGTGCCGAGACACCACGTGATGATCGGGTGTGATAAGCTTTACGTTCACATACAATGGGTGCAAGCCAGTTTTGCACACGCAGAAATACTCGGGTTAAACTTGACGAACCTAGCATATGCAGATATGGCCTTGGAACACTGATACCGAAAGGTCGAGCGTGAATCGTATTGTAGATATGATCAACATAGTGATGTTCGCCATTGCAAACTACTCCATTTCACGTGATGATCGAACTGGTTTAGTTGATTTGGATCACGTGATCACTTAGATGATTAGTGGGATGTCTGTCTAAGTGGGAGTTCTTAAGTAATTTGATTAATTGAACTTTAATTTATCATGAACTTAGTACCTGATAGTATTTTGCTTGTCTATGTTGTTGTAGATAGATGGCCCATGTTGTTGTTCCGTTGAATTTTAATGCGTTCTTTGAGAAAGCTAAGTTGAAAGATGATGGTAGCAATTACACGGACTGGGTCCGTAACTTGAGGATTATCCTCATTGCTGCACAGAAGAATTACGTCGTGGAAGCACCGCTAGGTGCAAGAGCGGCTGCCGGAGCAACGCCGGACGTTGTGAACGTCTAGCAGAGCAAAGCTGATGACTACTCAATAGTTCAGTGTGCCATGCTTTATGGCTTAGAACCAGGTTCTCAACGATGTTTTAAACATCATGGAGCATATGAGATGTTTTAGGAGTTGAAGTTAATATTTCAAGCAAATTCCCGGATTGAGAGATATGAAGTCTCCAATAAGTTCTATAGCTGCAAGACGGAGGAGAATAGTTCTGTCAGTGAACATATACTCAAAATGTCTGGGTATAATAATCACTTGATTCAACTGGGAGTTAATCTTCGTGATGATAGTGTCATTGACAGAATTCTTCAATCACTGCCATGCTACGTCTTGAGCTTGCGTTGGTTTTCCTTGAAGAGGAAAGGGTGATGCTGCAATAGTAGCGTAAGTATTTCCCTCAGTTTTTGAGAACCAAGGTATCAATCCAGTAGGAGGCTCCTCAAAAATCCCACACACCTACAAAAACAAACAAGAACTCACAACCAGCGCAATAAAGGGGTTGTCAATCCCTTCACGTCCACTTGCGAAAGTGAGATCTGATAGAGATAATATGATAAGATAAATATATTTTTTGGCATTTTATAATATAGATTGGAAAAGTAGAGATGCAAATAAAAGTAGATTGAAAGCTTATATGATAAAGGATAGACCCGGGGGCCATAGGTTTCACTAGTGGCTTCTCTCAAGATAACATAAGTATTACGGTGGGTGAACGAGTTACTGTCGAGCAATTGATAGAAAAGCGAATAATTATGAGATTATCTAGGCATGATCATGTATATAGGCATCACGTCCGTGACAAGTAGACCGACTCCTGCCTGCATCTACTACTATTACTCCACACATCGACTGCTATCCAGCATGCATCTAGAGTATTAAGTTCATGAAGAACAGAGTAACGCATTAAGAAAGATGACATGATGTAGAGGGATAAACTCATGCAATATGATATAAACCCCATCTTTTTATCCTCGATGGCAACAATACAATACGCGCCTTGCTGCCCCTACTGTCACTGGGAAAGGACACCGCAAAATTGAACCCAAAGCTAAGCACTTCTCCCATTGCAAGAAAGATCAATCTAGTAGGCCAAACCAAACTGATAATTCGAAGAGACTTGCAAAGATAATTAACTTAATCACACATAAAAGAATTCAGAGGAGATTCAAATATTTCTCATAGATAAACTTGATCATAAACCCACAATTCATCGGATCTCGACAAACACACCGCAAAACAAGTTACATCGAATAGATCTCCAAGAATATCAAGGAGAACTTTGTATTGAGATTCAAAGAGAGAGATTAAGCCATCTAGCTAATAACTATGGACCCGAAGGTCTGTGGTAAACTACTCACAACTCATCGGAGAGGCCTTGGAGATGATGTAGAGGCCCTCCATGGTCGATTCCCCCTCCGGCAGAGCGCCAGTGAAGGCTCCAAGATGGGATCTCGCGGATAAAGAAGGTTACGACGGTGGAAATAGTTTTTCATGGTCGCCCTTGATGTTTTCGGGGAACATGGGTATATAGAGGAGGAAGAAGTAGGTCGGTGGACGCTCGAGGGGCCCACGAGGGTGGGGGGCGCGCTGGGCACCCTCGTGGCCGCCTGCTTTGTTTCTTGACTTCCACTCCAAGTCCTCTGGATCACGTTTGTTCCAAAAAGATCGCTCCCGAAGGTTTCATTCCTTTTGGACTCCGTTTGATATTCCTTTTCTTCGAAACACTGAAATAGACAAAAAACAGCAATTTGGGCTGGGCCTCCGGTTAGTAGGTTAGTCCCAAAAATGATATAAAAGTGTAAAGTAAAGCCCATAAACATCCAAAACGGGTAATATAATAGCATGTAACAGTCAAAAATTATAGATACGTTGGAGACGTATCAAGCATCCCCAAGCTTAATTCCTGCTCGTCCTCGAGTAGGTAAATGATAAAAACAGAATTTTTGATGTGGAATGCTACCTAGCATAATTCTCAATGTAATTTTCTTTATTGTGGCATGAATATTCAGATCCAAATGATTCAAAATAAAAGTTCATATTGACATAAGAAATAGTAATACTTCAAGCATACTAATCAAAGAAATCATGTCTTCTCAAAATAACATGGCTAAAGAAAGTTCATCCCTACAAAATCATATAGTTAGGCTATGCTTCATTTTCGTCACACAAAGCAATTGTTTCGTACTTAAATAATCTCAAACTTTTTCAACTTTCACGCAATACATGAGCGTGAGCCATGGATATAGCACTATGGGTGGAATAGAATATGATGATGGAGGTTGTGTGGAGAAGACAAAAAAGGAGAAAGTCTCACATTGACGAGCATAATCAATGGGCTATGGAGATGCCCATCAATTGATGTCAACATGAGGAGTAGGGATTGCCATGCAATAGATGCACTAGAGATATAAATGTATGAAAGCTTGATACGTCTCCAACGTATCCATAATTTATGAAGCATTCATGCTATATTATTATATGTTTTCGATGTTTATGGGCTTTAATATACACTTTTATATTACTTTTTGGACTAACCTATTAACCGGAGGCCCAGCCCATATTGTTGTTTTCTTGCCTATTCCAGTGTTTCGAAGAAAAGGAATATCAAATGGAGTCCAAATGAAATGAAACCTTCGGGAGCGTTATTTTTGAAACGGAAGCAATCCAGGGGACTTGGAGTGCAAGTCAGGGAAGCTTCAAGGAGGCCACGAGGCAGGGGGCGCGCCCACCCCCCTGGGCGCGCCCTCCACCCTTGTGGGCCCCTCATGGCTCCCCTGACCGACTTCTTTCACCCATATATTCCCATATACCCTAAAAACATCAAAGACAACAATAGATTAGGAGTTGCGCCACCGCAAGCCTCTGTAGCCACCAAAAACCTCTTGGGAGCCCATTCCGGCACCCTGCCAGAGGGGGAATCCCTCACCGGTGGCCATCTTCATCATCCCAGCGCTCTCCATGATGAGGAGGGAGTAGTTCACCCTCGAGGCTGAGGGTATGTACCAGTAGCTATGTGTTTGATCTCTCTCTCTCTCTCTCTCTCTCTCTCGTGTTCTCTCTATGGCACGATCTTGATGTATCGCGAGCTTTGCTATTATAGTTGGATCTTATGATGCTTCTCCCCCTCTACTCTCTTGTAATGGATTGAGTTTTCCCTTTGAAGTTATGTTATCGGATTGAGTCTTTAAGGATTTGAGAACACTTGATGTATGTCTTGTCGTGCTTATCTGTGGTGACAGTGGGATATTCACGTGATCCACTTGATGTATGTTTTGGTGATCAACTTGCGGGTTCCGCCCATGAACCTATGCATAAGGGTTGGCACACGTTTTCGTCTTGACTCTCCGGTAGAAACTTTGGGGCACTCTTTGAAGTACTTTGTGATGGTTGAATAGATGAATCTGAGATTGTGTGATGCATATTGTATAATCATGCCCACAGATACTTGAGGTGACAATGGAGTATCTAGGTGACATTAGGGTTTTGGTTGATTTGTGTCTTAAGGTGTTATTCTAGTATGAACTCTATGATAGATCGAACGGAAAGAATAGTTTCATGTTATTTTACTACGGACTCTTGAATAGATTGAGCAGAAAGGATAACTTTGAGGTGGTTTCGTACCCTACCATAATCTCTTTGCTTGTTCTCCGCTATTAGTGACTTTGGAGTGACTCTTTGTTGCATGTTGAGGGATAGTTATATGATCCAATTATGTTATTATTGTTGAGAGAACTTGCACTAGTGAAAGTATGAACCCTATGCCTTGTTTCCTACCATTGCAATACCGTTTACGCTCATTTTTATCATTAGTTACCTTGCTGTTTTTATATTTTCAGTTTACAAAAACCTTTATCTACCATCCATACTGCACTTGTATCACCGTATCTTCGCCTAACTAGTGCACCTATACAATTTACCATTGTATTGTGTGTGTTGGGGACACAAGAGACTCTTTATTTGGTTGCAGGGTTGTTTGAGAGAGACCATCTTCATCCTACGCCTCCCACGGATTGATAAACCTTAGGTCATCCACTTGAGGGAAATTTGCTACTATCCTACAAACCTCTGCACTTGGAGGCCCAACAACGTCTACAAGAAGAAGGTTGTGTAGTAGACATCAAGCTCTTTTCTGGCACCATTGCCGGGGAGGTGAGTGCTTGAAGGTATATCTTTAGATCTTGCAATCGAATCTTTTTGTTTCTTGTTTTATCACTAGTTTATTCTATAAAAGAAAACTGCAAAAAAATGGAAATGAGTTTGCCTCATACGCTTCATCTTTTTAATATCTTTCCTGAGAATGATGGAAAGGAAAATTGTGCTCAATTGCTAGAAGAAGAATGCATTAAAATGTTTGGTACTAGATCTTTGTATGATGAGCATGATTTCAATGTTGTTAGTATGAATTCCTTGAATATCCATGATGCTAATGATATGCAAAGCCACAAGCTTGGGGAAGCTATGTTTGATGAAGATGATATTTTTTGTCCCCCAATTTTTGATGAGCAAATTTATTATGAGGAAAGCATGCCTCCTATTTATGATGATTATGTTGATGAAACTGGGTTTGGAAGAGTCTCAACTTTAGGAAGTAATGATCCCACTATTTTGGAGGATGTTGAATATTATTGTGATAATTATGAAAGTGGATTTGGAGAAGTCATGACTTTATTTAGTGATGAATCCACTATTTTGGAAGAGGTTCCAATTGATTATGAGAACAAAGTTGTTATCTATGATGATTATTGTGATGACTTGTATATGCTATTAAGAATAATGATAACCATGAAACTTGTCATCATGATTTTAGTTTTCAATTGGATTATGCTTCACATGATAGTTATTTTGTTAAGTTTGCTCCCACTACTATTGATGAGAATAAATTTGCTTATGTGGAGAGTAGTAAATTTTCTATGCTTGTAGATCATGAAAAGAATGCTTTAGGTGCTGGTTATATTGTTGAATTCATTCATGATGCTACTGAAAATTATTATGAGGGAGGAACATATGCTTGTAGGAATTGCGATAATATCAAGTTTCCTCTCTATGTGTTGAAAATCTTGAAGCTATGCTTGTTTTACCTTCCTATGCTTGTTGATTATTGTTCCCATAAGTTGTTTGCTCACAAAATCCCTATGCATAGGATGTGGGTTAGACTTAAATGTGCTAGTTATATGCTTCATCATGCACCCGTTATGTTTCAATTCTTATCTTTTATGTGAGCATCATTGTCGTCATCATGCCTAGCTAGAAAGGCATTAAAGAAGAGCGCTTGTTGGGAGACAACCCAATATTTACCTTTACTGTTTTTGTGTGTTCACATGATTATGCTACTGTAGTAATCATGTTTTATAGCTTTTGTTTCAATAAAGTGCCAAGTAAGACCTTTAGGATAGTTTACGGTGATAGTTGTGTTGATCCTGCTGAGAATCAGAAACTTTTGCACACAGTAAACTAGTTTTGATAATTCACATAAATGTGCTTATGATCTGATTATTTTTGCTATGGATTGGTACACAAATTGCTTAGGACTTCCTAATTTTGTAGGAGTTTTGGAGTTCCAGAAGTATACGTTTGATACAGATTACTACAGACTGTTCTGTTTTTAACAGATTCTGTTTTCTATGTGTTGTTTGCTTATTTTGATGAATCTATGAGTAGTATCGGAGGGTATGAACCATAGAGAAGTTGGAATACAGTAGATATTGCACCAATATGAATTTATAATGAGTTCATTACAGTACCTAAGTGGTGGTTTTATTTTCTTTTACTAACGGAGGTTACGAGTTTTCTGTTGAGTTTTGTGTTGTGAAGTTTTCAAGTTTTGGGTAAAGATTCGATGGACTATGGAATAAGGAGTGGAAAGAGCCTAAGCTTGGGGATTCCCAAGGCACCCCAAGGTAATATTCAAGGACAACCAAGAGCCTAAGCTTGGGGATGCCCCGGATGCACTACAAGAAATATGTCAACTTATGACCTTCTCTTAGTGACCCCAGCCAAATTGGTCGTAAATTCACGGCCATTTCGCTTGGAAGGGCTCAAACCCTGAAATTGCTTACACCAAATGGTCATAAAGTAGACAAGAGGCGCCAATGGCCTTATTTCTACCTGATTATGACCAATATAAATAGTCATGAGGTTGTGAACGTGGATGCATTGGTACTTATTGCTATGACTAGGCGCCACCTCATCAGTTTTGCCTATGTGGCATGTCCATGTGGCAGTTTTTGCCCTAGGTTGTGAAACAACCTATATTTCTGTCATTCCCAAAATTCCCAAAAAAATCTCATAAATTCTTTGGGTCATATCTTCGTCAAATATGTAAAAACCTTCCTTGCCTAGTTCAAAAATAATTCAAAAATATTCATTTTCCTATTCTGTTCAGAGTAACAGTTTGTGAAGGAAGTACCACTTTGGCATGTCCAAATAGCATCCATTTTCTACAGTGCTTTCCTATGCCCAAATAACCATCCTCCACCAAATGCCAGCTCAATCCATTCATTATTTTGAGCCGAGCTTCAACATTCGTATTTATGTCCAGTGTGGTGGTTTGCAAAGCAAGTACCACCTAGGCTCCTCCTTTTGAGCTGAAAATTTGTGAAAACGGTCTTCTTAGTAACTGATCATCCTCAGCCAAAACTCACGCCCATTAGCCATGTACATTTCCCGTACCGCTAATCAAACACTTGGCTGCTAATTCATGTTTGTGCATCAATTGGTCTCCTCGTGAGAATCTTATGTTGTAATTTTCTTCCTAGCACCAACCTGGGGAGTGCCCAACCCACTAGACATGCCTAGGCCGCCCAGAACACATGGCAACGCCACGGTCACGCGGCGGGCATGCGAGTTTACGCGCTCTAGAGTTGGGGCCCTCGGCCACCGCCCAAACCTCAACGTATCGCCACCAAACCATGTATTTATGATTAAATAGGTCCTTATGTAACTATAAATGATTTTTGGAAAAAATAAATAGCAAACTATGAGGCAGCTGCAGTTCAAATTTGACCCGCTTCCAACTGAATCGGCAGAAATTTGTCTTTTTCACGAGAGGTGGATCAAAATTTTTTACACCAGACCATTTTGTCAATTGTGCATTAAATATGGCCTAGTATTTTATAAAAATGATTTGGTCCAATTTTGCAACAATTATTTGGTAGTTCCTTCACAAAAAAAACCTCCTTTCGGGCACTCGAAAAATGGAAAATGGTTTTTTCGTCCAACAAAAATGAAAACTTCCTTAGACAACATTGTTTTCTATTCCAATATGCACCCTTGTGCACAATATGAGATCATTTGAACAAACTATGCCATGAATGTGGCCATAAGATTGATCATTTGGCTTGAAAGCCATGAATCTTCACACTTGACAACTCATTTCTGAGAACACTTTTTAAAAATAATTACCGTATTACAAGTTTATTATTTTTCCTGGAAACTTGGTCACATATAATGACACAATGCGAAGGTTTTCCAATTTTTTGATTTTTTTTGAATTTTTTATGCCCGTTTCAAAATGCGGTCAAAACGGCGGGCTTGACCGTTCCTAGCTAGTGGTTGAATCTTGGAATTTTTTTGGTGTTTCTATGATTAAATAGATACTTATGTACCTAGAAATGATTTTTGGAAAAAATAAAGAGCAAACTATGAGGCAGCTACAGTTCAAATTTGACCCGCTTCCAGATGAATCGGCGGAAATTTGTCTTTTTCACGAGAGGTGGATCAAAACTTTTTGCACCCAACCATTTTGTCAATTGTGCATTAAATATGTCCTAGTATTTTATAAAATTGATTTGGTACAATTTTGCAACAATTATTTGGGAGGTCCTTCACAAAAAAACCTCCTTTTGGGCACTCGGAAAATGAAAAATGGTTTTTTCGTCCAAAGAAAATGAAAACTTCCTTAGGCAGCATTGTTTGCCATTCGAATAAGCACCCTTGTGCACAATATGAGATCATTTGAACAAACTATGCCACGAATGTGGCCATAAGATTGATCATTTGGCTTGAAAGCCATGAATCTTTAGAGATGATAGCTCATTTCTGAGAACATTTTTTTAAAATAATTGCCGTATTACAAGTTTGTTATTTTTCTTGGGAACTTGGCCACATATAATGACACAATGCGAAGGTTTCCCAATTTTTTGTTTTTTTTTGAATTTTTTATGCCCGTTTCAAAATGCGGTCAAAACGGCGGGCTTGACCGTTCCTAGCTAGTGGTTGAATCTTGGAAAACTTTTGGTGTTTCTCTGATTAAATAGATACTTATGTACCTAGAAATGATTTTTGTAAAAAATAAATAGCGAACTATGAGGCAGCTGCAGTTCAAATTTGTCCCGCTTCCAGCTGAATCGGCGGAAATTTGTCTTTTTCACGAGAGGTGGATCAAAACTTTTTACACCCAATCATTTTGTCAATTGTGCATTAAATATGTCCTAGTATTTTAGAAAATCAATATTGTCCAATTTTGCAACAATTATTTGGTAGTTCCTTCACAAAAAAACCTCCTTTCGGGCACTCGAAAAATGAAAAATGTTTTTTCGTCCAAAGAAAATGAAAACTTCCTTAGGCAACATTGTTTGCCATTTCAATATGCACCCTTGTGCACAATATGAGATCATTTGAACAAACTATGCCACGAATGTGGCCATAAGATTGATCATTTGGCTTGAAAGCCATGAATCTTCAGAGATGATAGCTCATTTCTGAGAACACTTTTTTAAAATAATTGCTGTATTACAAGTTTGTTATTTTTCTTGGGAACTTGGCCACATATAATGACAGAATGCGAAGGTTTCCCAATTTTTTGATTTTTTTTTGAATTTTTTATGCCTGTTTCAAAATGCGGTCAAAACGGCGGGCTTGACCGTTCCTAGCTAGTGGTTGAATTTTGGAAAACTTTTGGTGTTTCTCTGATTAAATAGATACTTATGTACCTAGAAATGATTTTTGTAAAAAATAAATAGCGAACTATGAGGCAGCTGCAGTTCAAATTTGACCCGCTTCCAGCTGAACCGGCGGAAATTTGTCTTTTTCACGAGAGGTGGATCGAAACTTTTTACACCCAACCATTTTGTCAATTGTGCATTAAATATGTCCTAGTATTTTAGAAAATTGTTTTGGTCCAATTTTGCAACAATTATTTGGTAGTTCCTTCACAAAAAAACCTCCTTTCGGGCACTCGGAAAATTAAAAATGATTTTTTCGTCCAAAGAAAATGAAAACTTTTGACAACCAATCATTTTGTCAATTGAACATTAAATATGGCCTAATATATTATAAAAATGATCTGGTCCCATTTTGCAACAAATATATGGTAGGTCATTTAAAAAAAACTCAATTTACGCACTCGAAAAATAGAAAATGAATTTTTTGACCAATTTAGATGGTCATAACGTCGTACTGTATTCTGATTGGTCCGTGGACGCATCACGCGGATCATGCATCGAATACCGTCGGATGATCATGGATCCAACGGCAGTCATCAACCCTTCCACACCAACCCTGAAACCCTAGCTATGTCCTCGTGGTCATTTTCCATCCACCCCCCCGCCTCCTTTCTTTCCCTCTCCTCCTCTCCACTTCCAGATCCGGCGGAGCTCCCCTCCATCGTGCCCTTCCTCACCGCATCGCCACCTCGACCCCCTCCCCTTTCTCCCCGCTGTCTTCTCTCTCGCGACACCGCACCCTCCCCGCCAGCCCCTCGCTTCCTTCTCCACCTTCTCACGCCCCCTCCCCAACCGATCCAAGATACGGAAACAATCCTCCTCTCCCCCCTCGATCGATCGATCCCGACCGGCCACGGCGGCGATGGATCTCTCCGGCGGGGCCGGCGGCGGCGCGACACTGTCGGAGATGTACCAGAGCACGCGGCGGCTGCAGGGAAAGGGAGCCACCGCGACCCAGCACCGGCGGGCTCCCCTCGCTCTCCGAGATGGGAGGTAGTCTGCTTCTCCACGGTCGCGCGCTCGCGCCGGTAGAGGAGCCACCCTGCTTCTTCTCCGGCAACGACGCGGCCGTGCCCTCCGACGCCTCTCGTCCGCGTCCGGTGCCATACAAGAGACGCTGACTGCTGTCGTCCTCCGCTCCTACTGGCCGCAGCCGCTCCGCCCCCGCCTCCGAGGTCAAAGTCGACGCGGTGGAGAATGAGGAGGTCATCGCGCACGCCCTGCAGGAGGAGCTCGCGCAGGTCGCCATGGCCTACGGCGGGGAGGCCGAGCACCGTGCCACCGTCCTCGCGCAGCAGTGGTTCCGTCCCGAGGTCGTCAGAGGTACTACTAATTTCAGTTACCAACACAGACGCAACACACAGTAAATTCAGACATGCCGATCCTTAAACAAATGCTGGTGCAGCTCCACCGTATGTAGAAGAAGCATGCGATCTTTCCTTCTTATTAGCTAGAATGCTCCAAATTCTTTAGCTGTGTTTGGATGAACTCTCTCCTGTCATATAGCACATATGCCGATTAAAGGATTTGGTACACCTGCACGTGTAGTAGAACTGGTTCAGATATGATAGCAGAGAGCAGGTCCTTTTTTAGTTGGACATTGAACTGAATTCTCTGTCTTTGGTGCATGATTTCAGTTATCTTCAGACATGGTTTGTGTACCTGACTGACATAGTTTTTTTTGGTTCTGATATGGTATAGCAATATTCCTCATACAAAGCTAGTGGAGTACAAGGGGCACCAGAACTGGGTTAATGTCTCGGGGAGCACCTGGAGCACCTGGTCTTTCTGGGAGGCGGAACTCAGTTCAAGCATCGTGCTCTGCATTACATTGATTTCATTCAGGACATAACACTCAGACACGCTACCATTCGCAAGTTTGTTTATATATCCATAGGGTTGTGAAAATAGTTATCACAACAATTTGTTCACAGTAAGTTACTATAGGCATGCTATGGTCTGATAATGTGAATGACTTGTTGAGTTGGTGCCGTGCACAAATTTCTGTAGAATTAAATTATGCATAACTATGGTTGCGTACATACTGTCTAAGGTTTCAGACCAAGTGTAATTGAATAGGATAGGATTGTTCTTTCCTTCTGAAAAAAGATTATGCACTGGATTTAGGAATTCAATGTGGTTAAAACTGAGGTTCTTCATTTAACGTGTCTAATGTTACTATGCAGGCAAAGAAAGATGTGGCATGGGGAAAACTGACCTGTGTAGTTCTAGACGCAGGCAAAGAAAGATGTGGCATGAGGCCAGAGGTGGCCGGATCTGGCAAAGGTAAGCCCCTCCCCTCCTTGTTCGTGCACCATCTCCTCCTCACCTCACCTTGTCTCGTGTTCCTTTTTGACAGGTAATCCCCTCCTCACCATCTCCGTTGCCAGGCCAGGGTTCCGCCGATCCCCCTAGGTGCAGCTCCCGGCCATGGGGAAGCGCCAGCAGCCGGAGGCGACCGAGCAGCCCATGGCGCCGGTGCGAGGCCCTGCCCTCCTCACCATCTTGTGAATGGTGCAGGCCCCGAAGCGAGGCGGCAAGGCGCCGGTGTCGCGAAGAAGGCGGCGGTACTGCACCCACTCCTCTGCTCCTGCTTGGAGTCTCCCGGTCCCGGCGCGTGTGTTCTGACTGGGTTGCGTTGGTGTGTGGTTGCAGTACAAGGTGGTGAACCCGCTGTTCGAGAAGAGGCCGAAGCAGTTTGGAATCGGTGGCGCCCTGCCGCACAAGAAGGCCCAAGAAGGACCTCCACTGGTTCGCCAAGTGGCCTGAGGTCGTGCGCATCCAGCGCCAGCGCCGCATCCTCAAGCAGCGCCTCAAGGTGCCCTGGCACTCCACTAGCTCACCCGTACCCTCGACAAGAACCTCGGTATATACGAAACTTGCCTGTTCATTCGTCGCTGGACTCAGAATCCACAATGCCTGAGGTCGTTTAGTTGCTGTGCTGTATTATTTTGAGCGAGTATTAACTTGGCCAAGATAATGAAAAGAGTTGATGGATGCGTTTTAAGATTCCTGCTGGTAGATACATTGGGAGCATCTTCTTGCGTGATAAGGGCAATGCATGCTGTTGTCCTACATACCTACTACTATATATATTTTACTGAATATATTTACTTGCCATCACACTATGAAGTAATAGACTGGTTAGCAGAAGCTTTCACTTCTAAGAATGCCAACAGTAGGAAGAATCGTTGTAGTTAAGTGATTGCATGGCTGCTGTGGCCTTGCTATGTTTGTGTACCTGAAGTCACACCTCTATAATTGCTTTTCCTTTATGTTGGAACGTGTCTAGTTAATGATCGGTATTGACAGATTTTGGTGGTTATTTATGCTTATTGTGTATCACATTGAAAAATAAAATGCACAATGAGCTTACCTTTTATGTCAGAATTTTTTCTTTATCTGTTACCGTTCCTTTGGCTGTAGTTTATCTTCATACAGAATCCAGTCTTGGTGTTCTTCCTATTTGCATTTGATTATGTTTTTAAAATTCCCTAGCACAACTATATATAACAATGTGGGTATGTGTTTACCTCTCTTCTGTTTTTCCTATTAAAGGTGTCCAATTTGGTTCTGTTCCTATGTTGAAACTTCTGAATTTGAGCAGCTGTTCTTGTTCTGACTTCCTTCAGGGAGATGAATCTGAATTGGTGTTTACTCTTTGTCTCAATTCAGTTTAACTGCATGGACATGTACACATGCGATCAGAATTTTCTGTAGATCATTGGTGATTGTTTCCCATGCCGAAATTGATTGGCAATGGACGACTAGTCATTCTTTTGCTATGACATAGTATTCAGATATTTGCATATGTTCAACCACAATTATCCTGTTTTCTCGTTGGATCCAATGAGAGAGAACAAGATTAGATTAACATTTATGTCCTTCCTTTCATGTGCTGCTTGTGCCTATCTTGACCTTGTCACTTTATTATGTTTCTAACTTTCCATAATTTATTTATTTGCAGATGCACAGGAGCTCTACGAAGAAGAACCCCGAAGAAAAAACCACACCCAACAATGCGTTTTAGCCCACTGGAGCTAGTTATGTGTATATTTAGTTGTATTTTATAGCTGAAAACCAGATCTGTACTATGTATGATTGTAATGTACTTTGCTTGGCTGTTGTATAAAATATGATGCCTTATTGGCTCTTTTTCAATCAAATTATATAATTGCACAAATATAGAACTGACGTGTCGTACCCAAACAACAATTCTGGTAATTGGTTCCCATTTGACTATTGGGACCTACTTTAAAATGGAAAAGAAACAAAATAAAACTAGCAAGTGGGCTGGAAAAAGGCCGAGGCCTGAAATAATATGGATTGTAAAAAATTGTGGCCCAAAAAAGAGAAGTCTGTTGGGCTTGGCCTATGTAGTTGACCCAAATTGAAAGAAAAAAACAACAAATAGGCTGAATTAATGGGCTCGGCCCATGTAAAACACCTAATCGGACCGGGCTGAATCTTGTGCCACATCAGCTTGCCACGCTGGATGCCTACGTGGCCTGGGGAGGTTGCTAGTGACCAAAAATTTGGTCAAAGAACCAACGACCTTTTGTTAAAGGTCGCTATAGTCAGTTTACGACGGCCAACTTTTGACCTTCTGTTTTTGGTCACAAAAAGGTCGTAAATGGAAATTTGTGACCTTTCAGTGACCAATAATGGTGGTCACAAGTTGACATATTTCTTGTAGTGATGACATCCCATCTTTCGTCTTCGTCCATCGGTAACTTTACTTGGAGCTATATTTTTATTCACCACATGATATGTGTTTTGCGTGGAACATCATTTTCTCTTGTTAGTATTTGCTTGCTGTTATTTAGAATAATGTTTTGCATCTATACTTTCAGCAAAAACGTCAAGGATAGCCTTTACCATGCTTATTTTGCTAGTATACATGTTGCTGTTTGAAAACAGAAAGTTTACCGCTGTTGCAAAAATTCCCTAGAAAAGTCAGAGAATGGTATAGTGTGGAAACTTTTTGCATATTGAGCTATGATAAATCTTCTACAGCGTAGTACTTTTCTCATAATTTTTGGAGTTAGGGAAGTATGATAAATCTTGCATTCTTTATAGACTATATTGTTTTGGCAGATTGCTGTTATGTTTGCATTGTTTGCATATGTTTGCTTGTTTAATGATTCTATTTGAGGATAGGAGTATTAAATATGCAGAGAAATTTAGTATGCAATGTTGAATAATAATTTTAGTGATTTTCTACAGTATAAAATGATAAGGTTTTTGCATTGGTTTATACTAACTTATCTCACGAGTTCTTGTTGAGTTTGTTGTGGATGAAGTTTTTGAGATTTAGGAAACCGAGATATAAAAGGAATTAAGGAGACACAAAAGCTCAAGCTTGGGGATGCCCAAGGCACCCCAAGATAATATTTCAATAAGTTCAAGCATCCAAGCTTGGGGATGCCCCAGTAGGCATCCCACCTTTCTTCTTCAACAACTATCGGTTAGTATCGGTTGAACCTAAGTTTTTGCTTCTTCACATGAGTTGTGCTATCCTTGCAATGCCATTTTATTTTACTTTGCTTGCTGTTTGAATAAAATACCAAGATCTGAAATTCTTAAATGAGAGAGAGTCTTCACATAGCCACTTAATTATTTAACTACTCATTGGTCTTCACTTATATCTTTTTGGAGTAGTTTGTCATTTACTCGTGTGCTTCACTTATATCCTATGAGTAAATGGTTGAATGAGTTGAATGTCATAAATCTGAAACTATATATGTTTCATTTGCTTTTCCCATGGGTAGTAATGACTTCACATCTAATAAGTAGAGGTTGTAAATTTATTGAAGGTTAGCAAGCAGTGTATTGGTCACTTGAACAATTCATGAAAGAATATTGAAGGAATAGAAATTTCACATATAAATATACTATCTTAGACATCTTCTATGATTGTGAGCCCCATTAATTATTTTCAAACCTGAGCAAATTAGTTGAAATTGTACAAGGAAGACAACGTAATGAGTTATGCTTGGGTGTATTTGTATAGAAGTTATATTGTTATAGATCCTCCAACATGTGGTGCTTGCTTTTTAGAATCCTTTGCTAGCCAAAATATCTGTACTAAGCGGGAATACTGCTTGTGCATCCAAATCCCTTGAACCAAGTTTCTTCCATGAGTGTCCACCATACCTACCTATATGCGGTATTTACCTACCGTTCCGAGTAAATTTGCATGTGCCAAACTCTAAACCTTCAAATAATAATCTGTTTTGTATGCCCGAATCGCTCATGTAGCGACTAGGGGATGCCAGTATATTCCATGCTAGGAGGGTTATTCTCAAGATGAGTGGAATCCTCTCATCATTCATGAGAAAAATGGCTGGTAACCAGGATGCCTAGTCCCATGATCAAAAAGATCAAAGCAAAACATAATAATTAAAACAAAACTCCCCCAGGGCTGTTGTTGGTATGGACGGTACCCCGTTGTTTCGGATGGCCGTGGAGTGTGATTGTTGGTGGAGGGGGAGTAAAAACTTTACCATTCTATTTAGGAACCGCCTATAATGTATGTAGTATGGAAGATATTGGGAACTCTTGGTTGTTATGTTGACAATGAAAGCATACCTCTCAAAATTATTTTCATCTCTATTTCAAAATCAAGCTCTGGCACCTCTACAAATCCTTGCTTCCCTCTGCGAAGGGCCTACCTTTACTTTTATGCAAGAGTCAGTAGTATTCCTTCTCATTCCTACCTACTCTTTAGTTGGCAAGTATCGTGTGTTGGGGAAAGATCTAAGCATATATGGCCATGCAAATATATTTGATCATGAATTATTATTGTTGACAATTATCTATATGATAAGTGAGTTGGGAGGCAAAACACTAAGACCCTATATTTCTCTGTGTTCGATGGATGCTATTTGTTCTAAGAATATGCTTTGAGTGGTAGCAATCATGGAAGACTATATGATAGTTGAGTATGTGGAGTTTGCTAAATCAAAGCTCTGACATAGACCCTTCTTGAAAATAAGATGAATTGTAGTTGTTTGACAACTGAGAATGAAGTTTGCTAGTTTTCAAGAAAGTTTATGGTCTATGCTTTAACATGTGAATAGCTTGTTACTTGATCTTGAGAAGTTTTATGAGATGAACTACTGTTATGACATATAATCATGCTAGAAAAGGCGACTAAAATTATCATTGATCAAACTTGTGCACCTGCTAGCAATCACACTTCATAAATTCTTTCTTTTATCATTTACCTACTCGAGGACGAGCAGGAATTAAGCTTGGGGATGCTGATACGTCTCCAACGTATCTATAATTTATGAAGCATTCATGCTATATTATTATCTATTTTGGATGTTTATGGGCTTTATTATACACTTTTGTATTATTTTTGGGACTAACCTATTAATAGGTGGCCCAACCCATATTGCTGTTTTCTTGCCTATTCCAGTGCTTCCAAGAAAAGGAATATCAAACGGAGTCCAAACGGAATGAAACGTTCGGGAGTGTTATTTTTGGAACGAAAGCAATCCAGGGGACTTGGAGTGCAAGTCATGGAAGCTTCAAGGACACCACGAGGCAGGGGGCGCGCCCACCCCTGGGCGCGTCCTCCACCCTCGTGGGCCCCTCATGGCTCCCCTGACCGACTTCTTTCACCTATATATTCCCATATACCCTAAAAACATCGAAGACAACAATAGATCGGGAGTTCCGCCGCCGCAAGCCTCTGCAGCCACCAAAAACCTCTCAGGAGCCTGTTCCGGCACCCTGCCAGAGGGGGAATCCCTCACCGGTGGCCATCTTCATCATCCAGGCGCTCTCCAGGACGAGGAGGGAGTAGTTCACCCTCGAGGCTGAGGGTATGTTCCAGTAGCTATGTGTTTGATCTCTCTCTCTCTCTCTCTCTCTCTCTCTCGTGTTCTCTCTATGGCACGATCTTGATGTATCGCGAGCTTTGCTATTATAGTTGGATCTTATGATGCTTCTCCCCCTCTACTCTCTTGTAATGGATTGAGTTTTCCCTTTGAAGTTATGTTATCGGATTGAGTCTTTAAGGATTTGAGAACACTTGATGTATGTCTTGCCGTGCTTATCTGTGGTGACAGTGGGATATTCACGTGATCCACTTGATGTATGTTTTGGTGATCAACTTGCGGGTTCCGCCCATGAACCTATGCACAGGGGTTGGCACACGTTTTCGTCTTGACTCTCCGGTAGAAACTTTGGGGCACTCTTTGAAGTACTTTGTGTTGGTTGAATAGATGAATCTGAGATTGTGTGATGCATATCATATAATCATGCCCACGGGTACTTGAGGTGACAATGGAGTATCTAGGTGACATTAGGGTTTTGGTTGATTTGCGTCTTAAGGTGTTATTCTAGTACGAACTCTACGATAGATCGAACGGAAAGAATAGCTTCGTGTTATTTTACTACAGACTCTTGAATAGATTGAGCGAAAAGGATAACTTTGAGGTGGTTTCGTACCCTACCATAATCTCTTCGTTTGTTCTCTGCTATTAGTGACTTTGGAGTGACTCTTTGTTGCATGTTGAGGGATAGTTATCCAATTATGTTATTATTGTTGAGAGAACTTGCACAAGTGAAAGTATGAACCCTAGGCCTTGTTTCCTACCATTGCAATACCGTTTACGCTCATCTTTATCATTAGTTACCTTGCTATTTTTATATTTTCAGATTACAAAAACCTTTATCTACCATCCATATTGCACTTGTAACACCATCTCTTCGCCGAACTAGTGCACCTATACAATTTACCATTGTATTGGGTGTGTTGGGGACACAAGAGACTCTTGGTTATTTGGTTGCAGGGTTGTTTGAGAGAGACCATCTTCATCCTATGCCTCCCACGGATTGATGAACCTTAGGTCATCCACTTGAGGGAAATTTGCTACTGTCCTACAAACCTCTGCACTTGGAGGCCCAACAACGTCTACAAGAAGAAGGTTGTGTAGTAGACATCAAAGCTCAACGAAAGAAACTAGTGGGTGTGCATCCAACTTGCTTGCTCACGAAGACCTAGGGAATTTTGAGGAAGCCCATCGTAGGAATATACAAGCCAAGTTATATAATGAAAAATTCCCACTAGTATATGAAAGTGACAGCATAAAAGACTTTCTATATGAAGAACATGGTGCTACTTTGAAGCACAAGTGTGGAAAAGGATAGTAACATTGCCCTCCCCTTTTTTATTTTCTTTTCTCTTTTTTTGGGCCTTTCTTTTTTTTTTCTTTGGCCTTTCTTTTCTTTATTTGGGGACAATGCTCTAATAATGATGATCATCACACTTCTATTTATTTACAACTCATGAGTTACGACTCAAAACTAGAACAAGATATGACTCTATATGAATGCCTCCAGCGGTGTACCGGGATGGGCAATGAATCAAGAGTGACATGTATGAAAAAATTATGCATGGTGGCTTTGCCACAAATACGATGTCAACTACATGATCATGCAAGGCAATATGACAATGATGATGTGTGTCATGATGATGAACGGAACGGTGGAAAGTTGCATGGCAATATATCTCGGAATGGTTATGGAAATGACACAATAGATAGGTATGCATGGTGGCTGTTTTGAGGAAGATATAAGGAGGTTTATGTGTGATAGAGCGTATTGTATCACGGGGTTTGGATGCACCGGCGAAGTTTGCACCAACTCTCAAGGTGAGAAAGGGCAATGCACGGTACCGAAGAGGCTAGCAATGATGGAAGGGTGAGAGTACGTATAACCCATGGACTCAACATTAGTCATAAAGCACTCATATACTTATTGCAAAAATCTACAAGTCATCAAAAACCAAGCACTACGCACATGCTCCTAGGGGGATAGATTGGTAGGAAAAGACCATCGCTCGTCCCCGACCGCCACTCATAAGGATGCACAATCTAAGAACACCTCATGTTTCAAATTTGTTACACAACTTTTACCATACGTGCATGCTACGGGTTTTGCCAACTTCAACACAAGAATTCTTTAAATTCATAACCACCCAACTAGCATGACTCTAATATCACTACCTCCATATCTCAAAACAATTATCAAGTATCAAATTGATAATAGCATCCAATTCACTTCCTATGATAGTTTTTATTATACCCAACTTGGATGCCCATCATTCTAAGACCAATTTTATAACCATAGAAAATACCATGCTGTTCTAAGATACTCCCAAAATAATATAAGTGAAGCATGAGCGATCAACAATTTCTTCAAAATTAAGCCACCGCCGTGCTCTAAAAGATATAAGTGAAGCACTAGAGCAAAAGTTATCTAGCTCAAAAGATATAAGTGAAGCACATAGAGTATTCTAATAAATTCTAATCAAGTGGCTTCTCCCAAAAGGTGTGTACAGCAAGGATGATTGTGGTAAACTAAAAATCAAAGACTAACATCATACAAGACGCTCCAAGCAAAACACATATCATGTGGCAAATAAAAATATAGCTCCAAGTAAAGTTACCGATGAACGAAGACGAAAGAGGGGGTGCCTTCCGGGGCATCCCCAAACTTAGGCTTTTGGTTATCCTTGAATATCTTGGGGTGCCATGGGGATCCCCAAGCTTAGGCTCTTGTCACTCCTTATTCCATAATCCATCAAATCTTTACCCAAAACTTGAAAATTTCACAACACAAAACTCAACAGGAAATCTCATAAGCTCCATTAGTGCAAGAAAGAAAAACCACCACATAAGGTACTATAATTAAATCATACTTTATTTATATTGGTGTTAAACCTACTGTATCCCAAGTTCTCTATGGTTCATACCCTTACATACTAGCCATAAATGCATCAAAATAAGCAAACAACACACGAAAAACAGAATCTGTCAAAAAACAGAACAGTCTGTAGCAATCTGTAACTCTCGAATACTTATGAAACACTAAAACTGCTACCAAAATAGGAAGTCCTGGGAAACTTGTCTATTTATCTACAGCAAAAAGAATCAATGCAAAAACACGTTTCTGTGAATTACTAAAATTATTTTCGTGCGCGCAAAGTTTCTGTTTTTCAGCAGAATCAAGTTAACTATCACCATAGGTTATCCTATAGGTTCTACTTGGCACAAACACTAATTAAAACATGAAAACACACATAAACAGAAGGTAGATGCAAAATTTATTACTAAACATAAGCAAAAACAAAAAACAAAAATAAAATTGGGTTGCCTCCCAACTAGCGCTATTGTTTAACGCCCCAAGCTAGGCATAAAAGCGAGGATAGATCTAAGTAGTGCCATCTTTGGCACTCAATTCATAAGTAGCTCGGATGATAGATTCATAAGCTAATTTGACTTTATTTCTTGGAAAGTGCTCCGTGTCTTTCCTTAATGGAAATTGGAATCTAATATTCCCTTCCCTCATATCAATAATCGCACCAATTGTTCTAAGGAAAGGTCTACCAAGAATAATAGGACATGAAAGATTGCAATCTATATCAAGAACGATAAAATCTACGAGCACCAAATTCCAATTTGCAATAATAAGAACATCATTGATCCTTCCCATAGGATTTTTAATGGTGGAATCCGCAAGGTGCAAATTTAAAGAGCAATCATCAAGATCATGGAAACCTAGAATACCACATAAAGTTTTCGGAATCGTGGAAACACTAGCACCCAAATCACATAAAGCATAACACTCATGATCTTTAATTTTAAGCTTTATAGTAGGTTCCCTGTTGGTATACTAAAGTAGGGGTACCTTAGTATCCCGAACTTGTGCACGGGCAGTCGCAGCGCCCCGCGGCAAGGCTTGCCGGGTGTCCGCCAAGATCCTCCGCAGTTCCTATTGATGCCATTCAAGAACAAAGTGTTTTAACTGAGAAGAAAAGACCCCGGCAAGAGGAGCTTTCCGGGAAGGACAAGGCCCCGGCAAGAGGAGCTTGCCGGGAAGGCCAACCAAGGCACTTCAAAGAACTTGCCACGACACGCCGCGCGTCCCGGCAAGACCCGACGAGCGACAAGCTTTCGGGTGCGACAAGACAACGACCGCGGCAAGGCGCTTGCCGCGGCGAAGCCACCACTCTGTGCCCACGCTCCAGCGCACCTGTCGACGTGTCGCCCTGAGACCATTCCAGACGCACGTGGCGGGAAGCTGTGCAGCCAAGCGGTGCGAGGTGGCAAGTGGAGATGACGAGAAGGCCATCGTGGCAAGCGGTGGCGCCCCTAACAGTCGCTTTTCTGCACTATTTAGGCGATGCGGACGGGCATTAAATGCTCTTGTCCCCTGCCGTCAGAGTTAGGTAGGGTGCACTATAGATAGCAGTTGTACCAACCACCCTTTTTACATTTGTACCCTTGACTGCGTTGCCACCTGTCGGTGACCCCTTGTGCCTATAAAAGGAGGCCCATGCGCAACGTAGAAGGGGTTCGACTCATTCGAAACTACACCACTCTCACGCTCTCAAGCAAGAACAGAATACAATCACAAAGCAGCAGTAGGAGTATTATCTCTCCGGAGAGCTCCGAAGCTGGGTAAAAATTGCTCGCGTGCTCCGCCTCGATCTGCTCTTCGTGCGCTCTCCGCTCCCTTGCCGGACCGAAAGGGGCCCTGCCCCATAGGTGTTCGTTTCCCACGACATCTTTGGCGCGCCTGGTAGGGGGGCGTCGAGGTCGCGTGAACC
Organism: Triticum timopheevii; assembly: GCA_963921465.1. Taxonomy (NCBI): domain Eukaryota; kingdom Viridiplantae; phylum Streptophyta; class Magnoliopsida; order Poales; family Poaceae; genus Triticum; species Triticum timopheevii. The sequence continues at coordinate 19,312,223 of OY997264.1, read as the reverse complement.
TGATCCGGCGTTCACGCGAGCCAGATCTTCGTTTTCTTCATCATCATCTTCAACATGCCACCGAAGAAGAAGGCTTCGGAGGTGGCTGGACCATCTGTGTCGATTCCATCGCTACCGGAGCAAGCGGGCGGTGGAGTAGACGCCAGCGGAGGAATGGGCGCTGACGAGGGGGCTCACGATGCTGCCAGGTCCAAGGACAAGGCTGCACAGACCTCGGCATCCGTACACGCACCGCGCCCATCTCAGGAGGCGCGGGACCGACAACGTCATGGCACGCGCGGTACCATACGTTCGTTGGGTCAAGGCCAAGCTGGTGGATCTCGGGATGCTCAAGATCAGCATGCACGTCAACATGCTGGCACGAGCATGGCGCGGTCGCTTGGACAAGATGCCGCTCCTTCTAACATTGTTAGAAGTGCAAGCATATCTCGCTCCTCGCGCCGTTCGCCGCCGCCACCCAAGACTCCAGAAGAAGCATTGGCCCGGGCCCAACTGCTTCTAGATTACCCTCCAGCGCCAAACAAGATCGACGATTGGAGGGCCACCATCCAGAGCCTCATCGGCTTCGCCAACGACGACACTCCCCGGCAACCGAGCACATCGAAGCCGCGGCAAGATGCCCAGGCGCAAGCCGGTGGCGACAAGACTGGTGGGGGTGCAACCACCATGCACTCCCCGCCCCGAAGGCCAAGATCGCCGACTCGCCGGGTCAACCTCGACACCGACTTCACGGCGTTGTTAGATCCACGAGCTCGTCGCGATCAACGCCAAGTTCTTCAAGAATGACAGCAAGAAGACGCTCGTACACGCATCGAGCGTCGAAGAGAAGCGCGACGTCAGTCAGAACAGCGCACTGGGCCCGCTGTCGGCATGCATGCGCCAGGGGAACCAGGCGACTTGCCGTACGCGGTAGGTTGCCCTGCGTTTACTCGTGAGCTGTGGCAAGTCCAGTGGCCCAGTACCAAGAACTTCAAGCCAGACGTACCGGAGAAGTATGATGGCAGGTTGCATCCGTCGGAGTTCCTCAGCATCTACACCATCGCGGTGCAAGCTGCCGGGGGGCGCGACGAGAAGATCCTTGCCAACTACTTCCTGCTGGTACTCAAGCCCAACGTCAGATCCTGGCTCATGCACTTGCCGGACGACTCCATCTCCTCATGGGCGGACCTGTGTCATCAGTTTGTCGGCGCCTTCACAGGCGGCCACAAGCCCCATGGCCAGGAAAGCGATCTTCATCTGCTCACCCAGAAGGAAGGAGAGACCCTGCGCAAGTATATTCAGAGATTCAGCCAAGTGCAGCGCAACATCCCAGATGTCCACCCTGCCGCGGTTATCAGTGCGTTCCATCAGAACGTGCGTAATCGCAGGATGAGGGAGGAGATGGCGGTGTGCAAGATCAGAGATGTCAGCGAGCTATATGCCCTGGCCGACAGATGCGCATGTGCTGAAGAGGGGAGGAAACTCCCCGGAGAGAATGCAGGAGCAGAAGGGTCTGACAGTGAGGATGCCGCCCCGGCAAGGAAAAACCAGAGGCGGAACAACAGGAAGAGGAAATCTAAAGACGTGCTAGTTGTCGAGTAGTTCGGCAACGGAGGAGGCGCCGAGAAGGCCAAAGCTGGTAACTCCAGCGAGGCTGTGGTGGCCGCCAACAAGCAGGATGGCTCCGGCAAGCAGTACTGCAAGATCCATCGCACCAAGGGCCATGATCTCCAGACCTGCAAGAAAGTTGAGCAGCTTGTTGAACTGCAGAAAGCTGAATACGAGCGACGCGACAAGGAGAAGGCCCAAGAAGGTGGTGGAGGATCCGGCAAGAAGCGTCCCGGCCGGGGAGGGCGCCGCGGCAAGGCCAAGCAGCGGCAAGGAGACAGGCCTCCCCGCGGCCGCGACAAGGATGAAGACAAAGACAAAGATGAAGATATGGATGAGGATGAGGCCGACGAGCAGGAGTTTCAGAAGGCAACAGAGGTTTTGTGCATTGACGGTGGTGCTTCTCTGCATACTTCGCACCGCCAACTCAAACAGTGGGTGCGGGAAGTTAATGCAGCGGAACCACCAGTTGAGTCACGCAAGCCTCTGAAGTGGTCCAGCACGCCTATCATCTTTGACGTTGAGGACCACCCTGACCGCATAACTGCGGTCGGGTGCTTGCCGATGTTGGTTTCACCAACTATCCGCAACCTCAAGGTCACAAAGATGCTAGTTGACGGCGGGGCCGGCTTGAACCTGATCTCCTCAGCGGTGCTCAAGAAACTCCAGATCCCCGACAGCGAGCTCGAAGAGACTGGTACCTTCCAAGGAATCAATCCGGGAAGGAGCAAGCCGAAGGGGAAGATCACATTGCCAGTAACATTTGGCAGCGAGCTAAACTTTAGGACTGAGAGGGTCACCTTTGACGTTGCTGATTTCCCATTGCCCTACAATGGGATACTCGGCCGTCCAGCGCTCGCCAAGTTCATGGCAGCCTCTCACTATGCCTACAACGTGCTCAAGATGCCAGGACCGATAAGTGTCATCTCTGTCCCTGGCGACAAGAAAGATGCCCTTATCTGCACTGACAAGATCTACCGGGAAGCAGCAGCCGCAGCAGATCACAAGCCACTTGCCGCTGAAGCTCCCGGGGGGAAGAAGAAGACCATGTCCGGCAAGAGCTCTGATGCCCACTCCGGCAAGCACACCTCTTCGGAGTGCTGCGCTACCGTCAAGGACGCACCATCGAGCTCCACCGATAAGTGTAAAAAGGCGAAGGCAGCTCCGCCAGAGACCAAGAAAGTGGCCGCCAAGGAGGACGGCACTGGTGGTACCTTCACCATCAGTGCCACGTTTGATCCTAAATAGGAAAGCGCGCTCGTTGCTTTCCTGCGGGCGAATGTCGATGTGTTTGCATGGCAACCATCTGACATCCCCGGTGTTCCCAGGAAAGTAATTGAGCACCACCTTGCCGTCTGTCCTCACGCGCGGCCCGTCAAGCAAAAAGTTAGGAAGCAAGCAGTGGAGCGCCAAGAATTCATTGCTGAAGAGATCAAGAAGTTGGAAGCAGCAGGCCTGGTCAGAGGAGTGCTCCATCCTACGTGGTTGGCCAATCCTGTAGTCGTGCGCAAGGCGAATGGGAAATGGAGGCTTTGTATTGACTTCACTAATGTTAATAAAACTTGTCCCAAAGATCCATTTCCCTTGCCGCGCATTGACCAGATTGTCGACTCCACGGCAGGATGTGATTTGCTTTCATTTCTCGATGCATATTCAGGATATCATCAGATCTTTATGGCAGAAGAGGATGAGGAGAAAACCACATTCATTACTCCATGTGGCACATACTGCTTTGTACGGATGCCTTTTGGACTAAAGAATGCTGGTTCAACATTTGCAAGGGTAGTTCACGAAGCTTTTGAGCCACAGTTGCACAGAAATGTAGAAGCCTACATGGATGACATAGTGGTCAAGAGCAAAGACAGAGCAACTTTGATCCAAGATTTGGACGAGACCTTTGCAAATCTGCGCAAGATCAACCTCAAGCTTAACCCTGAGAAGTGCGTGTTTGGAGTCCCCTCCGGCAAGCTTCTCGGGTTCTTTGTGTCTCAGCGGGGGATAGAAGCCAACCCCAACAAGATTAAGGCCATTGAGCAGATCGAAGCACCGAAGCGCGTCAAGGATGTACGAAGGCTTGCCGGCTGCGTGGCTGCTCTCAGCAGGTTCATCTCTAAGTCTGCTGAGCGCGCCCTGCCGTTTTTCAAAATTTTGAAAAAGGCAGGTCCAATGAAATGGACTCCGGAAGCGGAGGCTGCGCTGCAGGACTTGAAGAGATATCTGTCCTCCACTCCAATACTTGTCGCACCTAAGCCTCAAGAGAAGTTGCTGCTATATCTAGCGGCAACCAATCAAGTGGTTAGTGCTGCGTTAGTAGCGGAGAGGAAGGCAGATGATGAACCAGCGGCCGCGGCAAGCACACCCAGCGACAAGCAGGGGGCTTCCCCGACAAGCTCTGGTCCCGACGAGAATGGATCCGCGCAGGAAGAGAAGCAGAAGAAAATGGTGCAGCGCCCGGTTTACTTTGTCAGCTCCCTTCTGCAGGGGGCTAGATCAAGGTACTCTGGTGTGCAGAAATTGCTTTTCGGCCTTCTCATGGCCTCAAGAAAGCTGCGCCATTACTTTTAAGCACACGAGATTACAGTTGTCACTCGCTTCCCGTTGAAGAGGATATTGCAGAATCTAGAAGCAACAGGCAGGATTGTCGAGTGGGCACTGGAATTGTCAAGCTTTGGCCTCAAGTTTGAGAGTACTTCAACTATCCAGAGCCAAGCATTGGCAGAATTCATAGCAGAATGGACGCCAACACCTGATGAAGAAACTCGAGAGACGAGCATCCCCGTCAAGGAAGCAAGCAAAGAATGGATCATGTACTTTGATGGTGCCTTCTCGCTGCAAGGCGCCGGTGCGGGCGTGTTACTCATCGCACCCACCGGAGAGCACCTCAAGTACGTCGTCCAAATGCACTTTCCCAAGGAGCAAGCGACAAACAATACTGCAGAATATGAAGGTTTGCTTGCCGGTCTCAGGATCGCGGCAGACCTTGGGATCAAGAAGCTTATTGTCAGGGGTGACTCGCAGCTTGTCGTCCGCCAAGTGAATAAAGATTATCAGAGTCCGTTGATGGAAGCCTACATTGATGAAGTGAGAAAGTTAGAAGAACTCTTTGACGACCTACAAATGGAACATGTTCCGAGAGCTCAGAACGACATTGCAGATGGCCTGTCAAAGTGCGCCGCACTCAAGTTACCTGTGGAACCAGGAATTTTTGTGCTCAAGCTAACTCAACCATCTGTAACACCATCGATTGGACAGAACAAGAAGAGGAAGTTGGTTTCTGGTGACTACTTTCCGGCAGAGCTCCCCGAAGCCGCCGCCAAGAAGGTCCCCAAAATCAACACCAAGAGTGCTAAGGGGCAGTCTGCTCCGACAAGCCTTAAGGTTTGTTCCATTGAAGTAGATGCTCCCGACAAGTTTTGCTCCGGCAAGCTTGCCGGGGAACATCAAGCTCCGGCGGGACCTCAGGTTCTTGCCGTAGAAGCGGATGTTCCCGCAGCAGCATTTGTGCCTTTAGTCCTTGTTGTCGAGCCACAAGCTCCAACATGGGCACAGCAGATTGTCCGTTTCCTTCAGATAGGAGAACTTCCCGAAGAGTAAGAAGAAGCGGAGAGAGTAGCCCGGCAATCAAGTATGTACCAGTTTGTTGACGACATACTGTACAGAAGAAGATTCAAGGGAGTGAAATTGAAGTGTATTCCCCGGGAAGATGGACAGAAGCTGATGGCGGAGATACATGGAGGCATATGTGGTCATCACATTGGCGCAAGGGCACTTGCCGGAAAAGCTTTTCGGCAAGGTTTCTTTTGGCCAACAGCCCTCCAGGATGCAACTGCACAAGTAACCAAGTGTGAAGCGTGCCAGTTCCATTCCAAGCAGATACACCAGCCAGCTCAAGCTCTCCAGACGATCCCTTTATCCTGGCCATTTTCGGTCTGGGGACTCGACATCCTCGGCCCCTTTCCCCGAGCTGTCGGGGGCTTTGAGTACATGTACGTTGCAATCGACAAGTTCACAAAGTGGCCAGAAGTGGAAGCAATGAGGAAGGTGACAGCACAGTCAGCAGTCAAGTTCTTCAGGTCAATTGTTTGCCGTTTCGGAGTCCCTAACAGGATCATCACCGACAATGGCACACAATTCACGAGCCGCACCTTCATGCAGTACGCCCAAGATCTTGGCGCAAAGGTCTGCTTCGCTTCTGTTGCTCACCCAAGAAGGAACGGTCAAGCGGAGAGGGCAAACGCTGAAGTGCTGCGTGGGCTCAAGACCAGAACTTTCGACAGGTTGCACAAGTGCGGAAGGAATTGGATCGAGGAGCTGCCAGTGGTTCTTTGGTCGATCAGGACGACGCCAAATCGAGCCACTGGCCAGACACCTTTTGCTCTAGTCTATGGAGCAGAGGCAGTTCTCCCCACGGAACTCATATACGGATCGCCTCGAGTGCTCGCTTATGATGAGCTTGAGCAAGAGCAGCTGCGACAAGATGATGCACTGCTCCTTGAGGAAGATCGTCTTCAGGCTGCTGTACAAAGCTGCTCGATATCAGCAAGCTTTGCGCCGCTACCATAGCCGCAAAGTCAATGCCAGAAGTCTCGAGGAAGGCGACCTTGTTCTTCGGCGCGTTCAATCCGCCAAGAATTCCAACAAGTTGACACCGAAGTGGGAAGGTCCTTATCGGGTGAAACGAGTCACTAGGCCTGGCGCTGTCCGCCTTGAGACCGAAGATGGCTTTCCGGTGAGCAACTCCTGGAACATTGATCATCTTCGTAAGTTTTACCCATAAGGCGCGGTTGCCGGAACCTGTTCCGGCAACCACCTTTTGTACAAGCCTTGCCACTGTTGCATGTAACCCTTTGTACAAAGCCGGGCGTAGATCCCGTGCATAAATAAAGCTCATGTGCTTCGCACATCTTGTCGAATTTCATGCCTTTTTTTTGCATGTATTATCTGACACGTTGTGCAGCACTTGCCCCCGGTAAGCAATAACGAGCCTTAAGGCTCCATACCTTTATTTTCTCTTCTTTCTTTCTCTCAAGAAAAAAGAAGGTTCCTTCGCCCACAAGATCACCGGGGGGGGGGGGGGGGGAGGAGAAGATAATGGTGTGGATCAGGCGTCGTTCAAAGGAGTATAGCCTTGCCGGGACGCAGACGACAGAAAAGCTAAGTCGCCAAAGTTTGAGCACGATCAGTTTTAAAATTTCTTAAGTTATCTTCCTTGAACGGCCGTGCTTTGTATGGAAAACCTGTGCGCGGAGGAACCAACTCGTGGCTAGTTGCGCCCTTACTTTGTTTCGAGTCCGCTCAACAACTTAAGTGTGCTGCGACTAGTTGCGACAAGGTTTCTTGCCGGATGCGACACCGCCAGCAGGTTGCTGAAGTTTCGCACTCAGCGCTCGCGGCAAGGGTGCCTGCGCCGGCAAGTTCCCTGAAAGCGTAGGGCGAAAACATACAAAGGAGGGGATCGAGCAAAGGAAATACCATAACAAATACTGCCCAAGATAAAGTTATATTACAAAGGTAACTTGTCGTGGCACTGACTAAATTGTTCTCATAACATAAATGGCAGCGGCAAGGAAAGGAGAAAACGGGCGGCCTAATCCATGCGTTCGCCGTCGATCCTCCTGACTTCATTCACCTTGTCCACAATGGGTGCGACAAGGGCCTTGAGCTCTTCAAGATCAGCACCCGCCGACAGCTTCTTGAGGACGTTGGTGAGGTTGAGGCCCGGATTGCGGAAGAGCACCTTCACCAACACCTTCTCCAGGACTTTGGCGTAGATTGCGCGCGACTCGTCAGCCAGCTGCCTTGGGATCCTTTCCCAGAGTTGCTGGAGAGCCGTCGCCACGCCCTTGAAGAACAAAGTGAGCTTGGCGCTGGGCTGGAGGTTCTCATCAGAAGAGTACCCGAAGCCCTCCAATTCCAGCTGCGCCAGCTCCTCGTCGATGACTGCGGCGATGTTGACGAGGCCCTCTGTCCAGAGCTCCACAGTAGCCCTGAAGGTGTTCTGGGTTTCGGTGGCCCTCGTCAGCAGTGCCTCATTGGCCTTGATCTCCTGCTTCAAGTCCTCCTCCCGCTTCTTGGCGCCGTCCAGCGTCTCCGTCAGCGTGGCCAGCTTCAGCTCGAGATCGGCATTGGCGTCCTTGGCGGCGTTCAGCTCCCTGCCCTTCTCAGAGAGACGACCCTGCAGCTCACCGTGGGCAAGGGCGTCCTTCTCGCGCTCGCGCTGGAGCGCGGCAAGCTCTTCATTCTTTGTCTTGAGGGTGGCTTCTAGATCCACCACCCTCACCTCCAGCTTCTTCTTGGTGGCCTCGGCAGCTGTAGCAGCATCCTTCACTTCCTTGAGGGCTCCGCCAAGTGTCTCCTCGCACGCGGCAAGCTCCTCCTCATGGCTGTCCAAGTTAACCTTCTTCTGAGTCAGCTCGCCTTCTCGCACGGACATCTCCTCGGCGGCAAGCCGTTGCTGCTCTTCGGCTTCAGCCTTCTCGAGGAGGAAAGCCTTCCGCGCCTCGGCAAGCTGCGCCCTCTCTTCAGCAATGGACCGGAGGGCCTCTTGGTTGCGGCTCTGGAGCTCCTCCGCATGCTTCTCTATGTCTACTCCCGCCTGCGCGACAAGCGCTTCCCGGGACTCCAGTTTCGCTTGGCGGGCGCGGTAGAGTGACACCAACTTCCGGAGTAGCTGCTCCTCCTCAGACTCGCCGCTGCTGTTGCTTGGCGCGTCAACCACCGTCAGCCCAGCGGAGGCGAGTACTTCTCCGTCAAAAGCCTCTCCCTCAACCGGCGCCCTGGAGCTTGACGCCCAGGGGAGCTTGATGAAGATACTGTCACCGGCCTTCAAGTAGGTGCCGGGCTGGGGCTCTTCGGAGCTTGGCGCTGTGTCAGCGGCGGAGGGATCGGCGGTCGGCGTAGCGCCCTGCGCTCCTGCGGCCCCAGGGTCGTCAGTGTGATTGCCGGATCCCTCGCCAGCTCCAGCGCCAGCAGCCTTGGCGGCCTTTTCGTCGGCAGGATCATCAGCGCCAGCCTCTTCTTCGGTGGCAGCGGCTTCGTCAGTATTGCCGCGCACATTCTCCTCGCCGGTGGCCTCGGTCTCCATCGGTTCAGTGGAGGGAGGATCTGAAGACAGGAAGAGGGAGAGGAAGTCAAGCAAATATCCAAAAAAGAAGATCAGAAGAAGAAGAATCCAAGAGAAGTTTCAAGCAACGGAAATTACCAGTGCTGGGATCCACGGTCATGAGCTCCACCACCGGAGGGTCGCTGGTGCTGCCCCTTGCCGGAGACTCCTCCCTTGCCGGGGACCTCTCCCTTGTCGGGGAGCGCTCCCTTGCCGGAGAGTCACCCCTTGGCGGCGTAGTCGAAGCAGATAGCACCTCAGGGGCAGCTTCTGGTTGTTCCTGGTGAGCCTGTTCTGCTCCTACACAAGCAAACCAATAATCAAGATATCAGCAAGGAAAGAGCACCCATGCGCGCCCCACAACAAGAAGTGAACAAATACTTACGCTGGGGGCTGCGCTGGGGGCTGCTTCGGGGAGAGATTGCCGGGTCCGACAAGGTGGTCTCAGATGCGTCCTCTGTTGCCACAGCAGGATCGTCCTTGATGACAACCACGGGGACCTTGGCCCTCTTCGCCGCTCTCTGGGCCAGAGTCCTGGAAAGGAACAAGGTTCAGAAGAAAGCATATCAGAAACAAGACAAGAAACAACAAGAATTGAAGAACCATAAGTACAACAAAAAGAAAAGACTTACTCGTCCTCCTCTTCTTCCTCCTCGTCGGAGCTGAGCGCGGAGAGATCAAAGTCTGGTACCCTTTCAGCGCGACGAGGCGGAGGAGTAGGCTCCCTTGGATGCTTGGCGGGAGCTGCAGCAGGGTCGGAAGCGGCGGCCTGAGAAGACCCTGCTCCAGTTGCCGGGGCGGCGTGAGATGCTCCCGCGGCAGCGGTGCTTGTCGCGGTGGAACGTGTCCCGCGCGGCGGCTGTTGGCCCGTCTGCCGCCCTGCTGTGTCTCCGGTCCTGCGGAGGCGCCTTCTTGGTTGAGCTGGGGGCTGCACTGAGGGCTCCGTCTGCGGCAAGTTGCTTGAAGACGGCTGGCCACTTGCGCCCCCGGCAGGCTCGCTCGCTTCGGCTTCGGGCTCTCCCTCGCCAGCGACCTCCCCGACAAGATCCTCTCGGTCGGAAAGGTTTGCCGCCTCGGCTGCCTCTGCCTCCTCTAAAGTAAACCCGAACTCGCCCGCGGCGGCGGCGGCCGCCGCCTCCTCTGCCCTGGTGGCGATGCGCCGCATCTCATCGTCGGTGGTGTCGCGGGTGAGGAGCCTCTGCTCGTCAGCACGGACTGCTACCTCCACCAAGTCGTCGAAGAATTGCTGCACGACGTCGTCGGCGGGCTCCTGCCAAGTTGGGATAATCCCATGCGAGTCGCACTCTGGCATCATTGCGCGGATGCGGTCGAGCTGGGAGTTGTTGCACAACGGGACGACGCCCTGCGGCAGCCTGAGCCACTCGGGATGGTTGGGGTCGTGCTTGAACAGTTCCTTAAGTGTCCCGTCCAACTCCAGAACAGTGAAGTTAAAATTGATGCCTGGGCGCAGCCTCATGATATCCGCCGGGCCCCCGAACAACCAGGCGGGTCTCCCCCTCTCCTGCAGAGGGGCGATGCGGCGGTGAAGAAAGTCCGCGCCAACAGCCCCTACAGTGAGCCCGGCAAGCCTGAGCCGCAAAATCCGGGTGGTGGCGATCTTCAGTCTGGCATCGTCCGCCGCCAGGGCGCTCCAATCACCGCCGCGCACTACTCGGGCTTGGCGTAAGTTGGTGAATGGATGCGGGTTCTCATAAACAATCCAACACCACTCCGCTCGCCACTCCTCACATTTGCTATGGAGCTCCCCCTCCAGATAGACCTCCTTCATGCCGACACTCGAGATCCAGGCGATCCCGCCGCTAAGGGCTCTCCTTTCTCGGCCCGGGGCATGAAGTAGTGGCGAAAACGGGCAACGTTTGGGTGGATTCCGACGAAGTTCTCGCAGAGGTGTGCGAAAACCTCCATGGTCAGAACGGCGTTGGGGGTGAAGTCAAGGAGATGAAACCCGTAGGTATTCATGATATCACAGAAGAAATCGGAAAAGGGCGGGCAGAGCCCGCAATAGAAGAACAAAGGAAAGAAGTAGTATCCTTTTGGACACCGCTTCGAAGTGGAAGCTTCAGCGGAGAGTACCTGCGTGCGCGGATGCACCCGCGTCTCCGTCGACCAGAAGAGATAGAACCACTCCCGCAACTCCTTCGCGGAGAGCTCGGGGGGGGGGGGGGGGGGAAGTGCTCGCTCCTTGCGCAGCGCCTCAAGCCGCAGCGCCTCAGCCGACTTCGCACCCTTCCCGGTCTTCGGAGCCATGGCGGGAAGCGGGGGAGAGCGAGGACGTTGGCGGCGACGGCGGCGACGGGGAGCGGAGTGCTACTCTCTTTCGGCTTTGAGAAGCGGAGGGGAGCGGCGGAGATTTCTGAGGAAGCAACTGCAAGTGGCGAAGGTGGGGGAACGGCCCTGTTTCCCCTGCTTATAAAGAGGAGGAGGCGAACGTTACGCATTTTTCGATTAAAGAATCACCCACGATCTCTCCCACGACGCCGCGTTTGACGTGTGCCGTTACGGGAGGGCGCGGTGGATACGGAGTTAGATTTGGTGTGGACCCAGGCCGCGTGTGCCCGTGCCCTGTTTTGGGCCTGGCCCAATAGCGCTCGACACCATGTGTGGCCCAGGCCCGGGGGCTCCTGTCGGTGTACTAAAGTAGGGGTACCTTAGTATCCCGAACTTGTGCACGGGCAGTCGCAGCGCCCCGCGGCAAGGCTTGCCGGGTGTCCGCCAAGATCCTCCGCAGTTCCTATTGATGCCATTCAAGAACAAAATGTTTTAACTGAGAAGACAAGACCCCGGTAAGAGGAGCTTGCCGGGAAGGACAAGGCCCCGGCAAGAGGAGCTTGCTGGGAAGGCCAACCAAGGCACTTCAAAGAACTTGCCGCGACGCGCCGCGCATCCCGGCAAGACCCGACGAGCGACATGCTTTCGGGTGTGTCAAGACAACGACCGCGGCAAGGCGCTTGCCGCGGCTAAGCCACCACTCTATGCCCACGCTCCAGCGCACCTGTCGACGTGTCGCCCTGAGACCATTCCAGACGCACGTGGCGGGAAGCTATGCAGCAAAGCGGTGCGAGGTGGCAAGTGGAGATGACGAGAAGGCCATCGTGGCAAGCGGTGGCGCCCCTAATGGTCGCTTTTCTGCACTGTTTAGGCGATGCGGACAGGCATTAAGTGCTCTTGTCCCCTGCCATCAGAGTTAGGTAGGGTGCACTGTAGATAGCAGTTGTACCAACCACCCTTTTTACATTTGTACCCTTGACTACGTTGCCACCTGTCGGTGACCCCTTGTGCCTATAACAGGAGGCCCATGCGCAACGTAGAAGGGGTTCGACTCATTCGAAACTACACCACTCTCATGCTCTCAAGCAAGAACAGAATACAATCACAAAGCAGCAGTAGGAGTATTATCTCTCCGGAGAGCTCCGAAGCTGGGTAAAAATCGCCCGCGTGCTCCGCCTCGATCCGCTCTTCGTGCGCTCTCCGCTCCCTTGCCGGACCGAAAGGGTCCCTGCCCCATAGGTGTTCGTTTCCCACGACATTCCCACTCATCATTAAGTTTTCTAGGTATAGAAACTTCCAAATTAAGTTTTTCATCATAAGATTGCATCAGGGCATCAACAATATGTTTGGTAAAGGCTTTATTTGACTATAAGCATGAGGAGAATTCAAAACGGATTGCAACAAGGAAATACAATCTTCTAAAGAAAAATTATCATAATTAAATTCCTTGAAATCCAAGATAGTGGGTTCAATGCTATTTAAAGTCTTGACCTCTCCAATCCCACTTTTACCAAATTTAGCATCAAGATCTAAAAACTCCGAATCATTGGGACGCATTTTAACTAAAGTTGACTCATCTCCAGTCCCATCATTATTAAGATTCATATTGCAAAACAAAGATTTAATAGGGGACACATCAATAACTTTTAGATCTTCATCATTATTTTCATGGAAACTAGAAGAACACGCTTTTACAAAGCAATCTTTCTTAGCACGCAATCTAGCGGTTCTTTCTTTGCACTCATCAATGGAAATTCTCATAGCTTTGAGAGACTCATTGACATCATGGTTAGGAGGAGTAGATCTAAGTTTCAAAAAATCAACATCAAGCGAAAGTCTATCAACGTTCCTAGCCAAATCATCAACTTTAAGCAATTTTTGTTCAAGCAAAGCATTAAAATTCTTTTGACAGATCATAAATTCTTTAACACTATTCTCAAAATCAGAGGGCATCTTATTATAATTACCATAAGAATTATTGTAGGAATTTCCATAATTGTTAGAGGAATTACTAGGGAACGGTCTAGGATTAAAGTTTCCTCTATAAGCATTGTTACCAAAATTATTCCTAACAACAAAATTCACATCCATAGATTCATTATTATTCTCAATCAAAGTTGACAAAGGCATATCATTGGGATCAATATAAGCACTCTTAGTAGCAAACAATTTCATAAGCTCATCCATCTTTCCAGTCAAAACATTAATTTCTTCTATAGCATGCACTTTTTTACTAGTAGATATTTCGGTGTGCCATTGAGAATAATTAGCCATAATGTTATCAAGGAGTTTAGTAGCTTCTCCTAAGGTGATTTCCATAAAAGTGCCTCCCGCGGCCGAATCTAAAAGATTTCTAGAAGCAAAATTCAATACGGCATAATTTTTTTGTATGATCATCCATAAATTCAAACCATGAGTAGGGCAATTGCGAATCATCAATTTCATTCTTTCCCAAGATTGGGCAACATGCTCATGATCAAGTTGTTTAAAATTCATAATATCGTTCCTAAGAGAGATGATCTTAGCGGGAGAAAAATACTTAGAGATAAAAGCATCTTTGCACTTATTCCATGAATCAATACTATTATTAGGCAAAGATGAAAACCAAACTTTAGCACGATCTCTAAGTGAAAATGGAAATAACTTCAATTTAACAATATCATTATCCGTGCCTTTCTTCTTTTGCATCTCACACAAATCAACAAAGTTGTTTAGATGGGTAGCGACATCTTCACTAGGAAGGCTGGAGAATTGATCTTTCATAACAAGATTCAGCAAAGCAGCATTGATTTCACAAGACTCAACATCATTAAGAGGAGCAATCGGAGTACTAAGGAAATCATTATTATTGGTATTGGAAAAATCACACAATTTGGTATTATCTTGCGCCATCGCGACAAGCAATCCAACACACAAGCAAACAAAAAGGGAAAGCGAAAGAGAGGGGGGAGATTGGGAAAGAGAGGTCGAATAAAATGGCAAGGGTGAAGTGGGGGAGAGGAAAACGAGAGGCAAATGGCAAATAATGTAATGCGAGGGAGATGAGTTTGTGATGGGTACTTGGTATGTCTTGACTTGAGCGAAGACCTCCCCGTCAACGGCGCCAGAAATCCTTCTTGCTATGTCTTGAGCTTGCATTGGTTTTCTTTGAAGAGGAAAGGGTGATGCAGCAATAGTAGCGTAAGTATTTCCCTCAGTTTTTGAGAACCAAGGTATCAATCCAGTAGGAGGCTCCTCAAAAGTCCCACGCACCTATACAAACAAACAAGAACTTGCAACCAACGCAATAAAGGGGTTGTCAATCCCTTTACAGCCACTTGCGAAAGTGAGATCTGATAGAGATAATATGATAAGATAAATATATTTTTGGTATTTTATAATATATATTGGAAAAGTAAAGATGCAAATAAAAGTAGATTGAAAGCTTATATGATAAAGGATAGACCCGAGGGCCATAGGTTTCACTAGTGGCTTCTCTCAAGATAGCATAAGTATTATGGTGGGTGAACGAATTACTGTCGAGCAATTGATAGAAAGGCGAATAATTATGAGATTATCTAGGCATGATCATGTATATAGGCATCACGTCCGTGACAAGTAGACCGACTCCTACCTGCATCTACTACTATTACTCCACACATCGACCGCTATCCAGCATGCATCTAGAGTATTAAGTTCATGAAGAACAAAGTAACGCATTAAGAAAGATGACATGATGTAGAGGGATAAACTCATGCAATATGATATAAACCCCATCTTTTTATCCTCGAAGGCAACAATACAATACGCGCCTTGCTACCCCTGCTGTCACTAGGAAAGGACACCGCTTCTCCCATTGCAAGAAAGATCAATCTAGTAGGCCAAACCAAACTGATAATTCAAAGAGTCTTGCAAAGATAACTTAATCACACATAAAAGAATTCAGAGGAGATTTCTCATAGATAAACTTGATCATAAACCCACAATTCATCGGATCTCAAAAAACACACCGCAAAACGAGTTGCATCGAATAGATCTCCAAGAAGATCAAGGAGAACTTTGTATTGAGATTCAAAGAGAGAGAAGAAGCCATCTAGCTAATAACTATGGACCTCAAGGTCTGTGGTAAACTACTCAGAACTCATCGGAGAGGCCTTGGAGATGATGTAGAGGCCCTCCATGGTCGATTCCCCCTCCGGCGGAGCGCCGACTAAGGCTCCAAGATGGGATCTCGCAGATACAGAAGGTTACGGCGGTGGAAATAGTTTTTCGTGGTCGCCTCTGATGTTTTTGGGGTACATGGGTATATATAGGAGGAAGAAGTAGGTCGGTGGACGCTCGAGGGCCCCACGAGGGTGGGGGCGCGCCCAGCCCTAGGGGGGCGCCGGGTACCCTCGTGGCCGCCTTATTTGTTCCCTGACTTCCACTCCAAGTCCTCTGGATCACGTTTGTTCCAAAAAGATCACTCCCGAAGGTTTCATTCCATTTGGACTCCATTTGATATTCCTTTTCTCCGAAACACTGAAATAGGCCAAAAATAATAGCAATTCGGGCTGGGCCTCCTGTTAGTAGGTTAGTCCCAAAAATGATATAAAAGTGTAAAGTAAATCCCATAAACATCCAAAACGGGTAATATAATAGCATGGAACAATCAAAAATTATAGATACGTTGGAGACGTATCAGGCCACCAAGCTACAAGAGCTTCGTGATGAACTATAATATGCAAGGGATGGAAAATACAATTCCCGAGCACTTCGCGATGCTAAAGGCTGCGGAGGTAGAAATCAAGAAGGAGCATCAAGTGTTGATGGTCAACTAGACCACCAGTTTCAAGAAAAAGGGTAAAGAAAAGAAGAAGGGGAACTTCAAGAAGAACAAGAAACAAGTTGCTGCTCAGGAGAAGAAACCCAAGTCTGGACCTAAGCCCGAGAATGAGTGCTTCTACTGCAAAGGGACTGGTCACTGGAAGCGGAACTGCCCCAAGTATTTGGCAGATAAGAAGGGCAAGGTGAACAAAGGTATATGTGTTATACATGTGATTGATGTGTACCTTACTAAAGCTCGCAGTAGCACCTGGGTATTAGATACTGGTTCTGTTGCTAATATTTGCAACTCGAAACAGGGACTATGGATTAAGCGAAGATTGTCTAAGGACGAGGTGACGATGCGCGTGGGAAATGGTTCCAAAGTCGATGTGATGGCGGTCGGCATGCTACCTCTACATCTACCTTCGGGATTAGTTTTAGACCTGAATAATTGTTATTTGGTGCCAGCGTTAAGCATGAACATTATATCTGGATCTTGTTTGATGCGAGACGGTTATTCATTTAAATCTAAGAATAATGGTTGTTCTATTTATATGAGTAATATCTTTTATGGTCATGCACCCTTGAAGAGTGGTCTCTTTTTGTTGAATCTCGATTGTAGTGATACACATATTCATAATGTTGAAGCCAAAAGATGCAAAGTTGATAATGATAGTGCAACTTATTTGTGGCACTACCGTTTAGGTCATATTGGTGTAAAGCGCATGAAGAAACTCCATACTGATGGACTTTTGGAATCACTTGGTACTTGCGAACCATGCCTCATGGGCAAGATGACTAAAACACCGTTCTCCGGAACAATGGAGCGAGCAACAGATTTGTTGGAAATCATACATACTGATGTATGTGGTCCAATGAATATTGAGGCTCGCGGCGGGTATCGATATTTTCTCACCTTCACAGATGATTTGAGCAGATATGGGTATATCTACTTAATGAAACATAAGTCTGAAACATTTGAAAAGTTCAAAGAATTTCAGAGTGAAGTGGAAAATCATCGTAACAAGAAAACAAAGTTTCTACGATCTGATCGTGGAGGAGAATATTTGAGTTACGAGTTTGGTCTTCATTTGAAACAATGCGGAATAGTTTCGCAACTCACGCCACCCGGAACACCACAACGTAATGATGTGTCCGAACATTGTAACCGCCATCGTTTTGGGTTATGCTTTAGATACGGCTGCATTCACGTTAAATAGGGCACCATCTAAATCCGTTGAGACGACGCCTTATGAACTGTGGTTTGGCAAGAAACCAAAGTTGTCATTTCTTAAAGTTTGGGGTTGTGATGCTTATGTGAAAAGGCGTCAACCTGATAAGCTCGAACCCAAATCAGAGAAATGTGTCTTCATAGGATACAAAAAGGAGACTATTGGGTACACCTTCTATCACAGATCCGAAGGCAAGACATTCGTTGCTAAAAATGGATCCTTTCTAGAGAAGGAGTTTCTCTCGAAAGAAGTGAGTGGAAGGAAAGTAGAACTTGATGAGGTAACTGTACCTGCTCCCTTATTGGAAAGTAGTTCATCACAGAAACCGGTTCATGTGATACCTACACCAATTAGTGAGGAAGCTAATGATATTGATCAAGAAACTTCAGATCAAGTTACTACCGAACCTCGTAGGTCAAACAGAGTAAGATCCGCACCAGAGTGGTACAGTAATCCTATTCTGGAGGTCATGTTACTTGACCATAGCAAACCTACGAACTATGAGGAAGCGATGATGAGCCCAGATTCCACAAAATGGCTAGAGGCCATGAAATCTGAGATGGGATCCATGTATGAGAACAAAGTGTGGACTTTGGTTGACTTGCCCGATGATCGGCAAGCCATCGAGAATAAATGGATCTTCAAGAAGAAGACTGACGCTGACGGTAATCTTACTTTCTACAAAGCTTGACTTGTTGCGAAATGTTTTCGACAAGTTCAAGGAGTTGACTACGATGAGAATTTCTCACCCGTAGCGACGCTTAAGTCTGTCCGAATCATGTTAGCAATTGCTGCATTTTATGATTATGAAATTTGGCAAATGGATGTCAAAACTGCATTCCTGAATGGATTTATGGAAGAAGAGTTGTATATGATGCAACCAGAAGGTTTTGTCGATCCAAAAGGTGCTAACAAAGTGTGCAAGCTCCAGCGATCCATTTATCGACTGGTGCAAGCCTCTCGGAGTTGGAATAAACGTTTTCATAGTGTGATCAAAGCATATGGTTTTATACAGACTTTTGGAGAAGCCTGTATTTACAAGAAAGTGAGTGGGAGCTTGATACGTCTCCAATGTATCTATAATTTTTGATTGTTCCAGGCTATTATATTACCCCTTTTGGATGTTTATGGGCTTTATTTTACACATTTATATCATTTTTGGGACTAACCTACTAACCGGAGGCTCAACCCATATTACTGTTTTTTGCCTATTTCAGTATTTCGAAGAAAAGGAATATCAAACGGAGTCCAAACGGAATGAAACCTTTGGGAGCGTGATTTTTGGAACGAACATGATCCAGAGGACTTGGAGTGCAAGTCAAGAAGCAGCCGAGGCTCCCACGAGATAGGGGGCGCACCCCCCTGTCTCGTGGGCCCCTTGGGTGGCCACCGACGTACTTCTTCCTCCTATATATACCTACGTACCCAGAAAACATCCAGGAGCAATACGAAACACAATTTCCACCACTGTAACCTTCTGTATCCGCGAGATCCCATCTTGGAGCCTTCGCCGGTGTTCTGCCGGAGGGGGAATCAACCATGGAGGGCTTCTACATCAACATCCTTGCCCCTCCGATGAGTTGTGAGTAGTTTACCACAGACCTACGGGTCCATAGTTATTAGCTAGATGGCTTCTTCTCTCTTTTTGGATCTCAATACAATGTTCTCCCCCTCTCTTGTGGAGATCTGTTCAATGTAAACTCTTTTTGCGGTGTGTTTGTCGAGATCCGATGAATTGTGGGTTTAGGATCAAGTTTATCTATGAATAATATTTTGAATCTTCTCTGAATTCTTTTATGTATGATTGAGTTATCTTTGCAAGTCTCTTCGAATTATCAGTTTGGTTTGGCCTACTAGATTGATCTTTCTTGCCATGGGAGAAGTGCTTAGCTTTGGGTTCAATCTTGCGGTGTCCTTACCTAGTGACAGAAAGGGTTGCAAGGCACGCATTGTATTGTTGCCATCGAGGATAACAAGATGGGTTTTATATCATATTGCTTGAGTTTATCCCTCTACATCATGTCATCTTGCTTAATGTGTTACTCTGTTCTTATGAACTTAATACTCTAGATGCAGGCAGGAGTCGGTCGATGTGTGGAGTAATAGTAGTAGATGCAGGCAGGAGTCGGTCTACTTGTTATGGACGTGATGCCTATATACATGATCATGCCTAGATAATCTCATAACTATGCGCTTTTCTATCAATTGCTCGACCGTAATTTGTTCACCCACCGTAATATTTATGCTATCTTGAGAGAAGCCACTAGTGAAACCTATGGCCCCCGGGTCTATCTCTTATCATATTTGCTTTCAATCTACTTTTATTTGCATCTATATTATAGAATACCAAAAATATATTTATCTTATCATACTATCTTTATTAGATCTCACTTTCGCAAGTGGCCGTGAAGGGATTGACAACCCCTTTATTGCGTTGATTGCGAGTTCTTTGTTTGTTTGTGTAGGTGCGTGGGACTTTTGAGGAGCCTCCTACTGGATTGATACCTTGGTTCTCAAAAACTGAGGGAAATACTTATGCTACTATTGCTGCATCACCCTCTCCTCTTCGAGGAAAACCAACACAAGCTCAAGACGTAGCAGAGCTCTATAGCATTTCTAATACTATATGTAGATGACATATTATTGATTGGAAATGATATATAATTTCTGGATAGCATAAAAGGATAGTTGAATAAGAGTTTTTTAATGAAAGACCTTGGCAAAGCTGCTTATATATTGGGCATCAAGATCTATAGAGATAGATCAAGACGCTTAATTGGACTTTCACAAAGCACATACCTTGATAAAGTTTTGAAAAAGTTCAAAATGGATCAAGTAAAGAAAGGGTTCTTGCCTGTGTTACAAGGTGTGAAGTTGAGTCAGACTCAATGCCCGACCACTACAGAAGATAGAGAGAAAATGAAAAATGTTCCCTATGCTTCAGCCATAGGTGTTGGTGTCAAAACCGGCGGATCTCGGGTAGGGGGTCCCGATCTGTGCGTCTAAGGCTAATGGTAACAGGAGGCAAGGGACACGATGTTTTACCCAGGTTCAGGCTGTCTTGATGGAGGTAAAACCCTACTTCCTGCTTGATTGATATTGATGATATGAGTGTTACAAGAGTTGATCTACCACGAGATCATAGAGGCTAAACCCTAGAAGCTAGCCTATGATAATTACGATTCTGTCTCTAAGGACTAAACCCTCCGGTTTATATAGACACCGGAGAGGGCTAGGGTTTACATGGAGTCGGTTACAAAGAAGGAAATATAATATCCGGATCGCCAAGCTTGTCTTCCACGCAAAGGAGAGTCCCATCCGGACACGGGACGAAGTCTTGAGTCTTGTATCTTCACGGTTCAATAGTCCGACCAAAGTATATAGTCCGGCTGTCCGGATACCCCCTAATCCAGGACTCCCTCAGTAGCCCCTGAACCAGGCTTCAATGACGATGAGTCCGGCGCGCAGTTTGTCTTCGGCATTGCAAGGCAGGTTCCATCTTCGAACATCCCAAAGTAGATCGATGATTGTGTCTGGCTTTGCGAGATAATTTCCGCACACTTCTGTAGAGAGCATAGCACTTCATAAATCTGATCTGCTGGCAAGTTTTGTACGGTATGCTCTTACGCCATGGTCTGGTCCAATACGCGAACCGGTTTTTCTTGGCCTGCCTCGATACGCGTTGCGAGGCGGTTTTATTGGCACATCCTGCCAAAGCAGAGATCGTGTTCCCCTTATCACGGGATTTTCCATCAATACGGGAGCGTGCAACCCCATGACGCCTGTTGGTATGACTCCGTGTTTTTAGGTAAGTCCCGATCGGTTACGCTGAGGCGCTTGATATTCACCCCCTTTATAAAGGGACTGAGGCCTGTCCCTCTTCTCCACCACTCTAGCGCCTTTTCGCATCTCGAGTTCTAACACCCGAAACCCAAGCTCAAGCACCTCGGATCCTCAACCATGTCCGGATCCAACCCTCAAGGCCGGTGGGTGGCCTCCTCGGTCACAGAGGAGGACATTGCGAAGCTTAGGGAGGTTGGATATCTGACCGCCGACATCAAGTACATGCTTCCTGCTCCAGGGCAGGTCATCCCTACTCCCGAGCCCATCGAAAGCGTCGTATTTGTTTCTCACTTCCTCCGCGGCTTGGGCTTCACCCTTGATCCCTTTGTGAGAGGGCTCATGTTCTATTACGGGTTAGATTTTGACGATCTAGCTGCGGACGCTATCCTCCATATCTCGTCGTTCATCGTTGTGTGCGAAGCTTTTCTCCACGTCACTCCACACTTCGGCTTATGGCTCAAGACCTTCAATGTGAGGCCGAAGATAATTGAGGGGCGACACATGGAGTGCGGAGGTGCTGTAATAAGCAGGAAGGCCGACACCCCATGGCTAGAGGGCTCCTTCCCAGAGGTGTCTAATCTATGGCAGCGGAGGTGGTTTTACGTCATGGCTCCTAGAGGAACAAAGTGGGGGCTACCCCTGACTTCCGTTCGGGCCCTCCTTCTCAACTGGCGTCATGGACCAATATAGGACAGGATTGGGGATTTGCTAGTGAGGTACCAACACTGCAGAGCCGTATCCGGGAGCTTCTTGAGAGGAACATTAGCCTTGTCAGCATAATTCAGGTAATGCTAATCCGAGGGATGTTGCCGTGCAAACGTCGGCCTCTCTGGATGTGGGAGTTCAATCCGGAAGGTCCGCAGACTATTCTGCACTTCTTCGGCCTGACGCTCGAAGGGATGTGTAAACTATTCTTCGGACCACAAGTAAAGTGTTCGGATACCACCGAGGATGCGGGCCTGAGCTGCAATCGCCCAAATACCCAAGTAAGTAACCCAGAAACCAAACACTTCGTCTATTTTTATCATAGTCATTATTCTGAAAATTCTCCATGGCCAGGAGTGGCTCAGCAAGGCGGAGAGAATCAGGTGTCCGGCGCCACTTCCCGAAGGCTCGCCAAGTCCCACCATAGCCAAGATGCTTGGTTGTGTGCTAAGCAAAATGCCCTCAGGGAAAGACGAAGGGAAGAATAGAGAAGCAGAACTTCACACATTGCGCATCCAAACCGGGGGAATTGCCGCCTCCCCAAGGGAGGATAGCTGGGGAGGGGAATCTAAGGCCTCCTCCCCTCGCGGGAAGAAGAGGGCCGCCTCCGAAGGCTTGGAGACGGAGGTGCCCAAACAAGGGAAGAAAGCTTCACCAGGGGGACCCTGCCCCGAAGGGCGTCCTCTCCGCGCCATGCCCGCCAACGGGCCAGTCCTCAGCCGAGCTGTAAGTTAATCATAAATATGAAGGTACTGCTTCCTTCTCCGAGAACAATAACCAGGATCCATTCTTTGCAGTCCGGCTAGCAGCTCTTCTCGACAGAGTTCGTCTTCGGGGGATCTCCTTCCAGAGATGATGGAGAGTGAGACCCCACCAACCTCTCCGCCTTATGGGGCGGCCGATCCCGAGGTGTCGTCACGGAGGAGTCCCGATCTTCTGAAGCCAGAAGCTAATACTTCGGCCGCCCTGAGCCCTGAGCATTCAGCTCCCAAGTGGGGTGATAAGAAGGGTCCAGCACAGTTCGGTGTTCGGCCGGACAAACTGACGGGCCTTCTGGAGCGAGCTGCTCTCTCGGAGGAGCATCGTTCATTAATGAGCATGGTGCTTGAGAAGATTTCATCCGCCACAAGCGGGTTGAATGAAGCCTTTATGAGCCTGCTCAGAGGCTTTGAGGTATGTAATGAAAATACATATTTTTTGACTGTGACGCACGCGCTAGGTGTGCTCCATGTGGATAGTAATCCCTGAGACTCTGGTTGCCAACCCTAGGCGGCAAACGGAGGATCACATTGTTAAGTAATGATCGTGTTGTATTTATGCGCAGGTGTCCAAGGATCCGGCAGCCGACCGGTCCGTTGAAGTTGCCGAACTAAGGAGGCAAATTGGAGTTATTGATGCCGATATCACATTGGTGAACGCGGCTTAACGAGTCACAAGGTATGTGCTCTGCTATCCTTATTTTTTTATAGGAAAAATTGAGAGGAGCATAATATTAATGCGATATGCTTGGACTGTAGACGGTGCTACTGCCGTGGAAGCCCTGAGGGCGGAACTTGCCCTGGCCAAGGAACAGGCCCGGGCTAGCAATGCAGCTGCCCTAAAGGCGGCCGAAGAGTTGAGAGCCGAACAGGCTGCTCATCGCCGAAGCGAAGACAAAATAGCCGAAATGGCTGTGGAGCTAAAAAAACGCCGCCAACCGGTATGAGCTTCTTGAAAAAGAAAATCGGGTGAATAAGGCTGACCTGAATAAGGCCCTTGATGCGGCCAAGGAGACGCGTTCCGACATTAGGGATGCGCCAGAGGAGCTTTGACAGGCCGGAGAGATCGCGGCTGGAAACCCTTATCTGTTGCGGATGAAGTTCTTGGATCCAAAGTATGCTCCTTTGGACCGACGCTGGAGCCCTGCAGACGTGTATGCGGATTTGGCGAAGAGTATGGCTAATGCGGCCAAGTTTTTCGAGGATCAAAAAGATAATGAAGTGGAGAGGTTGTTCTGGTCGCAATTCAGTGCTCCGACGCGCCCATTGCCGTTGAGTGATGGGATGGCTGCTGTGGCCGAGCTCCATAGGTTGTCCGGTCTTGCAATGCGGTCTGTGATAGACCACTTATGGCCGAAAGAGCCTAAGCCGGACAGTTATTTTGGTTTTGTGCAGCAATTCCTTGGTGCTGTATTGCAGATCGATGCCCTGAAGAGGTCGGCTTGCATAGAGGGTGCAGGGATGGCTCTTGCCCACGTTAAAGCATATTGGACAGATATGGAGGCCACCATCATTGCGACCCAGAATCCGGCGGGAGGCCAGGATCCGGCCGAGCACTACTTGGAGCAAGTGACAGAAGGTGCTCGCTTGATAGAGGCTCAATGCTCGAAGAATGTCGCGTTCAAATGACAAATCATTTCATTGTAAAAACAATGCTATTTTAATAATGAAGGCTATGTTTATACTTTTTGCCCGAAAGTATTATTGTGCCTCCTGTGTAGCCGTTTTTATGTATATGTGTAATCTAAAAGTTAGCAGTCGTTGGCTTCAGCCCCCACGCATACAATGCGGGGGTGTTCGCGAAAAATATGCATAATCACACTTGATCCAACGTCTTGGTCCATTAAGGAGGTGATCGCACGTCGAACTAGGCAACCAGACTACATAGCTGTAACACTTTCACTTAGCCATAGGAGTTTCACGGTGGGGCTACTATGTAGCCCCTGGTACCTTTGCGTGCATCTGAATATGGGCGCATGTGTACATGACCGGGAAATGGTCCTTCGTTAATGTGCAGGAATCCTAAAGATTCCGATAAGTCTTCAAGTGGTTGAACAGTCTCTCGCTATATCATGACAGTTAGTTTTCGGCTTTCTCTACTGAGGCGCTCATCCGGAATAACCAGGGCACAATTGCAGTAGTTCTCCTTTGGCCGCCTTAGCCGATAAGAACGGAACGTAAGGCGGCAAACCCAGGAGCCGGGCAAACCCAACATTTGACCGAAGACATGATTCGGAGTTGATGCATATAAGGCCAAACTCGCGACGTTGAACACTCCCAAAGGTATTCGGACTTGATAACATATACTGGGCTGGGTAACGCCCCTTATTATGAACCCTGTATTTCCAGGTACGTGCATTAGTTTGCCGTGGCGAAATGCCAATACCGGCAGTATCCTCTGTGGGTGTAGTTCCCATGGGATGTGTAAACAACAAGAGACAATAAAAGGGTTTACACAGGGGCTTAATCTAAAGAGAAACCTTTGAATGGGGCCCTACTGCACGTCTACGCCTTTGTCTCCGTTGCCCCGTGTCCTGGTAGGGTATCGCACAAATGGTGTCTGTAAAAAAAACTCATGTAGAAGAGTATGACGTAAGCGTGCGAAGAGTTGGCTATCACTAATGGATAGTAAAAGTGAAAAGACATTGGCATGTTAATAGGGTCAGGCAAAAAGGTGGGCTTTATTGAATATTAGAAGCCCCTGGCGTCCTCTATGGGATTACATGTGTAGCGCCCAGCTCATTTGTATCCGGGCTGCCGGACTCGTCTAACCGTGCCTGTGGTCTGAACAACCAATCATGCGTTCATATGCTAGAGACCGCTTAGATTCCGGCTGCTAGAGCCGTCGCATACTCTTCGGCGTGTAGGGAACACTCTGTACTTCCGGTAACGGTGATGACACCGTGTGGACCGGGCATCTTGAGTTTAAGGTAGGCGCAGTGCGGTACGGCGTTGAAGCGGACAAAGTCCATTCTCCCAAGCAATGCGTGATAACCACTTTGGAGGGGGGGCGATGGCGAAGAGTAGTTTTTCGCTTCTGAAGTTGCCTGGGGAGCCGAATATCACCTCTAGTATGAGGAAGCCCCTACAGTGGGCTTCGACGCCTGGTATCACCCCTTCAAAGGTGGTGTTACTATGGTTGATTCTGGATGGGTCTATCCCCATCCTGCGGACCGTGTCCTGGTATATTAGGTTAAGACTACTGCCGCCGTCCATGAGGACGCGTGTGAGATGGTATCCATCGATTATTGGGTCGAGCACCAAGGCAGCTGATCCTCCGTGCCACATATTAGTCAGGTAGTCCCTGTCATCGAAGGTGATCGGGCAAGCCGACCAGTGGTTAAGCTTGGGGGCGACGGGCTCTATAGCGTGTTCGTCTATGAGCGCGCGGTCGCGCCTTCTCGTGGATATGTGAGTTGCGTGGATCATGTTTACTTACCTCTGGTGGGAATTTTTTCTCTCCCCCGGTATTCGGCTAGCGAGGCTCATCCTCATCTTCACTTGGTGTTTCCCTTCCCTTGTGTTCGGCATTTAGTTTGTCGGCCTGCTTAAAGACCCAGCATTCTCTGTGAGTGTGGTTCGCAGGTTTTTCGGGGGTGCCATGAATTTGGCACAGTCTATCCAGGACTTTGTTCAGGCCGTCGGTCCCTCTTTGCTGCCTTTAAATGGCTTCTTTTGTTGACCGGGTCGAGAGCCCCTGAATCCGGCGTTGACCGTTGTGTTGTCCGGACTTTATTCCTTGTTTTGACGTTTGTTTTTGTTGCGCCGTGGCCACCCATTGCCATCCCTGATTTCAGATGTACTTGGGTCGCTGGTGCCTTTACGGGGCAACGAGCTATCTTCGCCTGTGCAAAAACGGGTCATAAGACTTGTTAAGGCTGCCATTGTCCTCGGCTTTTCTTGGCCAAGGTGTCTGGCGAGCCACTCGTCCCGGATGTTGTGCTTGAAGGTCGCTAGGGCTTCAGCATCCGGACAATCAACAATTTGATTCTTCTTAGTGAGGAATCTGTTCCAAAGTTTGCGGGCGGATCCAGAGGCCGGACATAGGTCCCTTGAAAATTGGCCCTGAAAGCAGCCTCGAGTTCCTCCCAACTTCCAATTGAATTTTCGGGGAGGCTTTTCAACCAGTGTCAAGCTGGTCCCTTCAACTTGAGGGGAAGGTATTTGATGGCATGGAGGTCGTCCCCACAAGCCATGTGGATATGCAGGATAAAATCCTCAATCCAGACCCCGGGGTTTGTCGTTCCATCGTATGCCTCTATGTTCACAGGTTTAAAACCCGGTGGAAATTCATGGTCCAGCACCTCTTCGGTGAAGCACAGGGGGTGAGCAGCCCCTCTGTATCTGGACGTGTTGTGGCATGCCATCGGCTGTTGTTGTGTCCGGTGCTGATTCCGAACTGGCATCCGATCGGTATGATCATTTTGGTGACCATAGTCCTGTGTCGGGGTGTGTCCTTTAGATCCATAGATGGACCTAGCCGCACCAGCCTTTTTATCTAGGAGCTCACGTTAATCGTGTGCAGCGTCAGTAGCCACTCTATTGCGGTTACGAAGTGGTTTGTCCGGCCTCCTGGCCGTATTGTTTTTCGGTGGAACGGACTCATCGTCGAATTCTGGCAGCAGCTTGCATTTTGGATAGCTCTTTGTGTGGCGATCGTCTTCGTACTTTTCTTCAGTGTCTAGTACTTTATTCCATCTGCGATTGAGCGTTTCATGTGTGGCCTTAAGCCTTTGCTTCTGCTTCTTTAGACTTCTCGCAGTGGTCATAAGCCTTCTGTGGAGGTTATCTCGTTCCAAACGTGTTCCCGGGATGATGAGTGCATCGTCATCCAGACTGTGCTCTTGTCCCGGGGCGGTTTGATGAGTTCGTCCCTCGGGATCATTGTGATCAGGCATCTGCTCCGAGCTGTGTTCGGCATGACCTGACTCATCTTGCTCCATTGCTGGGTCCATATGGTCGTTGTTACCTTCGGAGTTGACTGGGGTGTCGATGTTTCTAGCGCTGTTATCGCTATTTTTACTTTTGCTGGACTTGGAGCGGCGTCTGCGCCATCGTTTTGGCTTTTGTCCGGGGGTTTTATCCTCCGGATTGTCGTCGTCGTCCTCCTTAGGCGTATCCACCATGTATATATCATATGACGAGGTGGCAGTCCAGCGCCCCGTTGGTTCTGAATCGTCTCCTGCGCCGACGTCCATACCGTCGGTATCATCGGAGTCGAAGTCAAGCATGTCTGGTACATCGTCGACAGTGGCTATGAAGTGGGTGGTGGGTGGGCAACGAATTTCTTCGTCACCTTCTTCCCCCTTGAGCCGGACGTAGTTCGGCCAAGAGTCTCCTGACAAAGAGAGAGACTTTAATGAGTTCAACATGTCGCCAAAGGGCGAGTACTGGAAGATATCCGCAGTGGTAAACTCCATTGCTGGAGCCCATCCAGATTCGGCGGGCTCGGGGGTGCGCGGATAGGAACCTACAGCCGGACGCGAGTCCGGGGGTTCGGTGACACAGGCTTCCTTGGGGTTGAAGCGGTGCTCGGCTCTACCGCCGACGGGTGTGCGGCCTCCGGGGCGGGTTCCATCCACCCGTCCTCGGAGGACGCAGTCTGCCCCGGATTTGGGTCCGGGGCTCCTGCAGGGGCAATATCCCGAGCATTGTCCGACAGCAGGTCTAAGCCGTGCTCATCGTGACTATCCGGCGCTCTAGGCGCCGGCCCGAATCCGTTGAAGACCAAGTCTCCGCGGATATCGGACGTGTAGTTCAAGTTTCCGAACCTGACCTGGTGACCGGGGGCGTAGCTGTCAATCTGCTCCAGATGGCCAAGCGAATTGGTCCGCAGTGCGAAGCCGCCGAGCACGAAGATCTGTCCGGGGAGAAAAGTCTCACCCTGGACCGTGTTGTTGATGATTTAAGGAGCCATCAAGTCTTGCAGCGGCGACACAGAGGAACTCTCAATGAAAGCACCAATGTCGGTGTCAAAACCGGCGGATCTCGGGTAGGGGGTCCCGATCTGTGCGTCTAAGGCTAATGGTAACAGGAGGCAAGGGACACGATGTTTTACCCAGGTTCGGGCCCTCTTGTTGGAGGTAAAACCCTACTTCCTGATTGATATTGATGATATGAGTGTTACAAGAGTTGATCTACCACAAGATCGTAGAGGTTTAACCCTAGAAGCTAGCCTATGATAATTATGATTCTGTCTCGACTAAACCCTCCGGTTTATATAGACACCGGAGAGGGCTAGGGTTTACATGGAGTTGGTTACAAAGAAGGAAATATAATATCCGGATCGCCAAGCTTGTCTTCCACGCAAAGGAGAGTCCCATCCGGACACGGGACGAAGTCTTGAGTCTTGTATCTTCACGGTCCGATAGTTCGGCCAAAGTATATACTCCGGCTGTCCAGATACCCCCTAATCCAGGACTCCCTCAATAGGCTCTATCATGTATGCAATGCTGTGTACCAGACCTAATGTGTGCCTTGCTATTAGTTTAGCAGGGAGGTACCAAAGTAATCCAGGAGTGGATCACTGGACAGCGGTCAAGAACATCCTGAAATACCTGAAAAGGACTAAGGATATGTTTCTCGTTTATGGAGGTGACAAAGAGCTCATCGTAAATGATTATGTCGATGCAAGCTTTAACCCTGATCCGGACGATTCTAAATCGCAAACCGGATACGTGTTTATATTGAATGGTGGAGCTGTCAGTTGGTGCAGTTCTAAACAAAGCATCGTGGCGGGATCTACGTGTTAAGCGGAGTACATAGCTGCTTCGGAAGCAGCAAATGAACGAGTCTGGATGAAGGAGTTCGTATCCGATCTCGATGTCATACCTAGTGCATCGGGTCCAATGAAAATCTTTTGTGACAATACTGGTGCAATTGCCTTGGCAAAGGAATCCAGATTTCACAAGAGAGCCAAGCACATCAAGAGATGCTTCAATTCCATCTGTGACCAAGTCTAGGTGGGAGACATAGAGATTTGCAAGATACATATGGATCTGAATGTTGCAGACCCAATCAACTAAGCCTCTCTCACGAGCAAAACATGATCAGCACCAAGACTCCATGGGTGTTAGAATCATTACTGTGTAATCTAGATTATTGACTCTAGTGCAAGTGGGAGACTGAAGGAAATATGCCCTAGAGGCAATAATAAAGTTATAATTTATTTCCTTATTTCATGACAAATGTTTATTATTCATGCTAGAATTGTATTAACTGAAAACACAAAACATGTGTGAATACATAGACAAACATAGTGTCACTAGTATGCCTCTACTAGACTAGCTCGTGATGGTTAAGGTTTCCTAACCATAGACATGAGTTGTCATTTGATAAACAGGATCACATCATTGGGAGAATGATGTGATTGACTTGACCCATTCTGTTAGCTTAACACTTGATCGTTTTAGTTTACTGATATTGCTTTCTTCATGACTTATACATGTTCCTATGTCTTTGAGATTATGCAACTCCCGATTACCGGAGGAATACTTTGTGTGCTACCAAACGTCACAACGTAACTGGGTGATTATAAAGGTGTTCTACAGGTGTCTCCGATGGTACTTGTTGAGTTGGCATATATCGAGATTAGGATTAGTCACTCCGATTGTCGAAGAGGTATCTCTGGGCCCTCTAGGTAATGCACATCACTATAAGCCTTGCAAGCAATGTGACTAATGAGTTAGTTGCGGGATGATGCATTACAGAACGAGTAAAGAGACTTGCCGGTAACGAGATTGAGCTAGGTATTTGTTGGGGAACGTAGTAATTTCAAAAAATTTCCTACGCACACGCAAGATCATGGTGATGGCATAACAACGAGAGGGGAGAGTATTGTCCACGTACCCTCGTAGACCGTAAGCAGAAGCATTATAACAACGCGGTTGATGTAGTCGTACATCTTCACGATCCGACCGATCCAAGTACCGAACGTACGGCACCTCCGAGTTCAGCACACGTTCAGCTCGATGACGATCCCCGGGCTCCGATCCAGCAAAGCGTCGGGGATGAGTTCCGTCAGCACGACGGCGTTGTGACGATGATGATGTTCTACCGGCGCAGGGCTTGGCCTAAACTCCGCGACGATATGACCGAGGTGGAATATGGTGGAGGGGGGCAGTGCACACGGCTAAGGAACGATTCGTAGATCAACTTGTGTGTTCTAGGTTGCCCCCCTGCCCCCGTATATAAAGGAGCAAGGGGGGTGCGGCCGGCCCTAGGAGGAGGTACGCCGGAGGAGTCCTACTCCCACCGGGAGTAGGACTCCCCCCCCCTTTCCTAGTTGGATTAGGACTTGGGGGGAGGGAAAGAGGAAAGGGGGGAGCCGCCCCCCCTTCCTTGTCCTATTCGGACTAGGGGGAGGGGGGGTGCGGCCTGCCCTGGCCGGCCCTCCTCTTCTCCCTCATGGCCCACTAAGGCCCGTTAACCCCCGGGAGGGTTCCGGTAACCCCCCGGTGTTCCGGTAAAATCCCGATTTCACCCGGAACTATTCCGATGTCCAAACATAGGCTTCCAATATATCAATCTTTATTTCTCGACCATTTCGAGACTCCTCGTCATGTCCGTGATCACATCCGGGACTCCGAACAAACTTCGGTACATCAAAACTTATAAACTCATAATAAAGCTGTCATCATAACGTTAAGCGTGCGGACCCTACGGGTTCGAGAACTATGTAGACATGACCTAGAACTATTCTCGGTCAATAACCAATAGCGGAACCTGGATGCCCATATTGTTTCCTACATATTCTACGAAGATCTTTATCGGTCAAACCGCATAACAACATACGTTGTTCCCTTTGTCATTGGTATGTTACTTGCCCGAGATTCGATCGTCGGTATCCAATACCTAGTTCAATCTCGTTACCGGCAAGTCTCTTTACTCGTTACGTAATGCATCATTCCATAACTAACTCATTATCTACATTGCTTGCAAGGCTTATAGTGATGTGCATTACCGAGAGGGCCCAGAGATACCTCTCCGACAATCGGAGTGACAAAACCTAATCTCGAAATACGCAACCCAACATGTACCTTTGGAGACACCTGTAGTACTCCTTTATAATCACCCAGTTACGTTGTGAAGTTTGGTAGCACCCAAAGTGTTCCTCCGGTAAACGGGAGTTGCATAATCTCATAGTTACAGGAACATGTATAAGTCATGAAGAAAGCAATAGCAATATACTAAACGATCAAGTGCTAGGCTAACGGAATGGGTCATGTCAATCACATCATTCTCCTAATGATGTGATCCCATTAATCAAATGACAACACATGTCTATGGTTAGGAAACATAACCATCTTTGATTAATAAGCTAGTCAAGTAGAGGCATACTAGTGACGTTGTGTTTGTCTATGTATTCACACATGTATTATGTTTCCGGTTAATACAATTCTAGCATGAATAATAAACATTTATCATGATATGAGGAAATAAATAATAACTTTATTATTGCCTCTAGGGCATATTTCCTTCAGTCTCCCACTTGCACTAGAGTCAATAATCTAGATTACATAGTAATGATTTTAACACCCATGGAATCTTGGTGCTGATCATGTTTTGCTCGTGAGAGAGGCTTAGTCAACGGGTCTGCAACATTCAGATCCGTATGTATCTTGCAAATTTCTATGTCTCCCACTTGGACTTGGTCCCGGATGGAATTGAAGCGTCTCTTGATGTGCTTGGTCCTCTTGTGAAATCTGGATTCCTTTGCCAAGGCAATTTCACGAGTATTGTCACAGAAGATCTTCATTGGTCCCGATGCACTAGGTATGACACCTAGATCGGAAATGAACTCCTTCATCCAGACTCCTTCATTTGCTGCTTTCGAAGCAGCTATGTACTCCGCTTCACATGTAGATCCCGCCATGACGCTTTGTTTAGAACTGCACCAACTTACAGCTCCACCGTTTAATAAAAACACGTATCCGGTTTGCGATTTAGAATCGTCCGGATCAGTGTCAAATCTTGCATCGACGTAACCATTTACGACTAGCTCTTTGTCACCTCCATATACGAGAAACATATCCTTAGTCCTTTTCAGGTATTTCAGGATGTTCTTGACCGCTGTCCAGTGATCCACTCCTAGATTACTTTGGTACCTTCCTCCCAAGCTTATTGCTAAGCATACGTCAGGTCTGGTACACAGCATTGCATACATGATAGAGCCTATGGCTGAAGCATAGGGAACATCTTTCATTTTCTCTCTATCTTCTGCTGTGGTCGGGCATTGAGTCTGACTCAACTTCACACCTTGTAACACGGGCAAGAACCCTTTCTTTGCCTGATCCATTTTGAACTTTTTCAAAATTTTATCAAGGTATGTGCTTTGTGAAAGTCCTATTAAGCATCTTGATCTATCTCTATAAATCTTGATGCCCAATATGTAAGCAGCTTCACCGAGGTCTTTCATTGAAAAACTTTTATTCAAGTATTCCTTTATGCTATCCAGAAATTCTATATCATTTCCAATTAATAATATGTCATCTACTTATAATATCAGAAATGCTACAGAGCTCCCACTCACTTTCTTGTAAATACAGGCTTCTCCAAAAGTCTGTATAAAACCATATGCTTTGATCACACTATCAAAGCGTTTATTCCAACTCCGAGATGCTTGCACCAGTCCATAAATGGATCGCTGGAGCTTGCACACTTTTTTAGCACCTTTTGGATCAACAAAACCTTCTGGCTGCATCATATACAACTCTTCTTCCAGAAATCCATTCAAGAATGCAGTTTTGACATCCATTTGCCAAATTTCATAATCATGAAATGCAGCAATAGCTAACATGATTCAGACAGACTTAAGCATCGCTACAGGTGAGAAAGTCTCATCGTAGTCAACCCCTTGAACTTGTCAAAAACCTTTTGCAACAAGTCGAGCTTTATAGACGGTTACATTACCATCAGCGTCAGTCTTCTTAAAAATCCATTTATTCTCAATGGCTTGCCGATCATCGGGCAAGTCAACCAAAGTCCATACTTTGTTCTCATACATGGATCCCATCTCAGATTTCATGGCCTCTAGCCATTTTGCGGAATCTGGGCTCATCATCGCTTCCTCATAGTTCGTAGGTTCATCATGGTCAAGCAACATGACTTCCAGAATAGGATTACCGTACCACTCTGGTGCGGATCTTACTCTGGTAGACCTACGAGGTTCAGTAGAAACTTGATCTGAAGTTTCATGATCAATATCATTAGCTTCCTCACTAATTGGTGTAGTTGTCATAGGAACCGGTTCTTGTGATGAACTACTTTCCAATAAGGGAGTAGGTACAGTTACCTCATCAAGTTCTACTTTCCTCCCACTCACTTCTTTCGAGAGAAACTCCTTCTCTAGAAAGGATCCGATTTTAGCAACGAAAATCTTGCCCTCAGATCTGTGATAGAAGGTGTACCCAATAGTCTCTTTTGGGTATCCTATGAAGACACATTTCTCCAATTTAGGTTCGAGCTTATCTGGTTGAAGTTTCTTCACATAAGCATCGCAGCCCCAAACTTTAAGAAACGACAACTTTGGTTTCTTGCCAAACCACAGTTCATAAGGCGTCGTCTCAACGGATTTTTATGGTGCCCTATTTAACGTGAATGTGGCCGTCTCTAAAGCATAACGCCAAAATGATAGCGGTAAATCAGTAAGAGACATCATAGATCGCACCATATCTAGTAAAGTACGATTACGACGTTCGGACACACCATTTCATTGTGGTGTTCTGGGTGGCGTGAGTTGCGAAACTATTCCGCATTGTTTCAAATGTAAACCAAACTCGTAACTCAAATATTCTCCTCCACGATCAGATCGTAGAAACTTTATTTTCTTGTTATGATGATTTTCCACTTCACTCGGAAATTCTTTGAACTTTTCAAATGTTTGGGACTTGTGTTTCATTAAGTAGATATACCCATATCCGCTCAAATCATCTGTGAAGGTGAGAAAATAACGATACCCACCGCGAGCCTCAACATTCATTGGACCACAAACATCAGTATGTATGATTTCCAACAAATCAGTTGCTCGCTCCATAGTTCCGGAGAACGGCGTTTTAGTCATCTTGCCCATGAGGCACGGTTCGCAAGTACCAAGTGATTCATAATCAAGTGATTCCAAAAGCCCATCAGTATGGAGTTTCTTCATGTGCTTTACACTGATATGACCTAAACGGCAGTGCCACAAATAAGTTGCACTATCATTATCAACTCTGCATCTTTTGGTTTCAACACTATGAATATGTGCATCACTACTATCGAGATTCAATAAAATAGACCACTCTTCAAGGGTGCATGACCATAAAAGATATTACTCATATAAATAGAACAACCATTATTCTCTGATTTAAATGAATAACCGTCTCGCATCAAACAAGATCCAGATATAATGTCCATGCTCAATGCTGGCACCAAATAACAATTATTTAGGTCTAAAACTAATCCCGATGGTAGATGTAGAGGTAGCGTGCCGACCGCGATCACATCGACTTTGGAACCATTTCCCACGCGCATCGTCACCTCGTCCTTAGCCAATCTTCGCTTAATCCGTAGTCCCTGTTTCGAGTTGCAAATATTAGCAACAGAACCAGTATCAAATACCCAGGTACTACTCCGAGCATTAGTAAGGTACACATCAATAACATGTATATCACATATACCTTTGTTCACTTTGCCATCCTTCTTATCCGCCAAATACTTGGGGCATTTCCGCTTCCAGTGTCCAGTCTGCTTGCAGTAGAAGCACTCAGTCTCAGGCTTAGGTCCAGACTTGGGTTTCTTCTCTTGAGCAGCAACTTGTTTGTTGTTCTTCTTGAAGTTCCCCTTCTTCTTCCCTTTGCCCTTTTTCTTGAAACTGGTGGTCTTGTTAACCATCAACACTTGATGCTCCTTCTTGATTTCTACCTCCGCGGCTTTTAGCATTGCGAAGAGCTCGGGAATAGTCTTGTCATCCCTTGCATATTATAGTTCATCACGAAGCTCTTGTAGCTTGGTGGCGGTGATTGAAGAATTCTGTCAATGACACTATCATCAGGAAGATTAACTCCCAGTTGAATCAAGTGATTATTATACCCAGACATTTTGAGTATGTGTTCACTGACAGAACTATTCTCCTCCATCTTGCAGCTATAGAACTTATTGGAGACTTCATATCTCTCAATCCGGGCATTTGCTTGAAATATTAACCTCAACTCCTGGAACATCTCATATGCTCCATGATGTTCAAAACGTCGTTGAAGACCCGGTTCTAAGTCGTAAAGCATGGCACACTGAACTATCGAGTAGTCATCAGCTTTGCTCTGCCAGACGTTCTTAATGTCATCAGTTGCATCAACAGCAGGCCTGGCACCCAGCGGTGCTTCCAGGACGTAATTCTTCTGTGCAGCAATGAGGATAATCCTCAGGTTACGGAACCAGTCCGTGTAATTGCTACCATCATCTTTTAACTTTGCTTTCTCAAGGAATGCAATAAAATTCAACGGAACAACAGCACGAGCCATCTATCTACAACAAACATAGACAAGCAAAATACTATCAGGTACTAAGTTCATGATAAATTTAAGTTCAATTAATCATATTACTTAAGAACTCCCACTTAGACAGACATCTCTCTAGTCATCTAAGTGATTACGTGATCCAAATCAACTAAACCATGTCCGATCATCACGTGAGATGGAGTAGTTTCAATGGTGAACATCACTATGTTGATCATATCTACTATATGATTCACGTTCGACCTTTCGGTCTCCGTGTTCCGAGGCCATATCTGTATATGCTAGGCTCGTCAAGTTTAACCTGAGTATTCCGCGTGTGCAACTGTTTTGCACCCGTTGTATTTGAACGTAGAGCCTATCACACCCGATCAGCACGTGGTGTCTCAGCACGAAGAACTTTCGCAATGGTGCATACTCAGGGAGGACACTTCTTGGTAATTAGTGAGAGATCATCTTAAAATGCTACCGTAAATCAAAGCAAGATAAGATGCATAAAGGATAAACATCACATGCAATCAATATAAGTGATATGATATGGCCATCATCATCTTGTGCTTGTGATCTCCATCTCCGAAGCATCATTGTGATCACCATCGTCACCGGCGCGACACCTTGATCTCCATCGTAGCATCGTTGTCGTTACGCCATCTATTGCTTCTACGACTATCGCAACCGCTTAGTGATAAAGTAAAGCAATTACAGGGCGTTTGCATTTCATACAATAAAGCGACAACCATATGGCTCCTGCCAGTTGCCGATAACTTCGATTACAAAACATGATCATCTCATACAATAAAATATAGCATCACGTCTTGACCATATCACATCACAACATGCCCTGCAAAAACAAGTTAGACGTCCTCTACTTTGTTGTTGCAAATTTTACGTGGCTGCTACGGGCTTAGCAAGAACCGTTCTTACCTACGCATCAAAACCACAACTGTAGTTCGTCAAGTTAGTGCTGTTTTAAC
The DNA here is from genome assembly GCA_963921465.1 of Triticum timopheevii. Taxonomy (NCBI): domain Eukaryota; kingdom Viridiplantae; phylum Streptophyta; class Magnoliopsida; order Poales; family Poaceae; genus Triticum; species Triticum timopheevii. The sequence continues at coordinate 19,275,461 of OY997264.1, read as the reverse complement.
CTTCACAAGGACCGGGTGTAGCCACACTCGATTCAGCTAAAGTGAGAGAGACAGACACCCGCCAACCACCTTTAAGCACGAGTGCTCCTAATGGTGAAACCAGTCTCGTGTAAGCGTACGCGTAATATCGGTCCGTGCGGCTTCATCTCACAATACCGCCGAACCAAAGTATGACATGCTGGTAAGCAGTATGACTTGTATCACCCACAACTCACTTGTGTTCTACTCGTGCATATGACATCTACGCATAAAACCAGGCTCTGATACCACTGTTGGGGAACGTAGTAATTTCAAAAAAATTTCCTACGCACACGCAAGATCATGGTGATGGCATAGCAACGAGAGGGGAGAGTATTGTCCACGTACCCTCGTAGACCGTAAGCGGAATCGTTATAACAACGCGGTTGATGTAGTCGTACGTCTTCACGATCCGACCGATCCAAGTACCGAACGTATGGCACCTCCGAGTTCAGCACACGTTCAGCTCGATGACGATCCCCGGGCTCCGATCCAGCAAAGCATCGGGGATGAGTTCTGTCAGCACGACAGCGTGGTGACGATGTGATGTTCTACTGGCGCAGGGCTTCGCCTAAACTCCGCGACGATATGACCGAGGTAGAATATGGTGGAGGGGGGCACCGCACACGTCTAAGGAACGATCTGTAGATCAACTTGTGTGTTCTAGGGTGCCCCCCTGCCCCCGTATATAAAGGAGCAAGGGGGGTGCGGCCGGCCCTAGGAGGAGGCACGCCGGAGGAGTCCTACTCCCACCGGGAGTAGGACTCCCCCCCTTTCCTAGTTGGATTAGGACTTGGGGGGAGGGAAAGAGGAAAGGGGGGCGCCGCCCCCCCTGATGGAGCCATGTACCTAGGGTAGGGTCATAAACCTGATCTAAATACCCTACCCAAGGATACCCTTAGAAGAGATCACCTTCCAGTCGACCTATGAGGAATCCACTCGACGGACTTGAAGGACTCGACGATGAAGACTCACTCGACCATCAGAAGGTCAAGAAGCATTTTGTACTGCAACGGTCTGTAATTAAGTAGACTTTATGGTAGTTAAGACACTTTATGTGGGGCGTTACCAGTAACGCCCCAGACTTAATGTACTTTAAACCCCACATTACTGAGGGCCGGAGGGGTCTGGCAGGCACTATATAAGCCACCCCCCACCTCAGTGTAGAGGGTTCGCATCCTTGTAATCTTTACACGCATAATCCACTCGACCACCTCCGGGCACCGAGACGTAGGGCTATTACTTCCTCCGAGAAGGGCCTGAACTTGTACATCTCTTGTGTTTACAACTGCTCCATAGCTAGGACCTTGCCTCTCCATACCTACCCCCACTCTACTGTCAGACTTAGAACCACGATAGTTGGCGCCCACCTTGGGGCAGGTGTTTTAGCGATTTTTTGGAGGAGTTGCAGTTCTTCCGAGTACTTTCATCATGGTTACTGGTGGAGTTTTGGTCGAGGGTCGTGAGATCCGTCTCGGCGCCCTCACCTTCATCGCCGACGACTCCGCTTGGCTCCAAGAGGCTCCACTCGACGTTGATGCGCTCCCCATCCGCGGTGCGACGCATTTTCGTGCATGTGTCCGCGGCGTTCTGCTGCGGCAACCATCGACCCCGTATCGGTCGACTCCCCTATCGGTCACCCTCCCGGTCTCCCACCAGCGCGAGCGCTCTGGTCGGTCGAGGCTCCAGCGGCGGGTGAGGCACGCGGTGGCTCGCCAGACGACCACCGCCCAAGTTGCGGCGATCGAGCCTGACGAATCCCTCTACGGCCTGTTCGATCTGTCGCCTGGCTCCGTAGAGACTGCATCCGAATGCGATAGCAGTGATCCGGCGGCGGAAATCTTGATGGTCAACGGACCTTGCAGCCCTCCTGGCTTCGCCCATGAAGGCAGAGTAGACGGTGGAGGCGACCACACACAAGACCACAAAGAGTACCAACCCGAGCCACTCAATTCTCTGCAAAGAGAAGAGCTTTGCCGCTGGAACATGGATGCCCTACATACTCCCATCGCGGGAGAAACCCCCGAGGCTCGCGCCTTGGAGGAGGCACGTTTGGCCAACTTGGTTGAACGCGCTCGCCTGGAAAACCTTCAGCGAGCACTCGATGAGCGCGCGCGGCAACGAGCACCCGACGCCAATCGATGTCAGCTCTTCCCGCTGACTCAGGTATATCGAACCCCGATTCAGAATTTAGCAGCTGCAACCCGTATAGCAGAGTCCATCCAGCCTTCGCAGTCGGAAGCTGGCAGAGGCTTGATGCAGATCAGAGATTTGCTCCGGGCAGCAGGAGATCAGAATTCAGTCGTGTCGCAGTCGCGTAACAGAATTCACAGTCGATCCGTCGCTGCGAATACAGTTCAGTCGGCTCACAGCCCTAGATCGCCTCTGCGGCGTGAAGGACGCGAGAATCGGCGAGACCAGTACGGTGACCAACACGATTGTGATGACAGGCGTCGAGTGCCCACTCCTCCTCCGAGAGGTGGGTCTTACGCTCCTCGGCAGCAGGACGACAGGCGTCAGCTCAGTGGGGGGCGAAGAGCTCCAGTGGACCCCCGGGAACCAGGCTTCGACGCGCGATCCATCATCGTGCAAGGCTTGGTCGACCGAAACAGAGCCCATCGGGGCGGCCCCGACAGAGATGCGCCCACAAGCAGTAGAGTGCATGTTTCTGGTCCAGAATGTTTCAGCAGGGCTATCAGAGCCGCGGTGATTCCCCCCAACTTCAGGTTGGCAACCGGAGTAAGCAAGTTCACTGGTGAGTCTAAGCCTGAAACCTGGCTTGAGGACTACCGAGTGGCGGTTCAGATTGGTGGTGGGAATGACGAGGTGGCCATGAAGCATTTGCCCCTCATGTTGGAAGGTTCTGCCAGAGCATGGTTGAATCAGTTACCTCCTAGCAGCATTTACACTTGGGAAGATCTGTCCTGAGTGTTCGTCAGAACATTTGAAGGAACTTGCAAGCGACCAGCTAGATTGACAGAGTTACAAGTCTGTGTTCAGAAGACGAATGAGACTCTCAGAGAGTATATTCAGAGATGGATCACTTTGCATCATACCGTGGAGAATGTATCTGATCATCAGGCAGTCTGCGCCTTCAAAGATGGTGTCAAGAATAGAGAATTGAGTTTGAAGTTTGGTCGAACCGGAGACATGACCCTGAGTCGGATGATGGAGATTGCTACCAAGTACGCCAACGGCGAAGAGGAAGACCGACTCCGAAGCGGCAAGTATAAGCCGAGTCAGTCGGAGAAGGGAAACACCAGTCGGAAACAGAAGCGGAAAGCCGAACCTGCAGCTCCTGGAGAGGCTCTGGCCGTGACTCAGGGAAAATTCAAAGGGAAACCTAAAGGATCCTGGAACCCTAAGCAGGTGAAGGACAAAGAAGGGAACGACGTGATGGATATGCCGTGTCACATCCACACGAAGAAAGATGAAGAGGGCAACATCATTTACCCGAAGCATACCACTCGCCAGTGTCGACTCCTGATCCAGCAGTTTCAAGGAAAACAGTCCAAGGACAAGGAAAAGGAGTCGGACAAGGCCGAAGACAAGGAGGACAGTGAGGGAGGATATCCGCATGTCAACTCCACTCTAATGATCTTTGCAGACGTGGAAAGCAAGAGCCGACTGAAGGTCATTAATCGTGAGGTGAACATGGTTGCCCCAGCGAAACCAAGTTTTCTGAGATGGTCCCAAACACCCATCACATTCGACCAGTCTGATCACCCGACTCATATTGCCACCCCTAGGAGGCAAGCTTTGGTGGTCGACCCAGTTGTCGAAGGCACTCGACTGACGAAAGTGCTGATGGACGGTGGTAATGGACTGAACCTGTTGTATGCAGACACACTGAAAAGAATGGGCATTCCGATGCCCCGACTGAGCACCAGTAATATGAGCTTTCACGGAGTTATACCAGGAAAGAAAGCCGAGTCACTCGGCCAAATAGCTCTGGACGTGGTGTTTGGTGATTCAAAACATTTTCGCAAGGAGAAGTTGACGTTTGAGGTCGTGGATTTTCAGAGCGCGTACCACGCCATTTTGGGGAGACCAGCTTACGCACGGTTCATGGCTCGACCATGTTACGTGTACCTCAAACTGAAGATGCCCGGCCCCAAAGGAGTGATCACTGTCACTGGTGATCGGAAAAAGGCAGAAGAGTGTTTTCAGAAAGGCCCAAAGATTGCCGATTCCTAGGTGACAGCGGTCGAGTTTGAAGAATATAAGCAAAACGCAGATCCGAGTGATTTGTTGCGATCCAAGAAGCCCGCCACAGAATCTGCATTTCAGTCGTCCGGTGAGACGAAGCCTGTCCACATTCACCCGACCAACCCCAATGCAGCCCCGACCCACATCTCCACGACACTCGACCCGAAATAGGAAGAAGCGCTCATCCAGTTCCTTCGTGAGAACTGGGACATTTTTGCATGGAAGCCAGCTGACATGCCAGGTGTTCCCAGGGGACTGGCTGAGCATCGTCTTAGAGTCAACTCATCAGCAAAACCAGTTAAAGAGCATCTTCGGCGGTCCGCCGTCCAGAAGAGAAAGGCTATTGGTGAGGAAGTGGCTCGACTATTGGCGGCAGGATTTATCCGAGAGATATACCACTCCGAGTGGCTCGCTAATGTTGTCATGGTTCCTAAGAAGGACAACTCACTCCGAATGTGCATTGATTTCAAGCACATCAATCGGGCCTGCCCGAAAGATCATTTTCCTCTCCCGCGCATTGATAAAATTGTTGACTCGACCGCAGGATGCGAGAGGTTGTCTTTTCTAGACGCCTATTCCGGGTACCATCAGATCCGTTTGTACGGGTCCAATGAAATAAAAACAGCTTTCATCACTCCATTCAGGTGCTTCTGCTATATCACCATGCCATTCGGCCTCAAGAATGCCGGAGCCACGTTTATGCGAATGATTCAGAAGTGTTTGCTCACTCAAATCAGTCGGAATGTGGAAGCGTATATGGATGATATCGTGGTCAAGTCGCGAAAAGGTTCCGACCTACTCACTGACCTCGCCGAAACATTTGCCAACCTCAGAAGGTATGATATCAAGCTCAATCCATCCAAGTGCACATTCGGAGTTCCTGGTGGCAAGTTACTCGGTTTTCTCGTTTCCGAACGAGGGATCGACGCTAATCTAGAGAAGATCGGCACTATTCTCCGAATGAAACACCCTGTGCGAGTGCACGATGTCCAGAAGCTTACTGGATGCTTGGCCGCATTAAGTCGATTCATCTCACGACTCGGTGAAAAGGCATTGCCTCTTTACCGACTGATGAAGAAGGCAGACAAGTTCGAGTGGACTCCAGAAGCTGATGCAGCATTTGCCGAGCTAAAAGCTCTGCTCTCCACCCAGCCGGTGCTTGCTGCTCCAATCAGTAAAGAGCCTCTGTTGCTTTATATCGCAGCCACATGACAAGTCGTCAGTACAGTACTTACGGTCGAGTGGGAAGAAGAAGGGAAAGCCTTCAAGGTTCAGCGCCCAGTGTACTATTTGTCTGAAGTTTTAACTCCATCCAAGCAGAGATACCCTCATTATCAGAAGCTTGTGTATGGGATATACATGACCACGAAGAAGGTTGCTCACTATTTCTCTGATCATTCCATCACAGTCGTCAGCGACGCTCCACTTTCAGAGATTTTGCACAACAGAGATGCAACTGGTCGAGTGGCGAAATGGGCGATTGAACTTCTTCCCGTTGATATCAAGTTTGAGACAAAGAAAGCCATTAAGTCCCAGGCAATAGCAGATTTCCTCGCCGAGTGGATTGAACAACAGCAGCCGACTGAAGTACACTCGGAGCATTGGACCATGTTCTTTGATGGCTCTAAGATGTTGAATGGTTCCGGTGCTGGGGTGGTCTTGGTTTCCCCCAGAGGAGATAAGCTCAAGTATGTGCTCCAGATTCATTTTGATTCCTCCAACAATGAGGCAGAGTACGAGGCCCTTCTGTATGGGTTGCGCATGGCTATTTCACTCGGCGTCCGTCGCCTTATGGTTTATGGCGACTCAGATTTAGCAGTCAACCAAGTGATGAAGGAGTGGGACGTGAGAAGCCCAGCCATGACTGGATACTGCAATGCAGTGAGGAAGCTGGAAAAGAAGTTTGAGGGGTTAGAGCTCCATCACATACCCCGACTGAAAAATCAAGCAGCTGATGATCTAGCAAAGATAGGTTCCAAGAGAGAAGCCATTCCGAGTGGTGTATTCTTGGAGCATATCCATACTCCATCAGTCAAAGAAGATCCTTTCATGGAAGAAGCTCCACAGCCCAAGAGTGCCACAGACCCGACTGAGGTTGAGGTCCCAGCAGTGGTCGACTTGATCATGGAGGTCTTAGTGATCATTCCCGACTGGACAGTTCCATATATCACGTATATCCTGAGAAAAGAGCTCCCGGATGATGAGGAAGAGGCCCGACAGATCGTCCGTCGATCCAAAGCCTTTACCGTAATCAAAGGACAGTTGTACAAAGAGAGCGCGACTGGAGTTGGTCAGAAGTGCATAACGCCGGAAGAAGGTCGAATCATCCTTGATGATATCCACTCGGGGACCTGTGGTCATCATGCGTCCTCTCGGACCATCGTGGCCAAAGCATACCGAGCCGGATTTTACTGGCCAAAGGCGAATGAGATGGCAAAGGAAATAGTGGACAAGTGTGAAGGATGTCAGTTCTACTCGAATATGTCACACAAGCTTGCGTCAGCTCTGAAGACCATTCCACTCGTCTGGCCCTTTGCAGTATGGGGATTGGATATGGTTGGCCCCTTGAGAACAGGTCGAAGCGGTTTCACTCATGTACTGGTAGCAGTCGACAAGTTCACCAAGTGGATTGAGGCAAAACCCATCAAGAACCTTGACGCCGGTACTGCGGTTAGCTTCATTAGGGAACTGATATTCAGATATGGAGTCCCGCACAGCATCATTACAGATAATGGGTCGAACTTTGACTCAGAGGAATTCCGGAATTTCTGCAACTCTCAAGGCACACGAGCCGACTAACGCTTCAGTCGCCCATCCGCAGTCGAATGGACAAGCAGAGCGGGTCAATGGCCTGATCCTCAAAGGGTTGAAACCCCGACTAATGCGTGATCTCAAACATGCGGCTGGAGCATGGGTCAACGAACTTCCCTCGGTGCTTTGGGGACTGCGGACCATGCCTAATCGGTCGACTGGGAGAACTCCATTCTTCTTGGTCTATGGAGCTGAAGCAGTTTTGCCGAGTGATCTTCTACACAACGCTCCTCGGGTTGAACTCTACAACGAAGTAGAAGCTGAACAAGCGCGGCAGGACGCAGTCGACCTTTTAGAGGAGGAAAGGGAGATGGCCTTGATCCGATCGACCATCTACCAACAAGACTTGCGTCGCTTCCACGCCAGAAATGTGAAGAGTCGAGCCTTCCAGGAAGGAGATTTAGTTCTCCGAGTGGATCAGCAGAAACAGCACAAGCTTGCTCCGTCTTGGGAAGGACCCTTCATCATCACTAAAGTTCTCCACAACGGAGCATACCGCATTTACAACGTCAAGCACAATATCGACGAGCCCCGGGCTTGGAACGCGGAGCTACTCCGCCCATTTTACACTTAAAGTTTTCAATCGGATGGGTTGTAATAAAATACTTCTGTAGTTCATGGATTACAAAATAATAGTGTCATAATTTCTTCATAATTTTTGTCACTTTTTATTTTTGTCCAATAAAATTCCCCCCCCCCCCCCAGTGGGTGACTTAGCTGCGAATCCGTTTTCGCCTAAGTTTGTAAAAAATCCTTGTCGAATGATGAGCCAGACTCCCACTTGGAAGGCTTAGCTGTGAATCCGTTTCGCCTAAGTTTAAATAAAATCCTACCGAGTGGTGAGCCAGACTCCCACTCAGGGGCTTAGCTGCAGTCCAAGTACTCGCCTAAGTTTAAATAAAATCCTACCGAGTGGTGATCCAGACTCCCACTCGGAGGCTTAGCTGCAGTCCAAGTACTCGCCTAAGTTTAAATAAAATCCTACCGAGTGGTGAGCCAGACTCCCACTCGGGGGCTTAGCTGTAGTCCAAGTACTCGCCTAAGTTTAAATAAAATCCTACCGAGTGGTGATCCAGACTCCCACTCGGAGGCTTAGCTGCAGTCCAAGTACTCGCCTAAGTTTAAATAAAATCCTACCGAGTGGTGAGCCAGACTCCCACTCGGGGGCTTAGCTGCAGTCCAAGTACTCGCCTAAGTTTAAATAAAATCCTACCGAGTGGTGATCCAGACTCCCACTCGGAGGCTTAGCTGCAGTCCAAGTACTCGCCTAAGAACAAGTACAACATGCGCTCGCAAGGAAGACTAAGTGCAGGTCGACTGCGGCCCTCTCCTCTGAGCTTCGCCATAAGTACAACATGCGCTCACAAGGAAGACGAAGTGCAGGTCGACTGCGACCCTCTCCTCTGAGCTTCGCCATAAGTACAACATGCGCTCACAAGGAGGACGAGGTGCAGGACGACTGCAACCTTCGCCTCCGAGCTACGCCATAAATACAACGTGCACTCGCAAGGAGGACGAGGTACAGGTCGACTGCGTCCCTCTTCTCTGAGCTACGCCACAAGTACAACATAAAAATCCTACCGAGTGAAGAGCAAACCTCTCACTCGGGGGCTTAGCTGCAGCCCAGTGCTCGCCTAAGATATAAAAATCCTACCGAGTGAAGAGCAAACCTCTCACTCGGGGACTTAGCTGCAGCCCAGTGCTCGCCTAAGGTATAAAAATCCTACCGAGTGAAGAGCAAACCTCTCACTCGGGGACTTAGCTGCAGCCCAGTGCTCGCCTAAGGTATAAAAATCCTACCGAGTAAAGAGCAAACCTCTCACTCGGGGGCTTAGCTGCAGCCCAGTGCTCGCCTAAGGTATAAAAATCCTACCGAGTGAAGAGCAAACCTCTCACTCGGGGGCTTAGCTGCAGCCCAGTGCTCGCCTAAGGTATAAAAATCCTACCAAGTGAAGAGCAAACCTCTCACTCGGGGGCTTAGCTGCAGCCCAGTGCTCGCCTAAGGTATAAAAATCCTACCGAGTGAAGAGCAAACCGCTTACTTGGGGGCTTAGCTGCAGCCCAGCGCTCGCCTAAGTGAATCAAAGAGAAAGTCGATTGTAGTAGGCACCTTGCTTTAAAACCTGCAAAATACATTTCAAGCCAAAAACAAGTGTATTCAAGCGTCGAATCCAAGTTCAGATGGATACCTAAGGGAACCGAAAGTGCTCAGGCGCTAAGCCTGTTAAGGTTTATCGGTTACAAAATCACTCGGCATACCGAGGCAAATTTAAAGTGTTGAGCTCAAAGAAGTTTTTTACCCCTCCTGTGGAGGGCTGGAAGGTGCAACAAACTCATCAAGGTCAATCCCGTCTGCGATCCGAGTGGCAGCAGCGATGAAGGTCTCCATGAAGGACCTGAAGTCGTGCTTCTTGGTGTTGGCCACCCGAAGAGCCGCCAACTTGTCTTTTTGCGCATCCTTGCAATGGACTCGAGCCAGACACAGAGCAACATCTGCGCCACACCTCGCAGAGGACTTTTTCCACTCCTGCACTCGACCAGGAACTATGTTCAGTCGAGTCATCAGTGACTCGAGGTCGTTCTGGAGTGTCTCCCTGGGCCAGAGCGTGGTGTCGATGTGAGAAGTGGCGACTTTCAGCCTTGCAAGATAATCAACAATAGCAGCAACGCGGGATTCAAGTCGGAATACATTCATGGCAACTTCATCGTTCACCGGAGAGTTGAGGGGTCCAGGTTTGGTTCCAGCCGACTAGTTTCCTCTTCAAAGTTTTGGCAAAATTCTGCAAGTACAATCACTGAGTCAAGGCAATGGTCGAATGGAAAGATCACTGTAAAAATGATTGTTTGACACAAAGGATTACCTTCGAGCATGAGGAACAACTTCTTGGCAAGTCCACTCAGAAAGGCCTCCAGATCATTCTTCTTCCCAGCCAATTGACTGGCCTTGTCATTCAGAGCAGCTTTGTCGTTTTTCAGTCGACTAACCTCCTTGTTGGCAATCGCAAGAGCAGCCTTCAGATTAGTATTTTCTTCTTCAAGTTTGGTGACCGAAGCTAACTTCTCGTCAGCAAGTTTGGTCTTCTCAGCTAGTTCAAGGTCTTTCTTCTTCTGGGCCTCCTTCACCTTGCCTGCAAAGTTACAGCAAGGTCAGATTTTGAAACAGATGAAGGACACAAGCAGTCGTCGAGATCTCACCGAACATACCTTTGGTCTCCTCCTTCGCCTTCGCCAGATTCTCCTGGACCAGCTTCAGATCCAGCTCAAGCTGGATGTGCTTGTTCTCAAGCTCGGTATAACGGGCTGCAAGGTCGCAGGATTTCTGCGAAGAACCAATCGGCAAAAATGTCAAAGATAATTCACTTCCGAGTGGATGAGAGAAAATCATGCATTTCTAAGACTACAGCCGAATACAAACATTCGACCGTAGTCTCGGGGACTACACCCAGTGGGTGCACTCAGCGTGCCCCCACTAGTTCTATTAAAGATAGAGTCGACCAGTCGACCCAAAAAAAAAACGTATTCTTCAGACTGTAATTGACTGCCAGCACCGGTTTGAGAAATCCGTTTGACCTAGTCGACTGACGGAAAACTTAACTTCTAAAGCCTATGGTCGATTGCCAGCAGTCAATCATAGCCTTGGGGACTACACCCAGCGGGTGCACTCAGCGTGCCCCCGCTAACACGGAGTTTCAATCGAACACACCTAGTGGGTGATTGATATGGATTCCGGAAAGAAAAGCTTTTTGATAGCATATCCTAACAGAACAGGCAATTCGACTGACCTGAACATTGCTTTGAAGAGCAGAACTGGCGTCGTAGGCTGCCTGGCTTGCCTCCCGGATGGCCTTCACCTGCTCCATCATGATCCCCGCCTGGCGTATCTCCTCCTTTGCAGCACTGGCTTGGTCCTCTGGGACGTGGTGCGTCGTGAAGAGAGAAGGTTGTGCGGCACTCGACGAAGCAGGGATAGCACTCGTCAGTGGCACCGCGAAGGACACAGTGTGCCGAGTGGTGTCCTCCTCCCCCGCGATCAGAGTCTCAGGTACCATTACATCCTGGGCCGCCCTGCCGGCAGACGCTTTCCTGCTCCTCCTGTGCTTCAGCGGTTCCTCGTCGTCGTCGTCGTCAGGAAGAGTGATAATGACATTGGATGAAGCTACAGAAAAGAATCTGAATTAGAGACGAAGAGTCAATCGACTAAAAACGGAATTAAGAGAGTGGTACCAGGTTTAGAAGTTGCGGCATCCTCCATCTCGTGATCGTCAGCCCTGGCTGAGGTATCGGATGTAGCAGCACTACAATTCCAAAAAATCAGTCAGCAAACTCAAGTGTCAATCAAAGATAAAGCTCGCGCAAAACAAGAAGACTCAAGCAGCATGTTTACCCTGATATGGTGGGGATGGACACCTTCATCTTCGGCAGGACCTTGGTCAGCTTTGACGGTGCCACCCTGGACTGCTTCGGTGCCTTTTCAGTCGGCGCCGGAGAAGTGGTCCATGTTGGAAATATGCCCTAGAGGCAATAATAAAAGTATTATTATATTTCATTGTTCATGATAATTGTCTTTTATTCATGCTATAACTGTATTATCCGGAAATCGTAATACACGTGTGAATACATAGACCTCAATATGTCCCTAGTGAGCCTCTAGTTGACTAGCTCGTTGTGATCAACAGATAGTCATGATTTCCTGGCTATGGACATTGGATGTCGTTGATAACGGGATCACATCATTAGGAGAATGATGTGATGGACAAGACCCAATCCTAAGCATAGCACAAAGGTCGTTTAGTTCGTTTGCTAGAGCTTTGCCAATGTCAAGTATCTCTTCCTTAGACCATGAGATCGTGTAACTCCCGGATACCATAGGAGTGCCTTTGGTGTATCAAACGTCACAATGTAACTGGGTGACTATAAAGGTGCATTACAGGTATCTCCGAAAGTAGCTGTTGGGTTGACACGGATCGAGACTGGGATATGTCACTCCGTATGACGGAGAGGTATCTCTGGGCCCACTCGGTAATGCATCATCATAATGAGCTCAAGGTGACCAAAGTGTTGGCCACGGGATCATGCATTACGGTACGAGTAAAGTGACTTGCCGGTAACGAGACTGAACAAGGTATTGGGATACCGATGATCGAGTCTCGGGCAAGTAACGTACCGATTGACAAAGGGAATTGTATACAGGGTTTGATCGAATCCTCGACATCGTGGTTCATCCGATGACAACATCGAGGAGCATATGGGAGCCAACATGGGTATCCAGATCCCGCTGTTGGTTATTGACCTGAGAGCGTCTCGGTCATGTCTGCATGTCTCCCGAACCCGTAGGGTCTACACACTTAAGGTTCGGTAACGCTAGGGTTATTAGGAAGACTAGTATGTGACTACCGAATGTTGTTCGGAGTCCCGGATGAGATCCCGGACGTCACGAGGAGTTTCGGAATGGTCCGGAGGTAAATATTTATATATGGGAAGTCCTATTTTGGCCACCGGAAAATGTTCGGGATTTTTCGGTATTGTACCGGGAAGGTTCTAGAAGGTTCCGGAGTGGGGCCCACCTGCATGGGGGGACCCACATGAACGTGAGTAGTGGGGGAAAGGCCCCACACCCCTGGTCAAGGCGCACCAAGATCCCCCCTTAGAAGGAATAAGATCATATCCCGAAGGGATAAGATCAAGATCCCTAAAAAGGGGGGATAACAATCGGTGGGGAAGGAAATGATGGGATTTCTTTCCTCCCACCTTGGCCAACGCCCCAATGGACTTGGAGGGCAAGAAACCAGCCCCTCCACCCCTATATATAGTGGGGAGGCGCATGGGAGATCAACACAAGCCAAGGCGCAGCCCCTCCCCTCCCCAACACCTCTCCTCCTCCATAAGTGCTTGGCGAAGCCCTGTCGGAATACTACTACTCCAACTGCACCACGCCGTCATGCTGCCATTGGAGCGTTCTTCCTCAACCTCTCCTTCCCCTTGCTGGATCAATAAGGAGGAGACGTCTCCCGTCCCGTACGTGTGTTGAACGCGGAGGTGCTGTCCGTTCAGTACTTGGTCATCGGTGATCCGAATCACGTCGAGTACGACTCCATCATCACCATCCCCTTGCAAGCTTCCGCACGCGATCTACAAGTGGTATGTAGATGCAAACTCACCCCTTGACTCGTTGCTTAGATGAACTCATAGATGGATCTTGGTGAAACCGTAGGAAAAATTTTAATTTTCTGCAACGTTCCCCAACAGTCCGAGGGCGCTTGGTCGACTGCATGACAGTCGCAACCCCCTTACCACGTTCAGTCGCAGGGTCATAGGCAAGCTTCGACCGCCTTTCCGAGCGCGGTGGTGCGACCTCCTCCTCCTCCTCTTCTTCTTCCTCCTCATCGTCATCATCATCGTCATCATCTTCAGCAGCGTCCGAATCCCACTCCTCCTGGCTCTCGCCCCCGCTCGCTTCTCCCTCTTCAGTCGGAGTCTGCGCTCCATTGGGCATCGAGTACAGTTCGGTGAGGGCCTGTTAGACATCCAGACAAATTTCAATCGACCAATTTGCGGAGAAAACGGAAATAAATATGGCAAGAATACAATGGGAAGAAGAGCAGACATACCTTGTCTGGAACGCTGCGGTGGTCGAGTGGAGGAATCCTTCTGGCTCCACGAGGGTTATCCTTGTTCCCAGTGACAGCGGCCATCCACCTTTCCAGAGTGGCATCGTCGACTGCTTCTGGATTGATCCGAGTCTCATCTTCAGTCCCGCGGTACAACCACATGCAATGTCTCCGGAACTGAAGAGGCTGGATACGTCGCCTAAGAAAAAACTCCAGGAGATCCATACCCGTCACTCCCTCCCGAACCAACTGAACTACGCACTCCATCAGCATCTTCACGTCAGCTTTCTCCTTCGGAATCACCTTCAGAGAGGAGGGCTTGTTGACTCGGTCCATGGTAAACTGAGGGAGTCCACTCGACTGCCCCGGCGTCGGCTCATTCTGGCAGTAGAACCAGGTCGACTGCCAGCCTCTGACTGACTCGGGAAACGACATGGTTGGAAAGGTGCTCTTGTTCCTCATCTGGATCCCCAGACCTCCACACATCTGGACAACCTTGGTCTTGTCGTCGTCTGGACTCGCCTTCTTCACGGTCTGAGAGCGACACGTGAATATGTGCTTGAACAGGCCCCAATGCGGTCGGCAACCCAGAAAATTCTCACACATGGACACAAATGCGGCAAGATAGGCGATAGAATTCGGGGTGAAGTGGTGGAGTTGCGCTCCAAAGAAGTTCAAGAAACCACGAAAGAAAACACTCGGTGGCAAAGAAAATCCGCGGTCGACGTGGGTAGCCAGAAGCACGCACTCACCCTCTTCCGGCTGGGGCTGCCACTCGTTCCCCGGGAGCCTTCCTGCTCCGTGGGGGATCAGACCGTCGTTGGCCATGTCAAGGAGATCCGTCTCCGTGATGGTCGACCGGATCCAATCTTCCTGGACCCAGCCGTTCGGCAGACGAGATCTAGACGAAGACCCGCCACGACTGGTGGTTCTCCCCTTCGCCTTCCCCGTCGCCGACGCCTTCTTCGCGCGTTCCAGCGCCGCCGTCTTCTCCTTCACCATGGCTGCTGGCGAGACGCGCGAGGAGCGGTTGGGCGGAGACGAGAGCTGGCGCGGTGGGCGGAAGCGAGGAGAGCAGAGAGAGAATGCAGAGATACTGTTCAAAAACCCTCGCCGGGCGCCTTTATAAGATCCCTTCCGAGTGGATGACAGGTGGGCCCGACCGATCCAATCACATTCCGAAACAGTCGCGCGGACGAGATACGTGGCGAAAAAGGCGGCACGGGAATCGAGGCGTTTACGCCTTATCCCATCCGAACACCGCGGTCCGCTCCGCTTTGCGCGCTTCCCCAAATTTCGTATCCCGCATAATTCGCAAACGGCAGATCGGTCTGTCAGACGCGGGATTTCCTGCGATCTGTCGCTCGGAAATTGCTAAGTTCAAAAGGTCACTCGACGAAAGAAAAGAATGGATCGAGTCGACTAAAGAAAAATTGCTGGTTATCAAGGAAGAGATTATTGATCCAAGACAACGCATGGCCAGCATGCAAAAGCCAGTCGGAAACAACATCAACTCCTTCTTCACTCAAGCCTCAATCCATTCGGGGGCTAATGATGGAGCCATGTACCTAGGGTAGGGTCATAGACCTGATCTAAATACCCTACCCAAGGATACCCTTAGGAGAGATCACCTTCCAGCCGACCTACGAGGAATCCACTCGACGGACTTGAAGGACTCGACCATGAAGACTCACTCGACCATCAGAAGGTCAAGAAGCATTCTGTACTGCAACGGTCTGTAATTAAGTAGACTTTATGGTAGTTAAGACACTTTATGTGGGGCGTTACCAGTAACGCCCCAGACTTAATGTACTTTAAACCCCACATTACTGAGGGCCGGAGGGGTCTGGCAGGCACTATATAAGCCACCCCCACCTCAGTGTAGAGGGTTCGCATCCTTGTAATCTTTACACGCATAATCCACTCGACCGCCTCCGGGCACCGAGACGTAGAGCTATTACTTCCTCCGAGAAGGGCCTGAACTCGTACATCTCTTGTGTTTACAACTGCTCCATAGCTAGGACCTTGCCTCTCCATACCTACCCCCCACTCTACTGTCAGACTTAGAACCACGACACCCCCCCTTCCTTGTCCTATTCGGACTAGGGGGGAGGTGGCGCGCGGCCTTCCCTGGCCGGCCCTCCTCTTCCCCCTCATGGCCCACTAAGGCCCATTAACCCCCGGGAGGGTTCCGGTAACCCCCCGGTGTTCCGGTAAAATCCCGATTTCACCTGGAACTATTCTGATGTCCAAACATAGGCTTCCAATATATCAATCTTTATGTCTCGACCATTTCGAGACTCCTCGTCATGTCCGTGATCACATCCGGGACTCCGAACAAACTTTGGTACATCAAAACTTATAAACTCATAATAAAGCTGTCATCGTAACGTTAAGTGTGCGGACCCTACGGGTTCGAGAACTATGTAGACATGACCTAGAACTATTCTTGGTCAATAACCAATAGCGGAACCTGGATGCCCATATTGGTTCCTACATATTCTACGAAGATCTTTATTGGTCAAACCGCATAACAACATACGTTGTTCCCTTTGTCATCGGTATGTTACTTGCCCGAGATTCGATCGTCGGTGCCCAATACCTAGTTCAATCTCGTTACCGGCAAGTCTCTTTACTCGTTACGTAATGCATCATTCCGTAACTAACTCATTAGCTACATTGCTTGCAAGGCTTATAGTGATGTGCATTACCGAGAGGGCCCAAAGATACCTCTCCGACAATCGGAGTGACAAAACCTAATCTCAAAATACGCCAACCCAACATGTACCTTTGGAGACACCTGTAGTACTCCTTTATAATCAACCAGTTACGTTGTGACGTTTGGTAGCACCCAAAGTGTTCCTCCGGTAAACGGGAGTTGCATAATCTCATAGTTACAGGAACATGTATAAGTCATGAAGAAAGCAATAGCAATATACTAAACGATCAAGTGCTAGGCTAACGGAATGGGTCATGTCAATCACATCATTCTCCAAATGATGTGATCCCATTAATCAAATGACAACACATGTCTATGGTTAGGAAACATAACCATCTTTGATTAATAAGCTAGTCAAGTAGAGGCATACTAGTGACGTTGTGTTTGTCTATGTATTCACACATGTATTATGTTTCCGGTTAATACAATTCTAGCATGAATAATAAACATTTATCATGATATGAGGAAATAAATAATAACTTTATTATTGCCTCTAGGGCATATTTCCTTCAGTATTGAGATACCGACGATGGAATCTCGGGCAAGTAACATACCGATGACAAAGGGAACAACGTATGTTGTTATGCGGTTTGACCGATAAAGATCTTCGTAGAATATGTAGGAGCCAATATGAGCATTCAGGTTCTGTTATTGATTATTGACCGGAGACGTGTCTCGGTCATGTCTACATAGTTCTCGAACCCGTAGGGTCCGCACGCTTAACGTTCGGTGACGACCGGTATTATGAATTTATGTGTTTTGATGTACCGAAGGTAGTTCGGAGTCCCAGATATGATCACGGACATGACGAGGAGTCTCGAAATGGTCGAGACATAAAGATCGATATATTGGATGACTATGTTTGGACTTCGAAAGTGTTCCGGGCAAGTTCAGACATATACCGGAGTACCGGGGGGTTACCGGAACCCCCCGGGGAGTGTAATGGGCCTATTGGGCCTTAGTGGAAAAGAGGAGGGGCGGCCAAGGAAGGGCCGCGCGCCCCCTCCCCCTCTAGTCCGAATTGGACATGGAGGGGGGGCGGCGCCCCCCTTTCCTTCCCCCCTCTCTCCTCCTTCCCCCTTCTCCTACTCCTACTAGGAAAGGAGGAGTCCTACTCCCGGTGGGAGTAGGACTCCCCCCTTGGCGTGCCCTCCTCCTGGCCGACCACCTCCCCCCTAGCTCCTTTATATACGGGGGTGGGGGGCACCCCAAGACACACAAGTTGACCATTGATCTTTAGCCGTGTGCGGTGCCCCCCTCCACCATAATCCACATCGGTCATATCGTAGCGGTGCTTAGGCAAAGACCTGCGTCGGTAGCTTCATCAACACTGTCATCACGCTGTTGTGCTGACGGAACTCTCCCTCGAAGCTCTACTGGATCGTGAGTTCATGGGACGTCACCGAGCTGAATGTGTGCAGATCGCGGAGGTGCCGTACGTTCGGTACTAGGATCGGTCGATCGTGAAGACATACGACTACATCAACCACGTTGTCACCAGCTTCCGCTTACGGTCTACGAGGGTACGTGGACGACACTCTCCCCTCTCGTTGCTATGCATCACCATGATCTTGCGTGTGCGTAGGATTTTTTTTGAAATTACTATGTTCCCCAACAGTAATGCATTAAGTAAGATGACATGATGTAGAGGAATTAACTCAAGCAATATGATGAAAACCCCATCGTTTTATCCTCGATGGCAACAATGCGATACGTGCCTTGCTGCCCCTACTGTCACTGTCACTGGGACTCTCGCAACCCATCATCTACTAACTACTCCACAATGCATTCCCTTAGGCCCAAATATGGTGAAGTCTCATGTAGTCGACGTTCACATGACACCACTAAGGGAATCACAACATACATACCATCAAAATATCGAACACATATAAAATTCACATGATTACTTGCAACAAGATTTCTCCCGTGACCTCAAGAACAAAAGTAACTACTCACAAATGATAATCATGCTCAAGATCAGAGGGGTATTAAATAGCATAATGGATCTGAACATATATTCTTCCACCAAATTAACCATATAGTAATCAGCTACAAGATGTAATCAACACTACTAGTCACCCACAAGCACTAATCTATAGTTTCGGTACAAAGATTGAACACAAGAGATGAATTAGGGTTTGAGAGGAGATGATGCTGTTGAAGATGTTGATGAAGATTGCCCTTGCCAAGGTGGGAGAGTTGTTGGTGATGATGATGACGATGATTTCCCCGCCGGGAGGGAAGTTCCCCCGGCGAATCGCTCCACCGGAGGGCAAAAGTGCTCCTGCCCAAGTTCCGCCTCGAGATGGCGGCGCTCCGTCCCGATCCTTACCTTATTTTTTCTAGGTCAAAATGGCTTATATACCAGAAGATGGGCACCGGAGGTGGGCTGGGCTAAGCACAACCCATCAGGGCGCGCCTGGGGGGCCTGGCGCGCCCTGGTGTCTTGTGCTCACCAGGTGGCCACCTCCAGTAGTTTTTTGCTCCATTATTTCTTACTTATTCCATAAAAATTCCTCATGAAGTTTCAGCTCATTTGGAATTGTGCAGAATAGGTGGCCTGGCGTAGCTTTTTCAGGTTCAGATTTTCAGCTGCCGGAATTCTCCCTCTTTGTGTGAACTTTGCATATTATGAGAGTAAAGACATCAGAATTACAATAAAAACATTATTATGCATAAAAATACTATAAGTAACAATAGGTAAACATGATGCAAAATGGACGTATCAGTCCCTTTTATGGTAGCGAAAATGGTGCCGCTTCTCCCTCTTCGGTCTTGAAATCGAGCTGAGACTGCACACCATGAAGACCAGCTAGATGGTAGCTGTGGCTTGAATGTGCAAGGTTGCTAGAGGAGTTCATCCACCAATACTTTGGCTTGACCAGCTCCCAACGAACATGTAGAGCTGGATCTCCCCCTCTGGCAGGATCTGGCGCCCAGTTGCAACAGCAGGCATGAGCGCGCACGCATGACATTGTTGGAGCTCTCACGACGGCGTAGGCATATATACTTTTAGCCTACGCGTAGGCATATATGCGACGCGTAGGCATACATGACAAACAGTCACAAAACTATTTTCTCTGCATATATACTTTTAGCCTACACGTCATGGCTTGATACCAACTCTACCTTCTATATCCAACAAGCTGACTTGCCGACTCTGGTCTCTATGTACTACTACTCACTATATATATGCAACTAATATAAATTACAACCCTTTCCGCGAGACAAAGTTATACGGACACAAGTGCAACCTGCAAAATCATGGCGGGAGGCCATTTTATTTCAGATATGCTAAATGCCACGGCCGTGTACAGGTTCTCTCCTCGCCCGTTAGCTTAGCCGTTCACCCTTCAAATAATCCTCTTATCTCCCCTTCCAGTTGCTCAACAGTATAGTAGTACTTCTTCTGTTTCTTCTCTCCCACAATTTGTCGCCTTAATAATGAAAAAGGCGCCCCTAAAAGTCGTTTCCCCTTTCCCTGCAGAGCAGACAAGGACACCTCATACGGTGGAACAATGAAATCCACGATCTCCTGCCGCATTTGATACCTGAGTTCCGCTGTGACCTTCCATGTCATCTGGCGATTACAGGTGGCAAGAAATTCAGCATTAAACTCCTCCAAGTTTAGACGGTTCAGAGGAGCCCAGCACTCGTCCAAGTAGCTCTTTTTGTACCGCTCGATCATTGAAGCGAGCCTACTTGCCAGTTCGTCACTCGCAAAAGATGCACTTTGACGCCGCACCATTTGCAGAACATCAAATGTGTTATTCAGGAGGAATATGCATTTCCCACCTTTTTCACTTTGGCGGATCAATTCTGCATCTTTCTCGAGCTTGGATTCCCAACGATCAACCAAGTGGGAGTAAGGGTAAATAGCCAGGGCTTGTATGAGAAGGTCATTTGCTGGATGAATTGTTGATTCGTCGCTGCTACGGATGTCCAGGACTATTCGTCCCCAATCATTCACCATCATCTGAGCTGGCCTGTTCAAAGGCAGGTCCGCCGTACTGTTAAGATAAGAACAATATATGATCAGATGATTGAAATTGCGTAATTGTAGTACTAATACTTGTTGGGGGGTGGGGGGGGGGGATAATCAGTTCGCCCTTATGACAAGATTTTTGCATGATGAGGAAGAAATTAGTAGGCCTCCCGCATCTACTGATATCCGTAGCAATATTGGGGCGGCACGGCGACGCGAGCACGAGTGGCAGGCTGCGAGGCGAGCAGCGGCCGCGGCGAGAGGCGCGCTGTACGACGAGCCGAGCACGCGCGTACCGGTGGCGTAGTTGCTGGGCGCGGCGAGAGGCGTGCGGTACGGCGACGCGAGCACGCGCGGACTGGTGGCGTAGTTGCTCGGCGGCGAGAGGCGCGCCGTACGGCGAGGCGAGCATGCACGGAGCGATGCCGTAGTTGCTCGGCACGGCGAGATGCGCGCCGCACGGCGAGGCGAGCATGCGCGGGGCGCCGTAGTTGCTCGGCACGGCGAGATGCGCGCCGCACGGCGAGGCGAGCATGCGCGGGGCGATGCCGTAGTTGCTCGGCACGGCGAGATGCGCGCCGCACGGCGAGGCGAGCATGCGCGGGGCTATGCCGTAGTTGCTCGGCACGGCGAGATGCGCGCCGTACGGCGAGGCGAGCATGCGCGGGGCGATGCCGTAGTTGCTCGGCACGGCGAGATGCGCGCCGTACGGCGAGGCGAGCATGCGCGGGGCGATGCCGTAGTTGCTCGGCACGGCGAGATGCGCGCCGCACGGCGAGGCGAGCATGCGCGGGGCGATGCCGTAGTTGCTCGGCACGGCGAGATGCGCGCCGTACGGCGAGGCGAGCATGCGCGGGGCGATGCCGTAGTTGCTCGGCACGGCGAGATGCGCGCCGCACGGCGAGGCGAGCATGCGCGGGGCGATGCCGTAGTTGCTCGGCACGGCGAGATGCGCGCCGCACGGCGAGGCGAGCATGCGCGGGGCGATGCCGTAGTTGCTCGGCACGGCGAGATGCGCGCCGTACGGCGAGGCGAGCACGTTCAGCACGGCGATAGGTGCGGCAGTTGCGGACGCGCAACTATGGCATGCTGCGCGAGCGGCGACCCGGCAATCCTTTGCCGTCGCGGACGCGAATCTATGGTATGCTGGGCGTGCAGCGAACCGGCAAGCTACGGCTTTCGCGGACGCGCACCAGTGGCACCGCCGAGCACGTTCGCGGACGCGCACCAGTGGCACCGCCGAGCACGTTCTGAAGCGAGCGCAGCGCGACACGGTAAGGCACACAGGGGGCGGCATCCGACGCGGCGGCGTCAAGGGGCGACGCTCTCTCGACGCCGCGACTGTGCGGGGTTCTAGGCCAGGCTCGACGCGGACGGCGAAGAAGGGAGGCGCACAGACGAGGTGCCTACCGAGTGGAAACAACAAGGACACTGGTGATTTGATTCATGTGTACCTGAATATGGAACCGGCAACGGCATCGAGCGGTCCTCGGAACCTTCCATCCCCTGCCGCTTCCATTGGTTCAGCCGGGCCGGCTTGCTTCGCCGTCGTCGTGGATACCGCTGCTCGAACCGCTGTCGCCGGGGTTGCACTTGCAGCGCACGATCGGGGGGTGGGGGAGTTGCGGAGGACGGCGGCTTCGAATTTTGTTGGACGGAATTCTTGATGGGTTCTGGCGCGCGAGCTTTTTTCTATATAGGCTTGCAGATTAGCTGAAGCCGACGTTTGGACGACAGCGACCCAGAACGCGTCCGCGAGATCGGTTGTGTATCCCTGCATCGTGCATGAATCGTCCACGTTTGTGAAGTAGTTTCGTTGCAGCCCCTCCTGTGGCGCACCCATCCTCGAGAACACACCCCGACATTCATCATACATAAAAAATTGTTTATTACTCCGTATCGTAGACATTCAACTCAGAACATAGCTCCTAAACAAAAGGACAAATCATTGATACATGTGGATGGTGATAGTTTTTCTCTATTTACGGTGAGTGGATGGTTGTAGTTTAAATTGTGCGAATTATATTCCCTAAATTTCGAACGAAACATGTTTTTGATCAGTTTCTTTTTTCAAGAGGGTGCTTAGAATCTGTACTTACATCTCACAAAATAGTGTAATGTTCCCTTCGGCCTAAAAAACTTGTCCTATCTAGCATCAAGTCAGAGCATCTCCAACAGACGCCCTAAGGAGCCGCCCGCTAAAAAAAAATTACAGCGTCAAAATAGCGTTTTAACGCGGCGAATGACCGAGTATCTCCAGCAGACGTCCAAAAATATACGGCCCAGTTAGCAACAGTAGCATCTTCAAACAGGGGCACAAAATTACCCAGGCGTGCACGTACCTAGCTCGCCGCCCGTGGCCTGCTTGCTGCCATGGTCTGGGCATGCCACGCCGCCGTGGCTTGCTCGCCGTAGCCGCGCTCCGCCCTGCCGTGGCCTGCACGCCCCGCTGTGGTCGTGCCCGCGGCCGCGGCCCGCCCCGCCCCGCCACCGTCGTGGCCATGGCCGCGCCCACGCCCTGCCGCCTGTGGTCGTGGCCGCGGTTCGCCCCGTCGTGGCCGTGGCCGCGCCCGCGCCCAGCTCCGCCTCGTCGTGGTCGCGGCTCGCCCCACCCCGCCCCCATCGTGGCCGTGGCCGCGCCCACGCCCTGCCGCCCGTGGTCGTGGCCGCGTCCGCGTCCTTCCTCCCATGGCCGTGGCCGCGGCCCGCCACGCCCCGCCACCACCGTGGCCGTGGCTGCGCCTGCGCCCCGCCGTCGTGGCCGCGCCCGTGCCTGGGCTCGTCCCCGCCACCGCCGTGGCCGTGGCTGCGCCTGCGCCCCGCCGTCGTGGGCGCGCCCGTGCCTGGGCTCGTCCCCGCCCCCGCCGCTGTGGTCGTGGCCGCGGCCCGCCCTGCCGCGCCACCGCAGTGGCCATGGCCGCGCCCATGCCCTGCCGCCCCGCCATGGGCGTGACCGTGGCCGCGCGCGCGTCCCTCCGCCGTGGCCTCGCCCGCGCCTGGGCTCGTCCCCGCCCCGCCGCCGCCGTGGCTGTGGCTGCGCATGCGAGGAGGCCGGCGGCGGTCGCACGCGAGGAGGACGACGGCGGGCACACGCGAGGCGGCTAACGGCAGCTGCGGGCGCACGGGGCACATCCCACGTGCGTGAGAAGTTTAGCGCGCTGAAGCTCACGCGTCAAATATACGACTTGCGATCCAGTTTCGACCGGCGCGTTGAACACTTTTTACAGCGTGCTCTATTATGCAGCGTATGCTGGAGTGCTATTTTCAACTCCGCGCGCGCTGAACTTGTGATTTTTTTGGCGCGGCGCTAATATTGGGCGTCTGTTGGAATGCTCTTAGTGTTAGATACATTTATTTGAGGAACAAATTTGGGACCAGCTTTTCCGGACCGAGGAAGTACGTTGTACGTCCCTAAACTAGGATGCGCCACAGGCCGGGTTGCACGTGATCGGTCGCAATGGATACGCCCTATGTTGTGAGAACACTGCGGTCACCGCTTTATTCCACCTTCTCCTTTCCGGTTGCCTTTCCTGGGCAAACATCGCTATACAATATATAGTACAATAATCTCTTGCTAATCGTGCACCGAGGAATCGTTCCGGATTCTCTTTCTTGCTCCTTACCGTTTGGCTGACAAAGCAGGGTATAATAATCCAGATTTGTATATTGCTTATCCCACCTGCCGCGGGATGTGTACAGACTATGCTTTCGCCTCCCCACCTGGATTGGTGCATGGCAGGCAGGACACGTGGCGTGACACGAGAGCTGGAGCGGGCGTTGTTGACTTGCTGGGGTCAAGCGACAAACGGCTGGTGGAGGTGTTTCCTGTGGGTCCCCTGATATTGCCTTTTATTTTTTTTTCTCTAGAACCTGTTCGGTAACCATGGCAGGCAGAGAAATGAGAGTTTGCACAAGGGTATCTGTGGAGGGATTAGGCATTGGAAGTGAATTTTTACTCCCATTGTTTGTTTGCTATATGATAAGAATTAGAGTGGGATGAAACTCTGGTATATGTTGTTTATCCGGTTTTCTTTCATCTCAACGAAATGAAATCGTGGGCGCGCCCCTCAATTCAAAAAACAAAAACTCTGGTACATGCTGGAAAGTGAATTCTTACTCCCATTTCCTTGTTTGGCTCCCTCAACTCCCATTTTCCGTTCCACTTAAACTGACATTCCTTGCAATCAAACAATGAACTTTTAATCTACTCGCCCTCAACTTTCATTCTCATCTCTAATTACCATGAACTAAACACGTTGTTAGGGAAAGAAAAGAAAACCGTCCTACTCTCTCCCTGTTTTTCTTTTGCCTAGGGCTCTCGCCCGGTTAATTGTGGAATGCTATCGAGCTGTCGAGGGGTCTCGCGATAGGTGGAGTCGAAGAATGTGTCACAAAATACAACACCTTGTAGGTTTAGCGTTACTCTAAGAATAAAGCACAAACGGGTAATCTATACAATTGATTTGCAGAGAAGCTTAGATTACAGCACCGCCAAGCAATAATCTATGGCTATCCCCTACCTCACTCCCGGTCTCAATCCCACATGTGTCAAATCCTCCCGTGAAAAAAAGCATCGAACACTACCTCGAATGTGACACTATGGAGGAAAGGAAACAAAGATCCTTCACCGCAAGAAGATCATCGACTCACCATCCCGCCCTCGATGTGGGGCCGCGCCAGAGGGCCGTGCTCTTCTCTTCTTCAACTGCCCGACAGCTCGCTCCATTTGGGATGCCATTGGTTTTCTCCCTTGCTCATCCCCCATTGCAGCGCTTTGGTCTTCCCCTACTCATGTAGGACTCCCTGAGTCCATTTGGCCTATCATGGTGTTGGTTATCACTTGGAAGATTTGGGATGCTCGTAATGCTAAAACTTTTAGGAATGTTGATACCCCTCCGATTGATGTACTTAAGGGGATCATTTCAGATCTCACCCTCTGGACTCACCGCCTCAAAAAGGCGGAAGACAAAGTTCATGCCGGCTTGTGGCGGGACTTCCTTTCTTCTCGCCTGTTCTAGCTTGTACCACTCTTTATTTGAAATATATTCAGGTGGGGAGTCGTCCCCCCCCCCCCCCCCCGTGACAATTTCAGAAAAAGGATCAGATGGTTTGTGACCTCTGGACCACTTTGATGTAAGCCTCCGACACCCACGGTCCACACAAAAACCTAACATGGAGCCTCAAGTTTCTCACTCCACCCCTCGTTGTTACTTTGTATTTGTGTAGTCCGAGACCTTCGTCACCATTGTACCACCCACTTCGCCGCCCAGACCCTGTCGGACCTGCGCCACTCTACCTAGGCGCCAGCCCCGACTTGCATACGCATCACTTTTCCATCCCTGGTCCGATCGCTCCTAAACAGTGCCATCTATGGAGGTCAGCACGCCAGGCAAGTGTTTGGCCGAATGTCATAGCCAAATTTATTACTTTCTCCAATCCATATTACTTGTCACTCAAATGAATGTATTTAGAACTAAAATAAGTCTAGATACATCCGTTTCAACGACGGGTAATATGGATCGGATGGAGTAACATTTTTCTTGTATACTGTGAAGCAAAATGTTGGATTCAAATGTGGAGTACTTCTACGCTGAGTTCATTGATATGTCCTCGTCAAATGAGGACGAAGATGAGGATGAAACGTCGATGATGCATGTGGTTATTGAAAAATCCAAGCATAGAGATCAACAAATGGATAATGAGTGATGAAACGGAATAGGAACGGGGTCGTATGATGCTGATGGACAGATACTTTGTCCCCACGTGCTATTCGGGTCCTATTTTTGCCGTCGATTCAGGATGAAGCGAACTGCGTTTGATTACCTCTACAATGGTGTTCGGGCCTGTGATAACTACTTCATCTCAAAGAAGAATGTTATTGGAGCATTGGATTCTCTAGTTACCATAAGTGCACAGCTACATTAAGGATGCTTGACTATGGCACGACCACAGATTCGTGGGACGACTACTTTTGGATAAACGAAAGCACATGTCTCAAAGTCATGTGGTCAAGGTGAATGGACAGATGTACTTGAGAGAACCAACCATCTATGACACCACATGACTCATGGCACTGTCAAAAGCAAGAGGGTGGCCATGTATGCACGGGCCCTTGGATTGCATGCACTTGCAAAGGAAATTTCCCATATGCTGTACAAAGACAATATCAAGGTCATTATAAGAAGCCCACAATGATTTTTTAAGTAGTTGCATCACAAGACTTCTGGATTTGGCACTCTTTTTTTGGGATGTCCGAATCTCACAATGACATCAACATGTTGGAATGGTCTCCATTGTTTGCAAGGTTGTGTGTAGGAAAAGATCCTATGCAACTATACCATTAATGGTCATGACTACAACATGGGCTATTATCTTTGTGATGATATATCCTTAGTGGGCGACCTTCATCAATACTATCTCTGGTCCAAGTGGTGAGAAAAGATCTCACTTTATCTGACGACAAGAAGGAGCTAGAAAGCACGTGGAGAGGGAATCTCGAGTGCAATAAAACCGTTTTGCAGTCATTTGAGGACCTAAAGAAATATGGGATGTAGAGACATTGTGGGAGGCAATGACAGCTTGTGTGTTCATGCACAAAATGATTGTGCGGGATAAGGGTGACGGAGTTCGCACGGTCTGAAAATTGAGCAAATGGTTGATCCAATCCAACTTCCATAGTAGAATCCGGAGACGTTTGACGAATTTATCCAAATGCATTCTTCATCGAGCAACTCATGAGCAACTTTAAAACAATCCGGTTGAGCATTTGTGGGCGCTTCCAGGGGAGAACCAAAAAATATGGCCAAATAAGTTGAATAAATTTGAACTATTTTATTGCAATACTTCATATTTGGACTGTAATATTTATATCTGAATTATTGTTGCATTGGGATATTTGCACATCATGATTACTAATGAATGATGATATTTATCTTTTAATTATTTTGAGTGCTTTGGATAAAGAAAAACAGAGATAACCATTTGGTACACTGGGTTGGATGTCGCCCCCTATCCGTTGTTCGCACACATGTCCGTGAATGTTTAATGTGTATTATTTAATGCACTGCGTTGGAGATGCTCTAAGAGTGTCTACAACTAGGGCGTCTACAATTGGACTTGGCAAATCCAGCCTCCTATATAAGTTTGTGGAGGTGTTCGTGTGAGTTCGCGGACAGCGCCAGTCCGCCACTCAAATATCCTCATCCGCAACCATAACACTCACTTAAAAACCGCATCCTCAAATCTATGTGAACACATGGACGTCAATTATTACACACAAATAATGAATACTACACATACATGTAAAAATTATTCATACATAACGATACATAGTTCAAACATAAAATTTGTTCAGAGTGCAATGAAACATAAATACATAGTTCATTGATTTCCAGCATAGATTCTCATATGTGGACGAGCGCGCGGGGATGGTGGGCGAATCTGGACGATTGCCTTGACTTTTCGCCTGACAGTGTGGCCCAGGCGTGTTTTCCCTTTCGTCGGAGCCCCCGAGCGCCCCCCCAGCGCACTGGGTTCGTCCTGGGATCGTCGGGCCAAAAAACGGGCCAAGCCGGCGGATTTCGACGTCTTGGGGGCACGATTGGGGTTTTTTTCGGCGCCGGCGCGGAAAAAGGCATCCTGGGGGGCCTGTTGGGGGCGCGGCTGGAGGTGCTCTTATAGATGCTCTAAGGCCAACTCCACCGCACGACCCCATCCTGTCCGTCCCTGTCCGTTTGGGGTAAAAGGGACAAACGAGGCGGCCCGGCACGCGACGGCTCGGACCCATCTGGTCCGTTTTGTGTCTGCGCCGACCCATTTCGAGCGCAAACATGCGTCGGGCTTGGGTCGCGGCGAACAGCAAACGGACGTGCGCTCGTCCGCGTCGGGGCCGCGTGGCAGGCGGCCACCTACCTCCCACCCGCCAATATCAATGTGCATGCGCGGCCGGGCCCACCTGTCATCCGCCCAGGGAAACGTCGCGGTCGTTCTTAAATGCGGAAGCCGTGGACCAGTCGTCATCCACACTTCCCACTTCGGCCCCTCTCTGCCCCCTCGAAAGCCGACACTCCCTAAACCCTAGCCGTTCCCCGTCCTCGAACTCGCTGGCCGGCCGCAGCCATGGGGCTATGGAACTACGGCCGCAAGGGGAAGCACGACCGCGAGGCCGACTCCTCCTCGGGACGCCGTCGCGGCTCCGTGAAGAAGGAGGAGCCCGCATCACCGCCGTGCACCTCCCGTCGAGCCCCCGCGCCGGCCCCCTTCACCATCGCCCCTAGGCCCGCCGGTGAGCGCGACCGGCAGTACCTCAGCGCCGATGTGTGCCGGCGCTACTGGGAGACGAGAACGTCGGTCCCGTGGAGCGACGTCCACCTCCCCAACAATTGGCACCTCTCCGCCGACTGGGTCCCGATCCCGCCGGTGCCGACGAGCGGCCGTGCACGCCGCGATGAGATCGAGCGCCGCCGCCGCCTCCTCCCCGACGACCTCTACTTCGACGATAGGTACGCCCCCGATTCCGGCCTCTGAGACACCTGGCTCCAGGATGAGCACGACACGCGGCGCTCGTCCTACTTCGCCAGCACGGTGTCGGGGCCGCAGCGGCCACGTCGGGAGGTGCGCGGGTGTACGCGGGTGCGCGGCCTCACGCCCATGCCGTCGCCTTCCCCGTCTCCGTCACCACCTCCACCTCCTCGTATGACCGCGGAGGAGGAGGCCCGGCTCATGCAGCGTCTCATGGAGGACTCCATGAACACGCACGATGAGCGCCAATGGTCGGGCCTCGAGGAGACGATGGCCCTCTCTGCGGCCGGCGACGTCGCCATCCCCGAGCTGGATATGGTGGCGGCGGAGGAGCCGACGGAGGACGCGTCGGTGGTGGACCAGCACTGGAGCTGGTCATGCACGGCTCCGGAGATGGCCGACGCCGTGGGGGCATGAACTGGTGCCCCACGCCGCCGCGGTCACAGGAGCGGGAGGCCTCGCCACGGGAGGAGGTGGTGCAGGCACCTCCGGCCTTCCAGCCCGCCCCAGTGTACCATGCGTCGCCGCCCCACCTCTGAACGCTGTCGGTCTACGTCGACCTCGTCAGCTACGACGACGACACCGGCGGTCACTGAAGACGGCGACGGCCACGGCATCGACGGGCGTGGCAGGAGCGCGCAGGCGGCGTTTTTTATTTTGTTTTTATGTTAATTATGGCACTGGGCCGTTAAGTGAACTGTTAAACTGGGCTGTTTTGTGGCCATGAGCCCTAACTAATGTTTTATGTTTTTTTAACTGCGTTTATTTATTTATTTAGTCATTTTATTTACATTTTTCTGTTTTTTTTTAATCACGTCCAACGCGGACATGATTTAGGGTGCGTCCGCGCGGTGGACACACGCACGACCCAATGGACAAGAGCGGACACGGTCGAACCATTGCCACCCCAAAAAGACAAAATCCGGTTAAACCGGACATCTGTTTAGGGTTGTGCGGTGGAGTTGGCCAATGGACCCAACCACTACACCCTGAAGCAGCTGCTCCGAAAAGAGCAGATTCAGGTTCTGAGGAGCAACAGTGACAACGGCGCCGGCGAGATACTCGAGTGTCATTGAGATGCGGCGGGCGGACAGCAACAATCAGACATGTGATCGTTGGCGCTGCCATGTTTGCCGGGCCGAGCAGAAGCTGTGAAGCCGGCTGATGCACGTCAGAATCTCTGTCGACGTCATGTCGTACACCCCATCGAGTTTCTTTTGTCCCCTCCTGAGATTTCGTTATCTGCTCCGCCTCTCCGGATTAGTTTTTATTTAACTGATGAAAAGCACGGTCGCAGTCGCAGCCGGCCTAGCGCGCCAACGTGGCAACGCCCAAGCGAATGGCCCACGCACCCACTAACTATGAATCGTTATCAGTACTCCGTCACATAATACCACGTACGTGTTTCGTAAGAAATAAACATTATACCACGTACGTGGTAATAATATAGGAGTAATTTGTTGGGGACGCTGAACGAATAACGATGGCGTGGTACTTTCCTGCTAAATACTTAGGTATCTCCACCCGCAAAAAAAATAAAAAAATACTTAGGTATCTCCAACACTAACCCGCGAACATACTCAGCATTCGTCCGTGAATAGAAGGGCAGTCCGCAGATACTGATGTGGAAGCTGGTCATCCAATGTTATTTTGTATATGTCCGTCAGTAAAGCGTAATTTAAAATTCAAATAAAAGTCTGACCCATAGCGTGCACCGAATCACAACAGCACCAGATCACATGTCCGATCACATCCAAAAAGCGAAAAGTATGCTTAAGTTTTACATGGCTGATGACAAAAAAAACATATCCATCCGGCAGTCCGTGCAAAAAAAAGAGAATCTTTGCTCTGCCAGATCGGCAATCCTAGGCCTCCTCCACGCTCAAGGTGTCGCCGCCGCTGCATATGCAGCCTCTGGCTCCGCCTTCTCCTCCTCCTCCTTGTCCGCCGCCTTCAACTCATCTTTCTGCCGCTGCAACATCTTGTAGCGAACGGCTTGCACGATCATTTTTTGCATGGGCATCCAAAGACTCCACCTTCAAGGACAACATCTTGGTGTCCTCCATATCGGCTGTGATCTTTACCTTGTTTTCTTCGAGCATCGCCTTCTTCTCCTCAAACATGGTCTTCTTCTCTTCGGTCAAGGCCCTCTTCTCCTTGAGTGCCAGCTTATTCTCGGTCGCCTCCATCAACAGTTTGAACCTCTTCGTCTTTTTTTTTCTCCTTGATGTCAGACCGCTTGACGTATGCCTCCTTCTTCTTCGAAAAGATGTCCTCAAACTTCTCCGTCAACTTGGCAGCCGCACCTTGCGCTTCACCCGCTCCTTCTCTCACTTTTATCCCCGGAATCATCTTCTAATCTTCTTGGGCGGTTCTTTTATTGGGTCGGTTGGATCCCTGGTTTCTTCCTCGGTGGCTTGGGCAGTGGTATTGGCTATGAAAAAGGTTTCACTTTGCCCATTCAACTTCAACCAACAATGCATGATGTTGAAGTTTTTCTTCTGCAAATTCTTGAACACCGTACATGCACGAGATGACTACAAAATAAAACATTGTCAAGACCTATGCATACGTATTCGGCTAGTGACCAACAAAAACTATGCATATCCGGCTAGTGATCAGCAATACAATGAATATCCAGTTAGTGATCAATAATATTATGCATATTTGGCTAGTGATCAACAATACAATGCATATCCAGCTAGTGATCAACAAAACTATGCACATCCGGCCAAATGAACTTACTTGCTCATGGATTTGCGCATCGCTAGGCTACCGTGCGATGAGATGCTTCAAGTGGCCGCAATACTTTGAGACGGCCTCTTGGATGGTGTACCATCGATTGTTGAGGGATTTTGATTTTTTGCGGATGGCCGCATCGGAGTAGGACGTGAAATGCTTGTGTTCATGAAACCACATGTGAATGTTGTTCCAAAATATTATGCTCTTTTTCTTCGTGCCATAGATCAGATCGAGGCTAGTGGCCAACCATGAATCGCACAACAGTTCGTCCTCCCGCACGTTGAAGCTCGACCGCTTGTTTACTGCGTGCAGGCTGGGTCCATGTTGATCGGTGCTGCTTCTCTCCTTGGTTTACCGGCCATGGGCCCGGTGATGAAACTGCAAGGATTGGCTGCAGCGAGGCTTGAGATCCAGAGAGAAGGAAAGGCGTGTCTCGGCCGTTACAACGCCAATCACAAGAATTGATAGTAATGGTCGAAAGGCGTATATGCACACGCTTGTGCATATTTTAGAAGGAAAAAAGACGTGTATTGGCGCCCCAAAACAGTACTAGCAGTACTTCCTAAATAGCCGTGATTTGATTAACCAATGGCTTGACGATTCACGTTGGTGGAGAGATTCCAATCTGAGAGTTGTTTTTTAACTCAATTATTTGCATATATATTGGCAGTGAGGCAGACGCACGCGTGTGACGGTTTGATCTGGACTTAAGATAATCCTCCTTTGGAAGGATTAGATCATTTGCTGGTTGGAAGGTACTCCGCTACTCTGGAACGAGAATCGGCAGCTATTTGCTATTGGGGTGCCAAGTGGTTCTTTGGGAGTATTACATCTACATGTAAACTAAATCGAACTCTTGTGCGGCCAAGGTAGAAATTGGAAGAAATTCCGGCTGTTTCACGCCAAAAATGTTGCATTAAAATGTGTAGTAGCTCCTGACTGCGACAGCGCACCAACCTGTCGTTTGTCCGTGGAGCACCCGCGCACACCGGCTGGCGGTGAAAGTTGACATTAGGGCTTAAGTTGCCCCCTTATCAGCTCAACGGCTTATAGAACAGAGCACGCTACACACACGACAAAATCTGGATGATTTTCACACGATGCAGCACATCAAGCCGTTCATGTGTAGTGTAGGGCAAAACTAGCTTTCACCGTTCAATCCTCCATAGTCCACAGTTTATCCACATCAAGTCGTCTGCATATTAGTGGACCTAATTAATCAGGCTTGTATGAAAGTTGATTATCAGAGCATTTACTGCTCAGTCATATCCGACCGCGAGCACCTAAAACATTGGATATATCAGACTAAATGTTCAGTATATGTATTGTGCATATCTGTGTATTGGGCCCACCTTCTAGTTGCCTTGTATAGTTGAGGTCGTGGCCCACTCCTGTACATCTTATACACGTGCGTTTGCATCTGAGGAATACAACATGTAATTCCCACAGCTTACATGGTATCAGTTTCCGGGTTCTAAACTCTAGTATTCCGCCGCCGCCGCGCGCCTCCTCCGCGCCGCCGCCTATCCCGACACCCACCCGCACTGCTCACATCTCCAGAAGCCACATCGCTCGACCCGATCGCCCACGCCCGCATCGCTCGACGCCCGCCAACCCGCACCGCTGCCATCCCGCGTCGCTGCCATCACGCATCGCCAGAAGCCCACGCCTGCATCGCCCGACGCCTGTGTTCCTCCGCTGCCATTTCTTCACAATGCGGGCACAGATGGCTTCCTCCTCTGCTGTTGCCCGCGCCACCACATCAGCCGCCTCCGCCGCCACCATTTCAGCCGCGATGCGGGCCTCAGCGGCCCTTATCCTCTCCTTCCCATGGCGGGTTGCCTGTTTCCGGTGGGACTCATAGTCTGCCCGGCTGGTGATGGGGAAGGAGAGATTTTCCGGCTGTCGGGACCACAATGATCCAGCCCTAGAGGACCCGAGCACCCGTTGAGTCAACGTTATGGAGTCACGCCGGACATATCTGTCGGTCGGCCGGGTGCTGTCCTCCCGGGAGCAGTGGAGTGCAATGCGGACCACCATTGCCTCCTGCAACCCGCACGGGATGACACGCTAGTCGCCGGATCCCGACTGGTCGGAGTCAGATCTGCTGCCCGCCATGCCGGAGACGACCGGAAATCACCGGAGATGAGCTCAGGTGGCGGAGGGAGTGGAGGGGGAGGAGTGTGAAGTGACTAGGGTTCGGCCCGGCGATCGGATGAGAACAAATATAGGTTCAGGTGGGCAAGAGTGGAGCGGGTCTGACGTGGTGGGCATGCCATATTCAATTCGCCCCATATTTGGGTTGGATATGAGGCGTCCATCTAAATTGAATTTTCGTGATCAGTCAGCGATCGGGCGGACCACACGGACGAGGAGGGTTTGAGACGCCCGGCTGTAGATGCTGCTAATGCATGTCGTAAGCAATTCACAACCCTCAACAGGTACGTGCTAGTTTCTCACCCTTGCTTACCGATGAAGGCTACCTCCTCCGAGTTAAATCGTTAGATTGTTCTTCTCACACATTAACAAAAGATAAAGCGTGAGGTTTCAAAATCAATCCTAGATGGGTATGATATGTGAAATGTAATCGTCAGAACAAACAAACGAGAGTTCCCGGAAAATAAACAAAGCTTGAGGCATGTGCGTCCGTCGACGTTGACTCTTGCCATCTCGACCGATTCGGTTTTCGACTAGCTAGAGAGGCTTTGCCTAGTCCCTCCCCTATTGGTTGCCGCGTCAGATGCTACGGCGACGAGTCGTCTCGTCAAATCTCATAATCAACAAGTTGTCTCGGACCAAATGTAATCAATGAACTAAATTCGGTGGTGCTCCATTAGAATGCTTGCCAGGGAAGCTTTCTATAGGAAGCTGGTCTGCATAGCCTCTTCTGTAAAGGAATTTGGTTTTTGATTCACAAACGAGTAAAACAACAGTACTAACCGGCTGCCATACATAAAAAGAAAAATCTGAATTTGTACTAGCAGCCTTTTCTTCTCTTTATTAAGTTGGGATTTTTTATTTTTTGGTACTAAGCTGAGTGGGAGATGAAAGTGACCACTGGCATCCGGTGACTTGACCAACTGAGGCTGCCGACCGAGATTTGGGACGCATTTGGCCGAAGAAAGAAGTCCAACGACGGGCACGCCGCGACCGTTATCATTAGATTAGAAAAAAAGGACAAGAAAAGGAAACAACTCGGAAGTCGCAGTGTGGCATGCATGGCGTTTACCGTTGGGATCCAAAGAGGATCTTGACAAAGTTCGCCGTTGCCGCCGTCTACACTCTGCAGGTCCTTCCCGCCGGCGGGCCGGGAGACACCACTCGGACAAGGGCTGCTTCTGCGAGGACGGCAACAAAGCACGCCGGGCTTAACGGAACCATCGCTGGTGTGGTGTGAATGAACCTAATCATTCAGGGATCAAGGGAAGCCACATTTTTTTCTCCTCTACTTATTAGGTTCCCTGAATGAGGCCTACTCGAGCCAAGCTTCTGTGATTCTCCAATTTCGGTGCATCATACTACAATTTGCATCGCCTGCCGGTGACTTGACACTAGTTTAGCAACATGGGAGAGCTCCAATTCCCTGTCACCATCAGGTTGCTCACTGCACAAACGATAGCACCGCATATAGCATTGACAAGTAGCCTTAAGACGTCTACGGCTCCAAGCGTCGCTGACATGTAGTAATATCTCCGAATTGTTTGCTTCTCTTTATAGGCGTGTGCTTTATGGTGCTAGCTAGTCAAATCTCCTTTCTAGCTCTTGTTCTTTCTAGACTGGCCACCAACTTGTTTATCGGTACGCGCTTTCCGGTACTAGAAACAAGATACGTTTTTTTTAACATCAGTACAGACAGCTCTCTCTGGCGCCGCGCATCACCAAGCAAACAGCCGTGTCGTAGGTGTTCCAATCATAAGTGCAGGAGGGCCAGGTTGCTGATTATCCCCCTCGAAACATGAAAGAAAATTTGTTGATGGGTAAACACCGTGTCCTTGGATCCCCTCCTCCCCCTCGGCCCTCGCGTCGCCCCCCTGGGCGACTCGGGGGCGACTAGGGTTCCGCGGCCGCCGCCACCCCCCTCCACTCCCTTCATCCCCTCGCCGCTACCGGAGACGGCCGCCGGGAAGCCTGCGCGGGCGCCGGTGAAGGTGGCGGCGGGGATCTCGGCGCTCCATCCCCTCTCGGAGGCCTGCGGTTCCTGGGGCGGCGGCCCCAACCGGCGAGGCGGCGCCGTCGGGCGGTGGGCGGCGTTCGCAGGGGAGCTGGCCAGCGTGCCTGGCCGCACGGGCGGCGGGTGGTTGGTGGATCCGGCCGCGGCGCGAATTTCTACGTCAGATCTGGAGGTTCGCAATCCCTTCCCGGCTACCTCTCTCTCGCCGTCGGCGGTGGCTAGTGATATGCTCTCTGGCCCTGGCGTCGGTGCGAGTTGGTGGCCAGCTAGGGGACCGGGGGAAACCTTGGCCGGTCCGGCCGGTCCGGCGGCGGCAACGCCCAAGGGCGCTGCTTTCCTCCATGGAAGCGCAGCCGAGGTCCCCTGCTTCCACCCCGACCCACCCTGCCCGGGTGAAAACCTTATATCCTCTCGGATTTGGCGGCGGCGGCGCCTTGCGCGTCGTGACCTTGCTGGAGGCGCCGTTAGGGAGGCGGGTTGCGGTCGGGAGGCGCTGCAGGTGAGGGATGAAGCTGCCTCCTCTTCATCATTCGTTTCCACGAAGCGTATTTCCACCTAGCTGGGCATGGACCGTGGCGGAGCGGCCGGCTAGGGATATCCCAAATCGAAGTGGCCGCACTATGTCCACCTTCCGATGTGAGGGCGGCATTCTTCGAGCTCTAGGGTGAGCTCCTCGAAATCCCGACGGTGCGGCGCCTACCAGACATGGCGAGGGGGTAGGGTCCCTCTTCGGTGGTTGAGATGGAAGATGTTGTTCCCCTTCCTCTCTAGGTGTTCCTGGAGCATGGCCATCTTTTGAAGGTCGGATATGCCTTGCTTTGCTGCTCTGTTTTTCCTCATTTGATCCTAGCGTGGGAGTGCTCGGCCTTTGCTAGCTGTAATCTTAATTTCCTTTGCATTAGCTGCTTGTGGAGGCTGTAGTTAGCGTTTCAGTCCAGTGTTCCCATTGTATCGTTCTGACCGATGTAATTTGGTTGTTTGCTGTAACTCCTGGCCGGTTGATGGCTTTGTTAATTCAAAGCCGGGCTCTTCGCGAGCCTTCGTTTTAAAAAAAAACACCGTGTCCCGAGTCCAATGTTCCCCATCGATCCAAGGTCCATAATTCGGGACCCCCTACCCGAGATCCGCCGGTTTTGACACCGACTCCAAGGAGATGGCGCTCACGTTTATGAGTGTGGACAAGAACAACATGTCACCGGAGAGGAGGGCTTGGTTCGCGAACCGGCAGAAGAAAATGTTCGCTCGCGACGGCTTGAACTAGGTAAGACCATGACCACGACCACGATGGCTGTCTATTTTGAAGGCTGGCTGCATGAACTTGTGTGTACTATGGCCATTTAGCTATACCATTTGTTCTTTTCTTATTTTGCATGCACAGCGGACGAGATGTGGTCGTTTGTTGGACGTACGACCGGCGCATCCACAAATCCGGATGAACATGGCCACATTGCCTCGCCAAACAAACGAAACATACGTCCGTTTAAGCTCGCGCGTTGGAGTTGGCTTAAAACAAAGAAGCGAAGAAAATTCTGAATGGGGAAAGATTCTTTCTCACCCACACGCACCCGCCACATGTACAACAGACGAGGCACAGGCGCACACCGTCAGATATACGTTGCGTCCCCATCATCAGTTCGGGTCGGCGGCTTTGCCTACTCCCTCGCCTATTGGTTCCGTAGTCATCGCTCGATACGAGTAGTAGTTTATGCAGCGATCTGGCGTGGCGGACGAGTGGCCACGCACGGTAGGCCTCTTTCCTTCCGGAGCGGCGAGCGGCTTGCCAGCCAGCAGGCGTCGGGTTCTGTCAAATGAGTTGATGACCTGGAGCGGGGAGGAGCACGCTTCGGATTTCAACACGGGCGATGTGTGTATCCTATATTATACCCTGGGCCACTTGGACGAGATAAATCTTGCTGTCTGGTCGTTGATGGTGGCGCCCATGGGTGGCCTCACAGCCTTGTCTACTTGTTTGTGCTCTGTTTCTTTTGTTCGCTTTCATCCAGCTAAACTTGTTGTTTTCACTTCATAAAATGTCAAGGATTGGACCGGTTGGGTTGAGGGCCAACGAGAGAAGTAAAAAAGAACGGTGGTGCCGCACCCTTGTATT
The DNA here is from genome assembly GCA_963921465.1 of Triticum timopheevii. NCBI lineage: Eukaryota > Viridiplantae > Streptophyta > Magnoliopsida > Poales > Poaceae > Triticum > Triticum timopheevii. The sequence goes on along the minus strand of OY997264.1, from coordinate 19,237,571 downwards.
TCAATCCAGCAGTCCGGGTGAAAGCAATCGAAATTTTAAACAAGCCCGATCTACATGTGATCGCATTTTATTTTGAGGTACGCAATTAATCTTGAATACTACTCGTAAAGAAGCGATGTAAACAACTCGATTCCAAAACATCCCATAAAACTGAGAATTCATTAAATATAAACTTGAATTGATCCAAATTAAACGTGTGTGTTGCTATGACAACATTTATCCACGATACCACGGATAGCGATTGTCACTGGTTGGTGTCAATCTGTTATCCATGTTATTACTGGCGGTGGTGGATTTCTGTAGGCATCTCTACCTTTTCCTTTTTTTTCTATATCTTTCCTACTACGTAGTACTACGTTGAACCGATCGAAATTTCGTTGATTTCGCTGTCGTTGCGGAAGAAGCCTGGTCGCCGGAGGTATCGCGGCCTCGCACCCAAGGAAAGGATCGCTCCATAAGGCTGCGTTCGGTTGGCATGATTTTGAAGGGGTTTGGCAGGGATTAAATCCCATACAAGTCAAATCCACACCAAATCCACTCCAATCCTCTTGAGACAGGGTGTAACCGAACAAAGCCTAAAGTAGGTGACGTGAGATTGCACGGCTCGTCGCCGTAGCCTCTGATGACATGAGCCAATAGGCAACGCGCGGCGCTAAACCAATGTTGGAGATGCTCTAAATTTGGGGCGTCGGATAAACATCTTCAACAGCCGCGCAAACGCGCGGCGCGCTAAAAAATAGTTTGTCGCATGCCCATCGTCAGGTTTGGCGCGGCGCACAGCGCTGGCCCCATCAGCCGCGCTAAAATGCAGCGTGTGCAAGTCCATATTTGTTGCATTTTGGACACAGAATAAATTTCACATAGATATAAAAAAGATACAAATATATTTTACATAGTTAAAACGATACACATAGATAAAACAAGTTCATAGCATAGATAGATAAAACCGAACTATGGTGCAACTACATAAAATTAAACTACTGTGCAACTAGATAAAACTACGGTGCAGTAAGAACTACTACGAGTCCTCATCATCATCTTCATCCTCGGAGGTGTTGTGCGAGGTATCGATCCATATGTCCTCCCAACATTCATCGTCTGACGTGAAGATCTACCTCCCACCTGCTTCAACGATATCGCCAATGCCTTCCACCGACGCCGGTCCGCCCGTTCCGCGCGGCGCCTTGCCGTCCTCTCCGCCCAGTAGGCGCGCTCGTTGGCGACGTCCTCCGGGTGGCGCCGGCGCCACTCCGCCATGGCTCGCTCGTCCTCCTCGGCGACGAGGAGGCCGCGCTGCAGCCGAACATGGTTCGCACGGTCCTGGTCCGTGATCAGACGAGGCGGAGGGGCGACGGCCTGCGCCTGTTCGCGTGTGTGGACGTTCCGGAAGTTCATCTGCGACGGGGGCTTCTCTAGGCGCCACGCCGCCGCGTCGTACGCGCGGGCCGCCTCATGTGTGGTCCGAAACGAGCTGAGGCCGAGCCGGACGTTGCCGGACCGGATCTCGGCGGAGTACCAGCCGTTGGGGCGCTCGCGGACGCCGCGGTAGCCCGAAGATCCCCGGCGGCGCGGCGGCATGATGGCGCGGTGGTGGCGGGGTGCTGGAAGCGGCGAGAAGCGTGGAAGCGGCGAGGTGGCGAGGGGAAGGGGCGTGTGGCAGTGTGGTGGAGCGCGTGGCGAGCGCCGCATTTTATAGGCGCGCGCGAAGCGGCGCGCCAAATCTACCGCGCGAGCTGCCGCAATCTCCCGCGTGCGCTGTCGCTTCCCGCGCGCGGTAGTTTCCCCCCACCGCTGGAGCGCGCGAAAAGTTGCAGCGCGTGCTAAAACCCCAGTTTACCGCACGCGCGCGTCTTTTGGCGCGTCCGTTGAAGATGCCCTTAGCGCGTGTCCAATCCTTTTTGCGCGTGCACTATTTTACAACTTCCGTTGTACCTGTCCGGCGCCATAAAACCTGAATTTTAGCGCGTGGAGTAGTTTTTTGTGCGCTTGTTGGAGATGCTCTTAAACTGGCGTCGTACAAGTAGTCGATCGAGTAGTGAAAAAATCAGGAAAATCGACGCGTTCGCTCTCCTAGTCTCTGTTCCACTGTATTTAGTACCTGATCGAATGCTCCTTGCTCATATACTGATACAAAAGTACTCCTCTCTCTCTCTCTCTCTGCAAAAATCTTAAGATGAGGTAAGAAGTTTATCTGCAGTACGTAGTACAAGATAGGTAATTCACCGTGATATTCAAGAAAAAGGTAATTCACCATGAATACTGTATACTCCCTCAGTCCATCCGTTTCTAAATATTTTGCCTTTTTAGATATTTTAAATGGTTACCACATACGGATGTATATAGACATATTTTAGAGTGTAAATTCACTCATTTTGCTTTGTACGTAGTCACTTGTTGAAATCTCTTGAAAAACAAATATTTAGGAACGGAGGGAGTATGTAAGAAATTAAAGTATTTCCTCCTATTCATATTACTTGTCACAGTTTTAGTCCAACTTCAGCACAAAGTTATACGTACTAAATCAAACCTATTGAGAATTTGCCAAGAATGCCTTTGTATACAAATCAAACCTGTTTTTCATAGATGAAATCAAACCTTTTTACCCTTGCAAAAAAAAACGTTTTAAAACATTTGCTTTAGAGGAGGAGATTTTCCTTTTCATTTGGCGAGTAGCTAGGCAGAAGATAGGGTCACATCACATCAGTTGTCGCTCTCATCGCTACCCTTGTCAAATTTGAGCCAAAAGTTAAAGAGTACCCACCAACACCTTTGCAAAAACGGCCAAAGGCTTCTGCCCTCGTTCGCTCCCCTTTCCCCGGAACTTCTCCGACCCCCAGCAGCGTCGCCGGCGGCCATGCCTGAGCTTGTGTACGCCAATCTGTCTTGCATTCCGAATCTCGATTGCGTCTCGGCCCCGCCGCCGCGCCCTTTGTGCGCCTCCGCGGCGGCCTACCTCGCCCTCCACCTCGCCGCGCCTGTGGCCGTCGTCGTCGTCTGGTGGCTCTGGAGGAACCTCCTGCTTCTGCCTCTGCCTCTGCCTCTGCCTCTGGAGGGGTTTGCGGGCGGTGGAGACGGCCGCCGCCTGCTGGAGCAGCAGCCGCCCCGCACCCACACCGTGGTGGACGCGGACGGTGTCGCAGTCGCCGCCGCAGCCGCCCGCGGCTTCTTCCAACAGGAAGCGCCCACCCGTCCAGTCCTCCTCCGTCGCAGGGCGCCCCACGCCGGCGCCGACGGGTACTTCCGGTACCCGCAAATCCGCTACCTCGAAGCAGTTCCTCAAGCCCGCCTCATCGACCCCGAATCCATGGAGGAGATGACGCGGGGGCGGCGTCACGCCGTCGGCATGCTCAGGCAAGCAGCGATCCACTACGACGACCCCATCCGCAGGTGTTGCAGCACTCTACCAATTTCTCACCCATCTCTTTCTTTCCTTCCACAGCAGTAAGTATCTTGTTTGTACGATTTTCCATATTTCCCGGAAATTTCATTGTGTACGACGTCTCTCAGTCAGAAGACACTGTCTGTCCCTGTTGCTCTGTCAGGTTCAGTTAGGAAACCTGGCTTTACAGTTGCTGTCTTCATTCACTACTCTCTGAAACGTTCAGCATATTAATTTTCTCAATGGGATTGAACCAACTTTGGGTTTCCATTTTAAGGTAGTAGTGTACAGGTATTTCTCCCGGCTAAAGATGCAAACAACCAGTGGTTTAACCAGATTTACACCCACAAGTTGTTCCAAAGGCTCTCAGTTATTGTGGAGTGTAGGTGTTGTAGGGTGTAGTGTGGCGGTGTTCTCAGTTCCTTCTGTATTCTCTGTCAATCGCGTAGTTGTGTGCGTGATCCGGGTATCTTGAGATCAACATTCTACGAGGGTTCCCCATCACTCTGTATCGTTCGGCCGTGTACTCTTGTATGGTTGCTTTATATATATATATATATATATATATATATATATATATATATAAAGCGGGGCGAAAGCCTGTTTCGAGAGTTTTTTAAAATATTATTTTCTCTAAAATGGGCAACAGTTTCTCCCTGCCTGTCACGGCTCTAGTAGGAGCAGTTTAGTATTTTCTTTTCTAGAATACAGCTTGGTATTTTTGTGTGGGCAGTAGATTTTACTAGAACGTACTATGTGAATATGGTATTTTCCTCGGGATTTTTTAAAATGTGCAACAGTTCTTGTCTCCAAGGGAATCACCGGAGCACTATCTGTGCAATGTGCTTTGATATGGTAGTTTCTCCAGACTTATCTGTAATGTGCAATGTTTGAAGTCTCTCTGTCTGTACGGCTGGACTGTCCAGTCGTCCTCAGCACACACTTTCTCTGTAGACCCAGTTACAGAACATTTTTAATACCACTTCCAAGTTTTGAAATCTTGGCTTTTCCATAAAAAGGGAAACACATACATCACTTCCATGTTTCATGCTTGACATACGCTTGCCATGTCCTCCCTGTGTCCCATAATATAAGAACGTTTTTGACACTAGTAGTGTCAAAAACGTTCTTATATTATGGGACAGAGGGAGTAGCATATTATGCCCTGCTTTCCTGCCAATTGCTACCCATTTCTACTTTTACATGCTAAATCCTGCAGTAATGGCATTTCTTGCACAATATATAATCCGCAGGGATACTATTGCAGGCGCCTAAATTAGTGCACATATCTGCTTCATGCAATCATATAAAATAACAGATATCTGCAAGAAAGAAGAACTGCATGCTGGCAATATGGAATTTTTCTCCTCTCAGTTAAAACGTTTTTTCTTTGGAGAACTCATTTAAAAGAATTGAGTTAATTGACTTGTGTCAGTAATTGACCAAGTAACTTCCGACTGAGTGACTGCAACAAATTCTACTCTTACCATTAAGTTTAAATCATGGGGCTGCCTTTGATTCAGTTGTCTTTTCAGTAGTTTCTACCACAGTGAATGCTTCTGTTGGAACACATCTGCTATTATGTTTGGTGAGAGAGAGAGAGAGAGAGAGAGAGAGAGAGCCTTTGATTTTTTACAATTTCTGTGGGGCTTTCTGAAAGTTTGTACGCACTTTGCAGTAGATTCTGATGTTTGAATTTTTTCCATGAAACAGATTGTCCAATGTCGAAGGAAACCCATCAGTTTTCCACGGAGATCCTTGTGTGTTGGCCACAGAATCAACTGATATTGTTATCAAGCTAAAAGTTGCTACTGCACTTGTCTGTTTAATATGGCGAGAACTGAATGGGAACAGTCAGCAATTATGTCAAGAAGTAAAAGAAGAGTGCTTTTCATTGGTTGCTGGGCAATCGGTGGAGAAGCTCCTTGAGCTAGCACGTTCATTCAGCGAGGCAAGCTGGTGCGCTTGCCATGTTAAGGAAGTGCTGACTATCGTTGACGCAATCGTTGATGTCCTGTACAATTTACAGGGCTTACCTTTGAACAGATCTGGTGAGATTGCTGTTATGGCGAGTAAGATGGTGGCTACTTTAAGTGGAGTACTTGATCAAGCTACAAGTGGCATCGATGACAGTGAAGAATCTACCATTCATCCAGCAACTGTTGTTTTCAATCAAGTCCTGGAGTTTTTCGACAGCAACACAGATATGGTGCAGTTAATACTTGCCACTGGAGATTGCACCGTTGATCCTTACTCTCACGTGTTTGACTGCTGGGTATCCAAGCTGGAGGAAGATGCAAAAAAGATGTGCCAAGCTGAAAAGGACCGAGAATACATAATCCTCTTGAATAATGCATGTGATGTTTGGCAGATGATGCGCCGTCCAGGAGCACCGTTTTGGAATGTAGAACTGGTGAGCAGGCTCATTTGTATGATCCAGAGATACAGAAGGGGCTACTTTGAGGAATGTTGGGCTCCACTTGTACTGCCATTACTGAAGGAAGATTATCTGAAGAACCCGCGCCGTTCATCCTTGGCTGAATTTACTCAAGGATTTGTCAGTATCTGCGATCGCCAGATGACCTGGAAGGTTGTACCTAGTGTTAAGTACGAACTGCGAGACGAGATAAAGAATCTAGTTGTTACACCATACAAGGCCTTCTTGGATGCACTGCAGGCAAATCGGAGAGGACTTTCATTGAAGCGATTGATGTCACGAAGGAGTCGTCAGAATGAGTATACTGCTGAACAGTTGGAAAACAAGATTGGTGAGTTTTTTGAAAGCTGAAAAGACAGCTAAACTGCAATGCCTAGTTATTTTACCTGTATATGTATCACCCTTGGGTTGGATGGGTGTTTTTGTTGTTTTTGTGTGTATGCCCCATTAGGCGATAGCGGCACAGGAAGTCTGTTCTCTAACAGAGGCTCTGCTGAGTGTACACCACATTGCGTTGGAAGAGTTCACGAAGTGCACATAATATCTTGATTCTTCTTTGATGTATGCATATGTATGTTCAGTTATATAGAACTGTAACAGTACCCTACATTGAGTAAACAGAAACTCACCACTTCTGTTTCAGCTTCCATATATGGCTGTAATGCGCTTGTACGAGTGAGAAGTTCACATCTGACAAACACAGGGTCCACGTCCCCTCCTGATATGATACTGTCTTGTGTCTTCAGTGGCCTCCATTTGCTGCAGGGGAAACGTTGCTCTTCGCGAATGAACAGGGTCACTTGTTGTCCGTGCAACTTGTCACCAAAACTCTTTTCTATTAAATTATTACTTTTTCAAAAAATACATGAGCATATATACATGAACATCTTTTATACATGAGTTGAACAATATTTTTTCAAATGTCTGAATATTAATATTAAGGCACAAGAACCTTTTCTCAACATGATACATTTATTTTTCTGTTATTTAAACCACTTTTGACAATATTTTGACTTTAAACATATTATTTTTTTCAAAATATAAAAAAATTCATATTATAAATTTATTGGGGTTGTAGTAGCCAACCCATATAGAGGCCTTCAGAGCGTTGCTTAAAACATCGGATACGAAGCCTCAGAGCAATGTTGTCAAATTTTTATTGGGGACGCGGGGGTTCTATGTCGCCTTATACTGATTTCTGTTACGGTTTGCCTACGGAGCTGGAGTTTTTCGGCTGACCCAATACTGTAGAGGCATGCGAGTTTTTTTTTTCATGTTTTTTATCAGTTTTCTTCACTGTTTTGCATTCTCTCCGTGATTTCTTTTTGTTTTTATATTTTTATTCCACTTTCTTTCTTTCTTTGGATTTCATTTATGTACATTGTACATTTTTAGTATACACCAGGAACACGTTTTATACACACTTACCATTTTTTAAATGCATGATTTTTTTCTATAAGTTTTATTTTCTATATTTTTTATACACATTATAAAATTTTTGTATGCATCTAAACAATATTTATATACTTCTAACATTAGAATAAATGATTATTTTTTTAAATACATGTTTTGAACATTTTGTTAATATGTTTCAAGCAAACCGTGATACATTTTTTGTACAATACTCCGCAAAAGTTTTCTTTAGATTGGATATTCAATTTTTCTGAATATAATGTACATTTTTTAAAATCACATTGAATCATTTTTTGTACAATACAGATCATTGAAAAATATCTGTGCAGGCCTTTTTTACATTGGATAGACATTTTTTAAATACATAACAAACATTTTGTTGGAAACACGTGAACATTATTGTAAGTGTAACATACATACTTTATATACGTGATCATCTTTTTAAATATGTGTATGGAAAACCTTTTGAACATAAAATCTTCTTTATCATTTAAATTAATCTTCTAAATACACAATCAGTGCATACTTTATATGCATAAGCATCTTTTAAACTTGAGTTGAACAATTTATCTTCAAATGTGTGAACATTTATATTAAAGGTATACGAATTTTTCTCTCACACAAATACTAAATTTTCTGTTATTTAAATCACTTTTGATAACGTTTTTAACTTTAAATGAATACTTGTTTTTTAAATATAAGGTAATTATGAATTTTATTTGGGTTGTACCATGGCTAGCCCATATAGATGCCTTCAGCCGTTTTTTTTTGAGGGGTGAAAACCACTTAACTTAAATAACAACAAGATCTGGGATACGAATTATGTCAGGTAAGAGAGAAAGCCAAATATGATGGCGAAAAGGTAAAGTAGTCGCTGCTTTTGAAAGCTTGTGAGCTTCAAGATACATCTCCCGCTTCTCATCGATGTAATCAACTGAAGTGAAGTCTTGCAGACTACTCTACTAGTTTAGTGGCATCACATCCGTGCATGTGGAGGGAGAGGTGTATGCTAGGTTACTAGGTTGCCGTCACAGAGGATCCGGGGGACATTACACTACAATTGTCGGTAGCTGCTAGGAGGCGCGTGCACTCCCGCCGTCTGCCGATCCGACGCCGGCGGCCACAGAACACGCCGTGCTCTGCGTGGATACGACGTCCACCTTCCTGTCGTGCGCTGCTCCTAGCCACGGCAGCCACTTCCCACTGAGTGCTCCACCGCGCCACCATTACGGTTTAGCTCACGAGCTGCCTATAACTTTGTCTCCTCGCCGGCTAGCCTCGATCCTCCACTCTAAGTTCTTCTGGTGTAAGTCTGAGCTACAACCCCTCTCCGGTTTGATGCATGCCTCCCCTCTCCCCCCTTGATGCATGCCTTGCTCGCTTCTAGTTTTCCCTAGCTTCGCTGGCTGCCGGCTTCCGCTTGCTGCTCGTGGGGCTCCATGGTTGGTCTCTGATTCGAGGATGCCATGCTGGCCAAGTATGGTTGCGGGACTATCGAGGCGGTGGCGGGTCGCTGCCGCCCCACCGGCGTGCTGGCCGCCGTTCTCAACGAAGGTGCTTCGTTCTCCCCTGCGTTCTTTGCCTCGCTCCTGGTTAGCTGGTTTGGAGGTCAGGCCAACGGCTACCGGGTCAGCCGTCGTCGGTGCGGTCTTTTTCTTTTCCATGTTGCGCATGAGTGCAGTGCCAAAGAGATAGTGCTCCGCGATTGCTGGAGGTCCGGCATCATTTCTGTTAGGATGTCGCTTTCCAGCTCGGCCCCTTCTGCACGTCCGTTTGCCATGCACGCGTCTGAGCTCGTGTCCTGTTCTCGCCATGATGCTTGGCTCACCAACTCTTTGCTGCCGTCTCTGCTTGGGCCCCGCCCTGGCTCCACGCCTAGGCATCAGGGTAGTGGTCGCTTGATTGCTTCCCCTTCGCATGCCCAGGTTTTCGGGGGAGGCAGCGATTGTCTTTCCGCTGCAGCTGCATGCAGCAGCGCGCCCGAGTGTAATCAATTGATTACCTGCAACAGCTCCTTAACTCCGCTGGCGCCGCCGCCTTGTAGCCAATCCGCGGAAGATCGCCCTCTTGATCTTGCCAGTTCGCATGGCTACGTTTCGGCTGACCAAGACGGCGTCCAGTTGGCTCCTCTGACCTTGAGTAGCCCCACTCCTTATAGAGACGCTTTGCTCTCAAATCCTGCCAAGTTTCCTTCTGCTCCTGCCTCGCGTGCGGCGCCTAATATTCTTTTTAGATACGGGAAGCCCAGGGACCTGCACCGCCGTTGTTTCCGGTGCCTCTCATATTGTCACCGCAGGCAGGATTGCCGGGATCCGGCTGTTTGCTGGCTCTACCGCGCCATTGGTCACCTTAGCTTCCAATGCCCCTTGCGCGCCTTGCGCTCTGCCCCACCCTCGCCTGCAGCCTTATATACCGCTCCCCATCCCGTCTCCTGTGTAGACATCGCTGCCTCCGTCCCCTCGCTTGGCCTGCTTCCTCTTCAACTAGCTCCCAGCCCTCGCTCCCCTCCTTCCCGCCTCGCCATGGAGCCCGTTGTGCTCGGTCGCCCCACCTCGCTCGATGTCCACTATCCCATGGTCTCCGACCAAAATTCCCTAGTTTGTTTGGTCAACATCTCCCCTCCTAGAGCGGCCTTCCTGCCATGGCTCCGGCGTGTTTTCTGGCAGCTGCTTGGCATATCGGCGGTCCGTTTCGCTGGCTTTGCTGTGGGCACTGTCTTTGTGGTGTTCCAGAGGGAGTCTGAGCAGGCCCGCGCCATGCGCGCCAGCCCGCTGGAGGTTGGAAACCGCTTGGTTCACATTCTGCCGCATAATGCAGGCGACAACGCTTTCTCCTTCTCCTTCCGCCATGTGGTGAACCTTTCTCTGGAGAAGCTACCCCTAGAGCTCTGGAACAGGCGGGGTGTCGCGGCCAGTGTAGCCAGCTTCACCAACCTCTTCAGGGTTGAGCATGCCTGTTTGCATGGTAGTGATTTTTCGAGCGTCTTCATGCTGGTCAAGGTGGAGGCCCTCCAACACATACCGCACCACCTGACGTCCCACCGCATTGATGGCGCCGACATCTACGCCGACGTTGTTATCAATGAGGTCTGGGACGTTGCTCACTCGCTGGGTGCCCCTTCTGCTCTGCCCCGTCCTGCTGGCCGTGTCGACGGCGATATCGGTGATCTCCGTCCGTTTGTTCCCCCATGCCAAGGCCACGCTCATCCTCGGGCATCTGCAGCGGGACCTGGTCAGGCGGCGGATGGCCTCGGCATGGCGCATAGGGCTTTCAGGGCCTTTCTGCACCCGCATCTCGCCTCTGTTGGAGACTGCATGGTGATGCTGAAGATCTCCTTTAAGCTCAAGCTCGCCAAGGGTGCGGTTTTCTCCCTCCCCACGGCGGCGCAGATCGGGCATGAGGACGAGGGCCATCATTGCCTGCTCTCCTTGCTTTTGGCGGCTGACGTGCGTAAGCCGCGCGCCACGGTCTCCTTCGACCCAGAGGCGATGACCTTCTCCTTCCAGTTGGAGCTCAGCAACTGCCGCTCCGCCTCCGGCGTCGTGCGAGTGAACCCGGTGGTGATGGACAATGGCTATTTCTCGTGCTTTGATTACCTCGCGGGTTTGCTTGCGCGGGAAAGCTGTCGCTCCCTGCTTTTCAAATTCTGGCCTAAGGTGGTGGATGGTGGGCTGTGTGCCCGCACGCTGCCGCTGCTGCCGGCCATTGAGTCCAAGTACCCGCCCAAGCCCAATGTGCCAGCAAGCCTGCTTCCTGCTGTTGGGCCTCCGCTATCCCTAGCTGGTGGTGACGTCCCTCCTTTTGAGTCTCTTTTCCCGGGCCATGATCACATGCGGGCTCACCAAATCCTCACGTCGCGGCCGGTGTGCACGCGGCCTGCGGCCTCGCGTCCAGAACTTGGGGTGCTGCCCATCGGATACTTGTCTCCGGTGGCGGCCACAGATCTCAGGCATGGGGCTTGCGCTGCGCTCCCCTCCCACATCGCGGTGTTCTGCAGCTGCCGCGAGCCGCCGCGTGAGCCTGAGGCTGGCGACTTCAACCGCTCCCCGCCTATGCTCGTGCTTTTCCCTTCGCCTGCGCCCCTCATCGGTTCCTCGCTCGGGCTGGCCGCGACTGCCCAGGTGTAGGCTCTCGACCTCAACTTGGGGCCTGCATCTGGACCGGCGGAGCAGGAGCCCCCCCCCCCTCCGGCTCCGTTGGGCAGCTTCTTGGTGGCCAACCCATCCAGGCGGCGGTGGCTGCTTCTCCATCCCCCCGTCACAGCCCCCGCATCCGCGCTGCGTACGACGGGATCCGCCTGGGCTTGGTGGAGCGCGCTTCCAAGCGTAAGGCTACCGCCTCTGCTTCTGCCTCTAGCGGCGGCTCCTTTGGCAGCCGCTCAAGTGCTTCCTCCTCGAGACGCAAGAAGGCCAAGGCGGCGGCGGTGACTGGTCTCTTGGAATTGCCATTGTTGAGCACGCCCACGCCTCTGACCAGGGGCAAACTCAAGCAAATTGCTCTGCACTGTGACCTCAACGCCGATGCCATCTTGGACCAAGCCCGTGCATGCGAGCCAGCAAGTGCTTCTGCCAGCAACTCCGCTCTTGCCAGCCAATGCGTCTCCAATGTTCTTGATGTGTAGTGCATGCTTTTATAAATGCATTCCAATGCTACCTGTTTCAGCTTTGCTCTATGCTAAGTTAGTTCATCGTTCTACTTTTTACCCTATGATCAGTCTAGTTCTGCAGTTAGGGCCTGTCCTAGCTAGCTCGCTGCTGCTGTTATGTTCATCAGTTAGTTTGTATCGCGTCCGCTTTTGTCCCTCCTATGGGCTTCATGTTATCAGTAGTTTGTTCTTGTTGATCATGCATTTGTTTTTTCTCATCTCTTCCATGGGTTGTACGCTCTTGCTTATATTATGAAGATTCTTATTTGGAACGTTCGTGGTCTCGGTGATGATGACAAATGCTCGCTAGTTCGTGATGTTCTAACCTCTTGCCACCCTAGCATTGTGTGTTTGCAGGAGACAAAACTGCAAGTTCTCACTCAGTTCAAGCTATGCAGTTTTCTTACTGCCAACCTCTATAATCATGCGGCCTCTCCTTATGATGGTGCCTGGGGGGGGGGGGGCATTCTCGTTGCCTGGGACTCAACCGTGGTGACTGGCCAGCTAGTCCCAATACACAAGTACCATGTTACTGTCAGCTTTTCATCCACAACTACCAATGTTGCTTTCGTGCTCACATCAGTGTATGCTCCCTGTCTGAATCGGGAGAGGCCTCTCTTCTTTGAAGCTATGAACAATATTGCTGTGCCAGCTGAGGCCCCGTGGCTGGTTGCGGGTGATTTCAACATGTACCGGTTTCTTCTGAAAAATCTCGAGGAAATATCAACTGGAGAGTCATGGAAACTTTCAATTCCTGGGTCAGGGATAACGGCATGGGCGATATTCAGCTGGATAACAGAAATTTTACCTGGTCCAACAAGAGAAATACCCCTACACTAGCTCGGTTAGATTGTGTGATGATCAATGCTTTTTGGAATCTGGGTTTCTTGCAGACCACTGCCGCTGTCGTGCCAGTCACTACTTCTGACCACACACCTATTCTAGTTCAGATCGATTACTAACGCCGGAGAAGCAGCTTGTTTAGGATGGAAAACCACTGGCTAGTGACGGAAGAAACTAGGAGCATCATCATTGACAGCTGGACAAGGGGACACAGAACCATGCTTTCTTCAACTTCTGTCATCAGTTTCAATATGAGAAGAGTTAGAGCTGCCATTCGCGCTTGGAGCCGGAAGAAATCAAGCCTCAGAGTTTATATAGACAACAACATGAAGGAAATATGCCCTAGAGGCAATAATAAAGTTATTATTTATTTCCTCATATCATGATAAATGTTTATTATTCATGCTAGAATTGTATTAACCGGAAACATGATACATGTGTGAATACATAGACAAACATATAGTCACTAGTATGCCTCTACTTGACTAGCTCATTAATCAAAGATGGTTATGTTTCCTAACCATAGACATGTGTTGTCATTTGATTAGTGGGATCACATCATTAGAAGAATGATGTGACTGACATGACCCATTCCGTTAGCCTAGCACTTGATCGTTTAGTATACTGCTATTGCTTTCTTCATGACTTATACATGTTCCTGTAACTATGAGAATTATGCAACTCCCGTTTACCGGAGGAACACTTTGGGTACTACCAAACGTCACAACATAACTGGGTGATTATAAAGGAGTACTACAGGTGTCTCCGAAGGTACATGTTGAGTTGGCGTATTTCGAGATTAGGTTTTGTCACTCCGATTGTCGGAGAGGTATCTCTGGGCCCTCTCGGTAATGCACATCACTATAAGCCTTGCAAGCAATGTGACCAATGAGTTGGTTACGGGATGATGCATTACGGAACGAGTAAAGATACTTGCCGGTAACGAGATTGAACTAGGTATTGGATACCGACGATCAAATCTCGGGCAAGTAACATACCGATGACAAAGGGAACAACGTATGTTGTTATGCGGTTTGACTGATAAAGATCTTCGTAGAATATGTAGGAACCAATATGGGCATCCAGGTTCCGCTATTGGTTATTGACCGAGAATATTTCTAGGTCATGTCTACATAGTTCTCGAACCCATAGGGTCCGCACGCTTAACGTTACGATGACAGTTTTATTATGAGTTTATAAGTTTTGATGTACCGAAGTTTGTTCGGAGTCCCGGATGTGATCACGGACATGATGAGGAGTCTCGAAATGCTCAAGACATAAAGATCGATATATTGGAAGCCTATATTTGGACATCGAAATCGTTCCGGGTGAAATCGGTATTTTAGCGGAGTACCGGGAGGTTACCGAAACCCCCCCGGGGGTTATTGGGCCTACATGGGCCTCGAGGGAGAAGAGAGAGGAGGCAGGAGGGGGCTGCGCGCCCCTCCCCTTCCTAGTCCGAATAGGACAAGGGAAGGGGGCGGCGCCCCCCCCTTTCCTTCCTCTCTTCCTCCTCCTTCCCCCCTTCTCCTACTCCAACTTGGAAAGAAGGGAGTCCTACTCCCGGTGGGAGTAGGACTCCCCCCTTGGCGCGCCCTCCTTGGCCGGCCGCCTTCTCCCCCTGGCACCTTTATATACGGGGGCGGGGGGCACCCCATAGACACACAAGTTGATCTACGGATCGTTCCTTAGCCGTGTGCGGTGCCCCCTTCCACTATATTTCACCTCGGTCGTATCGTCGCGGAGTTTAGGTGAAGCCCTGCGCCGGTAGAACATCATCACCGTAACCACGCCGTCGTGCTGACGGAACTCATCTCCGGAGCTTTGCTGGATCGGAGGCCGGAGATCGTCATCGAGCTGAACGTGTGCTGAACTCGGAGGTGCCGTACGTTCGGTGCTTGGATCGGTCGGATCGTGAAGACGTACGACTACATCAACCGCGTTGTGCTAACGCTTCCGCTTACAGTCTACGAGGGTACGTGGACAACACTCTCCCCTCTCGTTGCTATGCCATCACCATGATCTTGCGTGTGCGTAGGAATTTTTTTGAAATTACTACGTTCCCCAACAGTGGCATCCGAGCCAGGTTTTATGCGTTGATGTTATATGCACGAGTAGAACACAAGTGAGTTGTGGACGATACAAGTCATACTGCTTACCAGCATGTCATACTTTGGTTCGGCGGTATTGTGAGATGAAGCGGCCCGGACCGACATTACGCGTACGCTTACGCAAGACTGGTTTCACCGTTACGAGCACTCGTGCTTAAAGGTGGCTGGCGGGTGTCTGTCTCTCTCACTTTAGCTGAATCAAGTGTGGCTACGCCCGGTTCTTGCGAAGGTTAAAACAACACTAACTTGACGAACTATCGTTTTGGTTTTTGATGCGTAGGTAAGAACGGTTCTTGCTAAGCCCGTCGCAGCCATGTAAAATTTGCAACAACAAAGTAGAGGACGTCTAACTTGTTTTTGCAGGGCATGTTGTGATGTGATATGGTCAAGACGTGATGCTATACTTTATTGTATGAGATGATCATGTTTTGTAACCGAAGTTATCGGCAACTGGCAGGAGCCATATGGTTGTCGCTTTATTGTATGAAATGCAAACGCCCTGTAATTGCTTTACTTTATCACTAAGCGGTAGCGATAGTCGTAGATGCAATAGACGGCGTAACAACAAGGATGCTACGATGGAGATCAAGGTGTCGCGCCGGTGACGATGGTGATCACGACAGTGCTTCAGAGATGGAGATCACAAGCACAAGATGATGATGGCCATATCATATCACTTATATTGATTGCATGTGATGTTTATCCTTTATGCATCTTATATTGCTTTGATTGACGGTAGCATTTTAAGATGATCTCTCACTAAATAATCAATAAGTGTTCTCCCTGAGTATGCACCGTTGCGAAAGTTCTTCGTGCTGAGACACCACGTGATGATCGGGTGTGATAGGCTCTACGTTCAAATACAACGTGTGCAAAACAGTTGCACACGCGGAATACTCAGGTCATACTTGACGAGCCTAGCATATACAGATATGGCCTCGGAACACGGAGACCGAAAGGTCGAACGTGAATCATATAGTAGATATGATCAACATAGTGATGTTCACCATTGAAACTACTCCATCTCACGTGATGATCGGACATGGTTTAGTTGATTTGGATCACGTGATCACTTAGATGACTAGAGAGATGTCTGTCTAAGTGGGAGTTCTTAAGTAATATGATTAATTGAACTTAAATTTATCATGAACTTAGTACCTGATAGTATTTTGCTTGTCTATGTTTGTTTGTAGATAGATGGCTCGTGCTGTTGTTCCGTTGAATTTTAATGCGTTTCTTGAGAAAGCAAAGTTGAAAGATGATGGTAGCAATTACACGGACTGGGTCCGTAACCTGAGGATTATCCTCATTGCTGCACAGAAAAGTTACGTCCTGGAAGCACCGCTGGGTGTCAGGCCTGCTGCAGATGCAACTGACGACGTTAAGAACGTCTAGCAGAGCAAAGCTGATGACTACTCGATAGTTCAGTGTGCCATGCTTTACGGCTTAGAACCGGGTCTTCAACGATGTTTTGAACGTCATGGAGCATATGAGATGTTCCAGGAGTTGAAGTTAATATTTCAAGCAAATGCCCGGATTGAGAGATATGAAGTCTCCAATAAGTTCTACAGCTGCAAGATGGAGGAGAATAGTTCTGTCAGTGAACACATACTCAAAATTTCTGGGTATAATAATCACTTGATTCAACTGGGAGTTAATCTTCCTGATGATAGTGTCATTGACAGAATTCTCCAATCACTGCCACCAAGCTACAAGAGCTTCGTGATGAACTATAATATGCAAGGGATGAACAATACTATTCCCGAGCTCTTCGCAATGCTAAAAGCCGCGGAGGTAGAAATAAAAAAGGAGCATCAAGTGTTGATGGTTAACAAGACCACCAGTTTCAAGAAAAAGGCAAAGGAAAGAAGAAGGGGAACTTCAAAAAGAACGGCAAGCAAGTTGCTGCTCAAGAGAAGAAACCCAAGTCTGGACCTAAGCCTGAAACTGAGTGCTTCTACTGCAAACAGACTGGACACTGGAAGCGGAACTGCCCCAAGTATTTGGCGGATAAGAAGGATGACAAAGTGAACAAAGGTATATGTGATATACATGTTATTGATGTGTACCTTACTAATGCTCGAAGTAGCACCTGGGTATTTGATACTGGTTCTGTTGCTAATATTTGCAACTCGAAACAGGGACTACGGATTAAGCGAAGATTAGCTAAGGACGAGGTGACGATGCGCGTGGGAAATGGTTCCAAAGTCGATGTGATCGGAGTCGGCACGCTACCTCTACATCTACCATCGGGATTAGTTTTAGACCTAAATAATTGTTATTTGGTGCCAGCGTTGAGCATGAACATTATATCTGGATCTTGTTTGATGCGAGACGATTATTCATTTGAATCAGAGAATAATGGTTGTTCTATTTATATGAGTAATATCTTTTATGGTCATGCACCCTTGAAGAGTGGTCTATTTTTATTGAATCTCGATAGTAGTGATACACATGTTCATAGTGTTGAAACCAAAAGATGCAGAGTTGATAACGATAGTGCATCTTATTTGTGGCACTGCCCTTTAGGTCATATCGGTGTAAAGCGCATGAAGAAACTCCATAGTGATGGGCTTTTGGAATCACTTGATTATGAATCACTTGGTACTTGCGAACCGTGCCTTATGGGCAAGATGACTAAAACGCCGTTCTCCGGAACTATGGAGCGAGCAACTGATTTGTTGGAAATCATACATACTGATGTTTGTGGTCCAATGAATGTTGAGGCTCGTGGCGGATATCGTTATTTTCTCACCTTCATAGATGATTTGAGCAGATATGGGTATATCTACTTAATGAAACACAAGTCTGAAACATTTGAAAAGTTCAAAGAATTTCAGAGTGAAGTGGAAAATCATCGTAACAAGAAAAAAAGTTTCTACGATCTGATCGTGGAGGAGAATATTTGAGTTACGAGTTTGGTCTGCACTTGAAACAATGCAGAATAGTTTCGCAACTCACGCCACCCGGAACACCACAACGAAATGGTGTGTCCGAACGTCGTAATCGTACTTTACTAGATATGGTGCGATCTATGATGTCTCTTACTGATTTACCGCTATCGTTTTGGGGTTATGCTTTAGAGACGGACGCATTCACGTTAAATAGGGCACCATCAAAACCCGTTGAGACGACGCCTTATGAACTGTGGTTTGGCAAGAAACCAAAGTTGTCGTTTCTTAAAGTTTGGGGCTGCGATGCTTATGTGAAGAAACTTCAACCAGATAAGCTCGAACCCAAATCGGAGAAATGTGTCTTCATAGGATACCCAAAAGAAACTATTGGGTACACCTTCTATCAAAGATCTGAAGGCAAGATTTTCGTTGCTAAAATCGGATCCTTTCTAGAGAAGGAGTTTCTCTCGAAAGAAGTGAGTGGGAGGAAAGTAGAACTTGATGAGATAACTGTATCTACTCCTTTATTGGAAAGTAGTTCATCACAAGAACCGGTTCCTGTGACAACTACACCAATTAGTGAGGAAGCTAATGATATTGATCATGAAACTTCAGATCAAGTTTCTATTGAACCTCGTAGGTCTACCAGAGTAAGATCCGCACCAGAGTGGTATGGTAATCCTATTCTGGAAGTCATGTTACTTGACCATGATGAACCTACGAACTATGAGGAAGCGATGATGAGCCCAGATTCCGCAAAATGGCATGAGGCCATGAAATCTGAGATGGGATCCATGTATGAAAACAAAGTATGGACTTTGGTTGACTTGCCCGATGATCGGCAAGCCATTGAGAATAAATGGATCTTTAAGAAGAAGACTGACGCTGATGGTAATGTAACTGTCTATAAAGCTCGACTTGTTGCGAAAGGTTTTCGACAAGTTCAAGGGGTTTACTACGATGAGACTTTCTCACCCGTAGCGATGCTTAAGTCTGTCTGAATCATGTTAGCTATTGTTGCATTTCATGATTATGAAATTTGGCAAATGGATGTCAAAACTACATTCTTGAATGGATTTCTGGAAGAAGAGTTGTATATGATGTAGCCAGAAGGTTTTGTTGATCCAAAAGGTGCTAACAAAGTGTGCAAGCTCCAGCGTTCCATTTATGGACTGGTGCAAGCATCTCCGAGTTGCAATAAACGCTTTGATAGTGTGATCAAAGCATATGGTTTTATACAGACTTTTGGAGAAGCCTGTATTTACAAGAAAGTGAGTGGGAGCTCTATAGCATTTCTGATTTTATATGTAGATGACATATTATTAATTGGAAATGATATAGAATTTCTGGATAGCATAAAGGGATACTTGAATAAAAGTTTTTGAATGAAAGACCTCGGTGAAGCTGCTTACATATTGGGCATCAAGATCTATAGAGATAGATCAAGAAACTTAATAGGACTTGCACAAAGCACATACCTTGACAAAATTTTGAAAAAGTTCAAAATGGATCAGGCAAAGAAAGGGTTCTTGCCTGTGCTACAAGGTGTGAAGTTGAGTCAAACTCAATGCCCGACCACAGCAGAAGATAGAGAGAAAATGAAAGATGTTCCCTATGCTTCAGCCATAGGCTCTATCATGTATGCAATGCTGTGTACCATACCTGACGTATGCTTAGCAATAAGATTGGCAGGAAGGTACCAAAGTAATCCAGGAGTGGATCACTGGACAGCTGTCAAGAACATCCCGAAATACCTGAAAAGGACTAAGGATATGTTTCTCGTATATGGAGGTGACAAAGAGCTAGTCGTAAATGGTTACGTCGATGCAAGCTTTGACACTGATCCGGACGATTCTAAATCGCAAACCGGATACGTGTTTTTGTTAAACGGTGGAGCTGTAAGTTGGTGCAGTTCTAAACAAAGCGTCGTGGCGGGATCTACATGTGAAACGGAGTACATAGCTGCTTTTGAAGCAGCAAATGAAGGAGTCTGGATGAAGGAGTTCATTTCCGATCTAGGTGTCATACCTAGTGCATCGGGACCAATGAAGATCTTCTGTGACAATACTGGTGCAATTGCCTTGGCAAAGGAATCCAGATTTCACAAGAGGACCAAGCACATCAAGAGACGCTTCAATTCCATTCGGGACCAAGTCCAAGTGGGAGACATAGAGATTTGCACGATACATACGGATCTGAATGTTGCAGACCCGTTGACTAAGCCTCTCTCACGAGCAAAACATGATCATCACCAAGACCCCATGGGTGTTAGAATCATTACTATGTAATCTAGATTATTGACTCTAGTGCAAGTGGGAGACTGAAGAAAATATGCGCTAGAGGCAATAATAAAGTTATTATTTATTTCCTCATATCATGATAAATGTTTATTATTCATGCTAGAATTGTATTAACCGGAAACATGATACATGTGTGAATACATAGACAAACATATAGTCACTGGTATGCCTCTACTTGACTAGCTCATTAATCAAAGATGGTTATGTTTCCTAACCATAGACATGTGTTGTCATTTGATTAGTGGGATCACATCATTAGAAGAATGATGTGATTAACATGACCCATTCCGTTAGCCTAGCACTTGATCATTTAGTATACTGCTATTGCTTTCTTCATGACTTATACATGTTCCTGTAACTATGAGAATTATGCAACTCCCGTTTACCGGAGGAACACTTTGGGTACTACCAAACGTCACAACGTAACTGGGTGATTATAAAGGAGTACTACAGGTGTCTCCGAAGGTACGTGTTGAGTTGGCGTATTTCGAGATTAGGTTTTGTCACTCCGATTGTCGGAGAGGTATCTCTGGGCCCTCTCGGTAATGCACATCACTATAAGCCTTGCAAGCACTGTGACCAATGAGTTGGTTACGGGATGATGCATTACGGAACGAGTAAAGAGACTTGCTGGTAACGAGATTGAACTAGGTATTGAATACCGACGATCAAATCTCGGGCAAGTAACATACCGATGACAAAGGGAACAACGTATGTTGTTATGCGGTTTGACCGATAAAGATCTTCGTAGAATATGTAGGAACCAATATGGGCATCCAGGTTCCGCTATTGGTTATTGACCGAGAATAGTTCTAGGTCATGTCTACATAGTTCTCGAACCCGTAGGGTCCGCACGCTTAACGTTACGATGACAGTTTTATTATGAGTTTATAAGTTTTGATGTACCGAAGTTTGTTCGGAGTCCCGGATGTGATCACGGGCATGACGAGGAGTCTCGAAATGGTCGAGACATAAAGATCGATATATTGGAAGCCTATATTTGGACATCGGAATCGTTCCGGGTGAAATCGGTATTTTACCGGAGTACCGGGAGGTTACCGGAACCCCCCGGGGGGTTATTGGGCCTACATGGGCCTCAAGGGAGAAGAGAGAAGGAGGCAGGAGGGGGCCGCGCGCCCCTCCCCTTCCTAGTCCGAATAGGACAAGGGAAGGGGGCGGCGCCCCCCTTTCCTTCCTCTCTTCCTCCTCCTTCCCCCCTTCTCCTACTCCAACTTGGAAAGAAGGGAGTCCTACTCCCGGTGGGAGTAGGACTCCCCCCTTGGCGCGCCCTCCTTGGCCGGCCGCCTCCTCCCCCTGGCACCTTTATATACGGGGGCGGGGGGCACCCCATAGACACACAAGTTGATCTACGGATCGTTCCTTAGCCGTGTGCGGTGCCCCCTTCCACCATATTTCACCTCGGTCGTATCGTCATGGAGTTAAGTCGAAGCCCTGCGCCAGTAGAACATCATCACCGTCACCACGCCGTCGTGCTGACGGAACTCGTCTCCGGAGCTTTGCTGGGTCGGAGGCCGGAGATCGTCATCGAGCTGAACGTGTGCTGAACTCGGAGGTGCCGTACGTTCGGTGCTTGGATCGGTCGGATCGTGAAGACGTACGACTACATCAACCGCGTTGTGCTAACGCTTCCGCTTACGGTCTACGAGGGTACGTGGACAACACTCTCCCCTCTCGTTGCTATGCCATCACCATGATCTTGCGTGTGCGTAGGAAATTTTTTGAAATTACTACGTTCCCCAACACAACAAGCACGTGGTGAATTTCCTGAATGCAGTTGAGGAAAGGCACCCCCTCTCAACTATCGAAGTTGTGCTTCGGGAGATCGCCGCTGCCAAGGCTGAGCAGCTAGTTTTATGGCAAACCGCTCTTTGGCATCGTCGCGCCAAGCTTCGTTGGTGCCTGTCTGGAGATGAGAACTGCCAATTCTTTCACGCTGCTGCTTGATATGTCTTTGTCGTATCTACTTTTCCAAACACTTTTGCCCTTGTTTTGGACTCTAACTTGTATGATTTTAATGGAACTAACCCGTACTGACGCTGTTTTCAGCAGAATTGCCATGGTGTTGTTTTATGTGCAAAAAATAAAAGTTCTCGGATTGACCTGAAAGTCCACGGAACATCTTAGAAAAAACAATAAAAAATCCTCGCTAAAGATGAAGAACAGGGGGCCCACACCCTATGCACGAGGGTGGGGGCGCCCGCCTGGGCGCGCCCCCTACCTCGTGGGCCCCCGGTGGCCCTCCGACACCAACTCCAACTCCATATATTGGCTTTCGGGGAGAAAAAAAATCAGAGAGAAGAAATCATCGCGTTTTACGATACGGAGCCGCCGCCAAGCCCTAATCTCTCTCGGTAGGGCTGATCTGGAGTTCGTTCGGGGCTCCGGAGAGGGGGATTCGTCGCCGTCGTCATCATCAACCATCCTCCATCACCAATTTCATGATGCTCACCACCGTGCGTGAGTAATTCCATCGTAGGCTTGCTGGACGGTGATGGGTTGGATGAGATTTATCATGTAATCGAGTCAGTTTTGTTAGGGTTTGATCCCTAGTATCCACTATGTTCTGAGGTTGATGTTGCTATGACTTTGCTATGCTTAATGCTTGTCACTAGGGCTCGAGTGCCATGATTTCAGATCTGAACCTATTATGTTTTCATGAATATATGTGTGTTCTTGATCCTATCTTGCAAGTCTATAGTCACCTACTATGTGTTATGATCCGGCAACCCCGAAGTGACAATAATCGGGACCACTCCCGGTGATGACCATAGTTTGAGGAGTTCATGTATTCACTATGTGCTAATGCTTTGTTCCGGTTCTCTATTAAAAGGAGGCCTTAATATCCCTTAGTTTCCAATAGGACCCCGCTGCCATTGGAGGGTAGGACAAAAGATGTCATACAAGTTCTTTTTCATAAGCACGTATGACTAAATACGGAATACATGCCTACATTACATTGATGAATTGGAGCTAGTTCTGCGTCACCCTATGTTATGACTGTTACATGACAAACCCCATCCGGCATAATTATCCATCACTAATCCGGTGGCTACGAGTTTTCCATATACTGGTTCTTGCTTATTTACTTTTCCGTTGCTACTGTTACAATCACTACAAAATACCAAAAATATTACTTTTGATGTCTTTACTTTTGTTACCGTTACCACTACTATCATATTACTTTGCTACTAAACACTTTGCTGCAGATACTAAGTTTCCAGGTGTGGTTGAATTGACAACTCAGCTGCTAATACTTGAGAATATTCTTTGGCTCCCCTTGTGTCGAATCAAAAAATTTGGGTTGAATACTCTACCCTCGGAAACTGTTGCGATCCCCTATACCTGTGGGTTATCAAGACCTTTTTCTGGCACCGTTGCCGGGGAGCATAGCTCTATTCTTTGAGTCACTTGGGATTTATATCTGCTGGACACTATGAAGAACTTGAAATACGATCGAACTACTATTTTGCCCTCAACTACGAGGGGAGGTAAGGAACTGCCATCTAGCCTTGCACTAGATTCTCCTTCTGTTATGAGTAAGCTTGCGACACCTAAACCTACTACTACTATGAATTCTGATATGTCGCATGTTATTGATGATGCCACTTCTGCTATGCATGATACTTATGATGAAACCACTTCTATGCTTGATAATACTGTGCCCCTTGGTGAATTTCTTGATGAGCAAATTGCTAGGTCTAGAGAAAGAGAAATTAGTGAATCTGAATATGATGATGATAGTGATGATGAAAATATGCCTGCTATTCCTGAGGGTTATCTTTTTGGTACTGAATCTTCTGCGGCTATTTTTGCTTTCCAGGATAGATACGAACTTAAGAGGCTGCTAATTAAATGGAGTAAAGAATCTCTTAGAGATAGGATGAGACCCGACCCTGCTTTTGCTACTTCACCTATCTGTGTTCCTGATAAGGATTATTATGATTTTTCTGTTGATCCAGATATAATTACTTTGGTTGAATCTAATCCTTTTTATGGCTATGAATCTGAAACTGCTGTGGCACATCTTACTAAGTTAAATGATATAGCTGCCCTGTTTACTAATAATGAGAGATCGTGCTACCTTTATTTACTCAGAATATTTCTGTTCTCATTAAAGGGTGATGCTAAGATGGTTTAATTCTCTTGATCCTGGTTGTGTGCAAAGTCCCCAGGATATGATTTATTACTTCTCTGCTAAATATTTCCCTGCTCATAAGAAACAAGCTGCCTTGAGGGAAATATGAAGGAAATATGCCCTAGAGGAAATAATAAAGTTATTATTTATTTCCTCATATCATGATAAATTTTTATTATTGATGCTAGAATTGTATTAACCGGAAACATGATAGATGTGTGAATACATAGACAAACATAGTGTCACTAGTATGCCTCTACTTGACTAGCTCATTGATCAAAGATGGTTATGTTTCCTAACCATAGGCATGTGTTGTCATTTGATTAATGGGATCACATCATTAGGAGAATGATGTGATTGACTTGACCCATTCCGTTAGCTTAGCACTTGAACGTTTAGTATGTTGCTATTGCTTTCTTCTTGACTTATACAAAGTTCCTGCAACTATGAGATTGTGCAACTCCCGTTTACCGGAGGAACACTTTGTGTGCTACCAAACGTCACAACGTAACTGGGTGATTATAAAGGTACTCTACAGGTGTCTCCAAAGGTACATGTTGAGTTGGCATAATTCGAGATTAGGTTTTGTCACTCCGATTGTCGGAGAGGTATCTCTGGGCCTTCTCGGTAATACTCATCACCTAAGCCTTGCAAGCATTGTAACTAATGAGTTAGTTATGAAATGATGTATTACGGAACGAGTAAAGAGACTTACCGGTAACGAGATTGAACTAGGTATTGGATACCGACGATCGAATCTTGGGCAAGTAACATACCGATGACAAAGGGAACAACGTATGTTGTTATGCGGTTTGACCGATAAAGATCTTCATAGAATATGTAGGAACCAATATGAACATCCAGGTTCCGCTATTGGTTATTGACTGGGAATAGTTCTAGGTCATGTCTACATAGTTCTCAAACCCGTAGGGTCCGCACGCATAACGTTACGATGACAGTTTTATTACGAGTTTATAACTTTTGATGTACTGAAGGTTGTTCGGAGTCCCGGATGTGATCACAGACATGACGAGGAGTCTCGAAATGGTCGAGACATAAAGATTGATATATTGGACGGATATATTTGGACACCGGAAAGGTTCCGGATGAGATTGGGACTATACCGGAGTTCCGGGAGGTTACCGGAACCCCCCGGTAAGTATATGGGCCTTATTGGGCCTTAGTGGAAGGGAGGGAGAAGGAGCAAAGGAGGGGGCGCCCCCCCAAGCCCAATCCGAATTGGGAGGGGGGCCGGCCCCCCCTTTCCTTCTTCCTTCCCCTCTCTTCCTTCCCTCTCCTACTCCTAATTGGAAAGGGGGGCCAAACCTACTTGGAGTAGGTTTGCCCCCCATAGGGCGCGCCTCCCCTCTTGGCTGACACCCTCCTCCTCTCCCCCTTTATATACGGAGGAGGGGGACACCCCATAGACACACAAGTTGATCTACGGATCGTTCCTTAGCCGTGTGCGGTGCCCCCCTCCACCATAATCCACCTCGGTCATATCGTCGCGGAGTTTAGGCGAAGCCCTGCGCCGGTAGAACATCATCATCGTCACCACACCGTCGTGCTAAGGGAACTCATCCCCAACGCTTCACTGGATTGGAGCCCGGGGGACGTCATCGAGCTGGACGTGTGCTGAACACGGAGGTGCCGTACGTTCGGTGCTTGGATCGGTCGAGTCGTGAAGACGTACGACTACATCAACCGTGTTGTCATAACGCTTCCGCTTGACGGTCTACGAGGGTACGTAGACTACACTCTCCCCTCTCGTTGCTATGCCATCACCATGATCTTGCGTGTGCGTAGGAAAATTTTGAAATTACTACGTTCCCCTACAGTGGCATCCGATCCAGGTTTTATGCGTTGATGTTATATGCGCGAGTAGAACACAAGTGAGTTGTGGGCGTACAAGTCATACTGCGTACCAGCATGTCATACTTTGGTTCAACGATATTGTTGGATGAAGCGGCCCGGACCGACATTACGCGTACGCTTACGCGAGACTGGTTCTACCGACGTGCTTTGCACACAGGTCGCTGGCGGGTGTCAGTTTCTCCAACTTTAGTTGAACCGAGTGTGGATACGCCCGGTCCTTGCGAAGGTTAAAACAGCACTAACTTGACGAACTATCGTTGTGGTTTTGATGCGTAGGTAAGAACGGTTCTTGCTAAGCCCGTAGCAGCCACGTAAAACTTGCAACAACAAAGTAGAGGACATCTAACTTGGTTTTGCAGGGCATGTTGTGATGTGATATGGCCAAGATGTGATGCTATATTTTATTGTATGAGATGATCATGTTTTGTAACCGAAGTTATCGGCAACTGGCAGGAGCCATATGGTTGTCGCTTTATTGTATGAAATGCAAACGCTCTGTAATTGCTTTACTTTATCACTAAGCGGTAGTGATAGTCGTAGAAGCAATAGATGGCATAAATGACAACGATGCTACGATGGAGATCAAGGTGTCGCGCCGGTGACGATGGTGATCACGATGGTGCTTCGGAGATGGAGATCACAAGCACAAGATGATGATGGCCATATCATATCACTTATATTGATTACATGTGATGTTTATCCTTTATTCATCTTATCTAACTTTGATTGACGGTAGCATTTTAAGATGATCTCTCACTAAAAATTATCAAGAAGTGTTCTCCCTGAGTATGCACCGTTGCCAAAGTTCGTCGTGCCCAGACACCATGTGATGATCGGGTGTGATAAGCTCTACGTCCATCTACAACGGGTGCAAGCCAGTTTTGCACACGTAGAATACTCAGGTTAAACTTGACGAGCCTAGCATATGCAGATATGGCCTTGGAACACGGAGACCGAAAGGTCGAGCGTGAATCATATAGTAGATATGATCAACATAGAGATGTTCACCATTGAAAACTACTCCATCTCACGTGATGATCGGTTATGGTTTAGTTGATTTGGATCACATGATCACTTAGATGACTAGAGAGATGTCAGTCTAAGTGGGAGTTCTTAAATAATATGATTAACTAAACTTAAATTTATCATGAACTTAGTACCTGATAGTATTTTGCTTGTCTATGTTTGTTGTAGATAGATGGCTCGTGCTGTTGTTCCGTTGAATTTTAATGCGTTCCTTGAGAAAGCAAAGTTGAAAGATGATGGTAGCAATTACACGGACTGGGTCCGTAACCTGAGGATTATCCTCATTGCTGCACAGAAGAATTACGTCCTGGAAGCACCGCTGGGTGCCAGGCCTGCTGCAGGAGCAACACCAGATGTTGTGAACATCTGACAGAGCAAAGCTGATGACTACTCTATAGTTCAGTGTGCCATGCTTTACGGCTTGGAACCGGGTCTTCAACGATGTTTTGAATGTCATGGAGCATATGAGATGTTCCAGGAGTTGAAGTTAATATTTCAAGCAAATGCCCGGATTGAGAGATATGAAGTCTCCAATAAGTTCTACAGCTGCAAGATGGAGGAGAATAGTTCTGTTAGTGAGCATATACTCAAAATGTCTGGGTATAATAATCACTTGATTCAACTGGGAGTTAATCTTCCGGATGATAGCGTCATTGACAGAATTCTCCAATCACTACCACCAAGCTACAAGAGCTTGGTGATGAACTAGAATATGCAAGGGATGAACAAGACAATTCCCGAGCTCTTCGCAATGCTAAAGGCTGCGGAGGTAGAAATCAAAAAGGAGCATCAAGTGTTGATGGTCAACAAGACCACTAGTTTCAAGAAAAAGGGCAAAGGGAAGAAGAAGAAGGGGAACTTCAAGAAGAACAGCAAGCAAGTTGCTGCTCAAGAGAAGAAACCCAAGTCTGGACCTAAGCCTGAAACTGAGTGCTTCTACTGCAAGCAGACTGGTCACTGGAAGCGGAACTGCCCCAAGTATTTGGCGGATAAGAAGGATGGCAAAGTGAACAAAGGTATATGTGATATACATGTTATTGATGTGTACCTAACTAGAGCTCGTAGTAGCACCTGGGTATTTGATACTGGTTCTGTTGCTAATATTTGCAACTCGAAACAGGGACTACGGAATAAGCGACCACTGGCCAAGGACGAGGTGACGATGCACGTGGGAAACGGTTCCAAAGTCGATGTGATCACGGTCGGCATGCTACCTCTACATCTACCTTCGGGATTAGTTTTAGACCTAAATAATTGTTATTTGGTGCCAGCGTTGAGCATGAACATTATATCTGGATCTTGTTTGATGCGAGACGGTTATTCATTTAAATCAGAGAATAACGGTTGTTCTATTTATATGAGTAATATCTTTTATGGTCATGCACCCTTGAAGAGTGGTCTATTTTTATTGAATCTCGATAGTAGTGATACACATATTCATAATGTTGAAGCCAAAAGATGCAGAGTTGATAATGATAGTGCAACTTGTTTATGGCACTGCCGTTTAGGTCATATCGGTGTAAAGCGCATGAAGAAACTCCATACTGATGGACTTTTCAAATCACTTGATTATGAATCACTTGGTACTTGCGAACCGTGCCTCATGGGCAAGATGACTAAAACACCGTTCTCCTGTACTATGGAGAGAGCAATAGATTTGTTGGAAATCATACATACAGATGTATGTGGTCCGATGAATGTTGAAGCTCATGGTGGATATCGTTATTTTCTCACCTTCACAGATGATTTGAGCAGATATGGGTATATCTACTTAATGAAGCACAAGTCTGAAACATTTGAAAAGTTCAAAGAATTTCAGAGTGAAGTGGAAAATCATCGTAACGGGAAAATAAAGTTTCTACGATCTGATCGTGGAGGAGAATATTTGAGTTACGAGTTTGGTTTACATTTGAAACAATGCGGAATAGTTTCGCAACTCACGCCACCTGGAATACCACAAAGAAATGGTGTGTCCGAACGTCGTAATCGTACTTTACTAGATATGGTGCGATCTATGATGTCTCTTACTGATTTACCGCTATCGTTTTGGGGTAATGCTTTAGAG
Source organism: Triticum timopheevii (assembly GCA_963921465.1). Classification (NCBI taxonomy): domain Eukaryota; kingdom Viridiplantae; phylum Streptophyta; class Magnoliopsida; order Poales; family Poaceae; genus Triticum; species Triticum timopheevii. Next base: position 19,208,427 of record OY997264.1, on the reverse strand, counting down.
ACGGCTGCATTCACATTAAATAGGGCACCATCTAAATCCGTTGAGACGACGCCTTATGAACTGTGGTTTGGCAAGAAACCAAAGTTGTCGTTTCTTAAAGTTTGGGGCTGCGATGCTTATGTGAAGAAACTTCAACCAGATAAGCTCGAACCCAAATCGGAGAAATGTGTCTTCGTAGGATACCCAAAAGAGACTGTTGGGTACACCTTCTATCACAGATCCGAAGGCAAGACATTCGTTGCTAAGAATGGATCATTTCTAGAGAAGGAGTTTCTCTTGAAAGAAGTGAGTGGGAGGAAAGTAGAACTTGATGAGGTAACGGTACCTGCTCCCTTATTGGAAAGTAGTTCATCACAGGAATCAGTTCCTGTGACAAATACACCAATTAGTGAGGAAGCTAATGATATTGATCATGAAACTTCAGATCAAGTGTCTACTGAACCTCGTAGGTCTAACAGAGTAAGATCCACACCAGAGTGGTATGGAAATCCTGTTCTGGAAGTCATGTTACTTGACCATGATGAACCTACGAACTATGAGGAAGCGATGATGAGCCCAGATTCCGCAAAATGGCTAGAGGCCATGAAATCTGAGATGGGATCCATGTATGAGAACAAAGTATGGACTTTGGTTGACTTGCCCGATGATCGGCAAGCCATTGAGAATAAATGGATCTTTAAGAAGAAGACTGACGCTGACGGTAATGTAGCTGTCTATGAAGCTCGACTTGTTGCGAAAGGTTTTCGACAAGTTCAAGGGGTTGACTACGATGAGACTTTCTCACCCGTAGCGATGCTTAAGTCTGTCCGAATCATGTTAGCGATTGCCGCATTTTAAGATTATGAAATTTGGCAGATGGATGTCAAAACTGCATTCCTGAATGGATTTCTGGAAGAAGAGTTGTATATGATGCAACCAGAAGGTTTTGTCGATCCTAAAGGAGCTAACAAAGTGTGCAAGCTCCAGCAATCAATCTATGGTCTGGTGCAAGCCTCTCGGAGTTGGAATAAACGCTTTGATAGTGTGATCAAAGCATTTGGTTTTATACAGACTTTTGGAGAAGCCTGTATTTACAAGAAAGTGAGTGGGAGCTCTGTAGCATTTCTAATATTATATGTGGATGACATATTGTTGATTGGAAATGATATAGAATTTCTGAATAGCATAAAAGGATACTTGAATAAAAGTTTTTCAATGAAAGACCTCGGTGAAGCTGCTTACATATTGGGCATTAAGATCTATAGAGATAGATCAAGACGCTTGATTGGACTTTCACAAAGCACGTACCTTGATAAAGTATTGAAAAGGTTCAATATGGAACAGGCGAAGAAAGGGTTCTTGCCTGTATTACAAGGTATAAAGTTGAGTCAGACTCAATGCCCGACCACTGCAGAAGATAGAGAGAAAATGAAAGGAGTTTCCTATGCTTCAACCATAGGCTCTATCATGTATGCAATGCTGTGTACCAGACCTGATGTGTGCCTTGCTATTAGTTTGGCACGGAGGTACCAAAGTAATCCAGGAGTGGGTCACTGGACAGCGGTCAAGAACATCTTGAAATACCTGAAAAGGACTAAGGATATGTTTCTCGTATATGGAGGTGACAAAGAGCTAGTCGTAAATGGTTACGTCGATGCAAGCTTTGACACTGATCCAGACGATTCTAAATCGCAAACCGGATACATATTTTTATTAAACGGTGGAGCTGTAAGTTGGTGCAGTTCTAAACAAAGCGTCGTGGCGGGATCTACATATGAAGCGGAGTACATAGCTGCTTCGAAAGCAGCAAATGAAGGAGTCTGGATGAAGGAGTTCATTTCCGATCTAGGTGTTGTACCTAGTGCATCGGGACCAATGAAGATCTTCTGTGACAATACTGGTGCAATTGCCTTGGCAAAGGAATCCAGATTTCACAAGAGGACCAAGCACATCAAGAGACGCTTCAATTCCATTCAGGACCAAGTCCAAGTGGGAGACATAGAGATTTGCAAGATACATACGGATTTGAATGTTGCAGACCCATTGACTAAGCCTCTCTCATGAGCAAAACATGATCAGCACCAAGACTCCATGGGTGTTAGAATCATTACAATGTAATCAAGATTATTGACTCTAGTGCAAGTGGGAGACTGAAGGAAATATGCCCTAGAGGCAATAATAAAGTTATTATTTATTTCCTCATATCATGATAAATGTTTATTATTCATGCTAGAATTGTATTAACCGGAAACATGATACATGTGTGAATACATAGACAAACATAGTGTCACTAGTATGCCTCTACTTGAGTAGCTCATTGATCAAAGATGGTTATGTTTCCTAACCATAGGCATGTGTTGTCATTTGATTAATGGGATCACATCATTAGGAGAATGATGTGATTAACTTGACCCATTCCGTTAGCTTAGCGCTTGATCGTTTAGTATGTTGCTATTGCTCTCTTCATGACTTATACAAAGTTCCTGCAACTATGAGATCATGCAACTCCCGTTTACCGGAGGAACACTTTGTGTGCTACCAAACGTCACAACGTAACTGGGTGATTATAAAGGTACTCTACAGGTGTCTCCAAAGGTACATGTTGAGTTGGCATAATTCGAGATTAGGTTTTGTCACTCCGATTGTCGGAGAGGTATCTCTGGGCCTTCTCGGTAATACTCATCACCTAAGCCTTGCAAGCATTGTAACTAATGAGTTAGTTATGAAATGATGTATTACGGAACGAGTAAAGAGACTTGCCGGTAACAAGATTGAACTAGGTATTGGATACCGACGATCGAATCTCGGGCAAGTAACATACCGATGACAAAGGGAACAACGTATGTTGTTATGCGGTTTGATCGATAAAGATCTTCGTAGAATATGTAGGAACCAATATGAACATCCAGGTTCCACTATTGGTTATTGACCTGGAATAGTTCTAGGTCATGTCTACATAGTTCTCGAACCCGTAGGGTCCACACGCTTAACGTTACGATGACAGTTTTATTATGAGTTTATAAGTTTTGATGTACTGAAGGTTGTTCGGAGTCCCGGATGTGATCACGGACATGACGAGGAGTCTCGAAATGGTCGAGACATAAAGATTGATATATTGGATGGATATATTTGGACACCGGAAAGGTTCCGGATGAGATTGGGACTATACCGGAGTTCCAGGAGGTTACCGGAACCCCCCGGTAAGTATATGGGCCTTATTGGGCCTTAGTGGAAGGAAGGGAGAAGGAGCAAAGGAGGGGGCGCCCCCCCAAGCCCAATCCGAATTGGGAGGGGGGCCGGCCCCCCTTTCCTTCTTCCCTCCCCTCTCTGCCTTCCACTCCTACTCCTAATAGGAAAGGGGGGCCAAACCTACTTGGAGTAGGTTTGCCCCCCCCTAGGGCGCGCCTCCCCTCTTGGCCGGCCCCCTCCTCCTCTCCCCCTTTATATACGGAGGAGGGGGGCACCCCATAGACACACAAGTTGATCTACGGATCGTTCCTTAGCCGTGTGCGGTGCCCCCCTCCACCATAATCCACCTCGGTCATATCGTCGCGGAGTTTAGGCGAAGCCCTGCGCCGGTAGAACATCATCGTCGTCACCACGCCATCGTGCTGACGGAACTCATCCCCGACGCTTCGCTGGATTGGAGCCCGGGGGACGTCATCGAGCTGGACGTGTGCTGAACACGGAGGTGCCGTACGTTCGGTGCTTGGATCGGTCGAGTCGTGAAGACGTATGACTACATCAACCGCGTTGTCATAACGCTTCCGCTTGACAATCTACGAGGGTACGTAGACTACACTCTCCCCTCTCGTTGCTATGCCATCACCATGATCTTGCGTGTGCGTAGGAAAATTTTGAAATTACTATGTTCCCCTACAAAATATACAACTTCGTGCAAATTGAAGAAGAGAGTCTCCCACAAGCTTGGGGGAGGCTTCTCAAGTTACTTAATGCTTTGCCTGATCATCCTCTTAAGAAACCTGAAATATTTGATATCTTTTATAATGGACTAACTGATGCTTCCAGAGATTACCTAGATAGTTGTGCTGGTTCTCTTTTCAGGGAAAGAACACCGGATGAAGCTGAAATTCTATTGAATAATATGTTGGCAAATGAATATAATTGGGCACCTCCTGAGCCAACTCCTGAGCCAATTACTGAGCCTATCCCTAAACCAACTCCAAAGAAGAGAGGTGTTCTATTTCTCAGTTCCGAAGACATGCAAGAGGCAAAGAAATCTATGAAAGAAAAAGGTATTAAAGCTGAAGATGTTAAGAATTTACCTCCTATTGAAGAAATACACGGTCTTAATTTACCGCCTGTTGAAGAAGTATATGATCTCAATTACTTATTCACTGAAGAACCTCCCGATATCCCGACACAGGTAGTAAAGGTAAATTCTCTCTATAGATATGATAAAGCTGAAGTCCCTCCTACTAAAATTGCTAGTCAGTGCTTGGATGAGTTCGATGACTTTATGTTTAAGCAAGATGACTTTAATGCTTATTTTGGTAGACAATTAAAACAGAATACCTTCATGATTAAACGCCTGGGTGATTTTATGGTTGATATTAGAGGTGAACTTAAACTTGTTAGCAAACATGCTTCTATGGTCACCACTCAAGTAGAACAAATACTCAAAGCTCAGAAAGAAGTGCTTGATGAAATGAATAGTAATAAAAATGATTATGCTGTTAGAGTGGCTACTAGAACTGGTAGAATGACTCAAGAACCTTTGTATCCTGAAGGCCACCCTAAGATAATCGAGCAAGATTCTCAGAGAAATAATATTGATGTACCTAGTTCTTCTAAAAGGAAGAAAAAGAAAACTGATAGGACTTTGCAAACTTCTAGTAAACCTATTGCTGAACCACCTGAGAATCCAAATGATATTTCTATGTCTGATGCTGAAACACAATCAGGTGATGAACATGAACCTAGTGATAATGTTAATGATAATGTTCATGTTGATGCTCAACCTAGCAAAGACAATGATGTAGAGATTGAATCTGCCGTTGATCTTGATAACCCACAATCAAAGAATCAACATTATGATAAAAGAGACTTCGTTGCTAGGAAACATGGTAAAGAAAGGGAACCATGGGTTCAGAAACCCATGCCTTTTCCTCCGAAACCATCCAAGAAAAAGGATGATGAGGATTTTGAGTGCTTTGCTGAAATGATTAGACCCATCTTTTTGCGTATGCGATTAACTGATGTGCTCAAAACGAATCCTTATGCTAAGTATATGAAGGATATCATTACTAATAAAAGAAAGATACCTGAAGCTGAAATTTCCACCATGCTTGGTAATTATACTTTTAAGGGTGGAATACCAAAGAAACTTGGAGATCCAGGAGTACCTACTATACCATGCTCCATTAAGAGAAATTATGTTAAAACTGCTTTATGTGATCTTGGAGCCGGTGTTAGTGTTATGCCTCTCTCTTTATATCGTAGACTTGACTTGAATAAGTTGACACCTACTGAAATATCTTTGCAAATGGCTGATAAATCAACTGCTATACCTGTCGGTATTTGTGAGGATGTGGCTGTTGTAGTTGCGAACGTTACTATTTTAACGGACTTTGTTATTCTTGATATCCCCGAGGATGATAGTATGTCTATTATTCTTGGAAGACCTTTCCTTAATACTGCAGGGGCTGTTATTGATTGCAACAAAGGCAATGTCACTTTTCATGTTAATGGCAATGAGCACACGGTACATTTTCCGAGGAAACAACCTCAAGTTTATAGTATCAACTCTATTGAAAAAATTCCATCGATTATATTTGGAGGTTTTGAGTTTCCTCCACCTACTATCAAGAAAAAGTATGATATTCTTATTGTTGGGGATTTTCATATCCCCGTTGAGGTAACTTAGTGTTATTCGAAATTTCTCCGGTTCCGTGTTATTTGGAATGAGTTTGTTAACAAGACTTGATCAACCTTGTTAGTGGGTTCATTTTGATGATCACGAGATGGCTGAAATAAAGTAAAATAGTATTTTTCTGTCTATTTCCTGACTTATCCGTGCAATATAAAAATATCCCGAAAATAGAGTCCTCAGAATGCCATGCCAATTTAATATGATTTTTTCGGGAATATTTGAGGATTTAATGGGCAAAAATTACCACGGGGGGAGCTGCCACCTGGCCACGAGGATGGAGGGCACGCCCCCTACCTCATGGGCCCACGGTGGCCCTCCTCCACCTATCCCTGCACCCATCTTCTTCCTCTGCCTCACACAAACATGAAAAACCAACTCAAGCACGAGTTCCAGCCCCCGTTGCTGTGATTTTCGATCTCCTTGCTCAAAGCACCTCTCGCAAAACTGCTTGGGGAGATTGTTCTTTGGTATGTGACTCCTCCATTGGTCCAATTAGTTTTTGTTCTAGTGCTTTATTCTTTGCAAATTCGTGCTACATAGGTGACCATGTTCTTGAGCTTGCATGTCAAATTTATGTGGTTCCAAGTAGTTCTAATGCTTGATATAGGCTCTAGGCACTTGTGGGAGTTGTTGCTATCAATTTTATTGAAGTTGGTTCACTCTTATTTGAAGTTACTAAAAATTTCAGATTATTTCAGAAAATAATGAAGAGACTTTTGAGGGGCTCATCGAGCCGAAGCTCGAAGGAAAAACAAAAGGAAGAAGAGCAGAAGCCCAAATTTAATTTGCCTCGCACCGCAGAGGTCCGGCCGTGTGAATGGCCTTCCGATGACTTCTTGAGGAGAGCCGGGATTTATGAGGATTTCTATTTATTGATTGAGAATGCTGGCCTCACCGACTTCCTCCACGACCAACGTCATCAGTATCTCTTACTCACAAATACTTTTGTGCAAAACTTCTACTTTTTCCCTAAGAAATCACCTCCAACAGTAGAGTTTCATTTATATGACGTTGTTAAAGAGATGACATTAGCTGAATTCTGCGAGGTTTGCAGAATACCCTTTGAGGGCACCTTAGATGAACCCCACCGTAATGAAGTAGAAGCTTTTATTAGCACTATCACTGTGGGAGAAACCAGGAAGGTTTCTGATGCAAGGATTACTAGCATACATTTTCCTGTTTTACGTTACTTTACCTTATTTGCTAGTCGTTGCTTGATTGGACGCGGGAACTGTGGGAACCTTAGTATTCCTGATATTATTATTTTGTTCCATGGTTTATACCGCAATAACTCTGTTAGTATGGGTGGAATTGTTGCTAGACGGTTAAGTCTAAATCATACTAAGGGTCCCATCTTTGGAGGCATTTATGCTTCACGCCTAGCTGAACATTTTGAAATACCTATTAGGCATGAGGAGAAAGAAGAAACAGCGCTGCCCCGTGCTTATTTAGATTGCAAGAGTATGATAGCACATGACTTTCTTGTTAAGAGTCGCGAAGGGGAGCTCAAATACAAATTATACTTTGATAAACATCACCCTGAGACTATTACTTTGCCTGCTCCTTCTTTGTTTAACTTGTCTGCAGGTCCTCACATCGTTCCGTGGTCGGCTGTTCAAGCCTATCGGAATCCTGCACCAGCCCCGGAACCGGAGCCTCAAGATGAGCCTCCGCGACTATCTGTTTATTCTTAGGATCCAGAGGAGGCTGCCAGCCAGTGGCAGTCAGAGTCTTCTTCATCACAGTACGACCCCAGCTTCACCTACGGGTATCCGCCAGGCTATCCTTGGCAATAGACCAACTTAGGCCAAAAGCCTAAGCTTGGGGGAGTACGTATTTCCCACCGACATTACATTCATGTTCACACACACTCATTGCTAGATGTCGGTGCTCATACTCTTTCACTGTAATATCCATGCTAGTTTATTTTCTTTTTCCTGCTTTCTTCTTGTGTGTTTAATAAACCTTAAGAAAAAACCAAAAAAATAGTAGTTTATTTCTTTCCTGTAGTAATTAAAAAGAAAACCCAAAAATATTTCCCGTTCTTCTTTTGCTTGTTGGGAGCTTTCCCGTGTAAATAGTTTTTATTTTCTTTTCTTTCTTTTGGGGGTCGAGAAGACTATATTGAAATTGCTTAGTGGCTCTTATATGCATGATTGTTTATTTAATTTAGAGCCCATATTACTTGTCTTCTCTTTTGAGTTGAATGCGTGCAGATTCCAGCTTAGTCCAATGCACGTGCACTCTTATTATTATACAGATCGTTCGGTTGTGCAAGTGAAAGGCAATAATGATGATATGTGATGTACTTATTGGGATGGGAAAAGCTGGTATGAACTCGACCTCTCGTGTTTTTGTAAATATGATGATTCATCATTACTGAGTCAGCTATTATGAAGTAAACATATTTGCAATGACATTTAGAGATTATAGTTGCTTGTGCCATGCTTGATTAGCTATGATTTATAATGGTTTACCTTGCGTCCCAACATGCTATTAGAATGATTATGATGTGGTATGATGGGATGGTATCCTCCTTTAAATGAATTGAGTGACTAGACTTGGCACATGTTCACGCATGTAGTTGAATCAAATCAACATAGCCTTCATGATATTTATGTTCATGGTAGATTATATCCTACTCATGCTTGTATTCGGTGTAAATTAATTTTAATGCATGTTTATGACTGTTGTCGCTCTCTCAGTTGGTTGCTTCCCAGTCTTTTGCTAGCCCTCACCTGTACTAAGCGAGAATACTGCTTGTGCATCCAAACTCCTTAAACCCCAAAGTTATTCCATATGAGTCCACTATACCTTCCTATATGCAGTATTTACCTGCCGTTCCAAGTAAATTTGTATGTGCCAAACTCTAAACCTTCAAATAAACATTCTATTTTGCATGCTCGAATAGCTCATATGTCAACTAGAGCTGCCCTTATCTTCCGTGTTAGGCGGGTTATTCTCAAGAGGAGTGGACTCCGCTCCTCATTCACGAGAAAACGGCTGGTAACCAGGATGCCCAGTCCCATGCTTTATGCAAACTAAATCAAAATAACTGCAAACAAAACTCCCCTTGGGACCCGTTGAATGTTGGAGGCACTCGTTGTTTCGACCAAGCCATGGATTGATTCTTGTGGAGGAGGGGGAGTATAAACTTTACCATTCTGTTTGGGAACCGCCTATAATCTGTTTAGCATGGAAGATATGTTGTCTTTTAGTTGTTATGTTGACAATGAATGTATGCCGCTCAAAATATAATTTATCTCTATTTCAAAACCGAGCTCTGGCACCTCTACAAATCCCTGCTTCCCTCTGCGAAGGGCCTATCCATTTACTTTTATGTTGAGTCATCACCCTTCTTATTAAAAGCACCCGCTGGAGAGCACACTGTTGTTTGCATTCATTATTATTGGTTTATATTGGGTATGACTTGACTGGATCTCTTTTACCATGAATTACAATGTTTAGTCAGTCCTTGATCTTTAAAGGTGCTCTGCATTTATGTTTTGCGGTCTTAGAAAGGGCTAGCGAGATACCATTTTATTATATCATGTTATGATTATTTTGAGAAAGTGTTGTCATCCGAGTTTTATTATTATAGCTCGCTAGCTGATTATGCTATTGATATGAGTAATTAGGAGACCTATGTGTTATTGTGAGTATGGTTAGTTCATAATATTTGCTAAAACTTGAATGCTGGCTTTTCATGTTTACAACAACAAGAGCAAACAGAGTTTGTAAATTTTTTTCTTTTTCTCTTTCAGTTTGTCAACTGAATTGCTTGAGGACAAGCAAGGGTTTAAGCTTGGGGGAGTTGATACGTCTCCGTCGTATCTACTTTTCCAAACACTTTTGCTCTTGTTTTGGACTCTAACTTGTATGATTTGAATCGAACTAACCCGGACTGATGCTGTTTTCAGCAGAATTGCCATGGTGTTGTTTTATGTGCACAAAATAAAAGTTCTCGGAATGACCTGAAAGTCCACGGAACATCTTAGAAAAAACAATAAAAAATCCTTGCCAAAGATGAAGACCAGGGGGCCCACACCCTGTCCACGAGGGTGGGGGCCACGCCCCCTGGGCGCGCCCCTTACCTCGTGGGCCCCCTGGTGGCCCTCCGACGCCAACTCCAACTCCATATATTGGCTTTCGGGGAGAAAAAAATCAGAGAGAAGAAATCATTGCGTTTTACTATACGGAGCCGCTGCCAAGCCCTAATCTCTCTCGGGAGGGTTGATCTGGAGTCCGTTCGGGGCTCCGGAGAGGGGGATTCGTCGCCGTCGTCATCATCAACCATCCTCCATCACCAATTTCAGGATGCTCACCACCGTGCGTGAGTAATTCCATCATAGGCTTGCTGGACGGTGATGGTTTGGATGAGATTTATCATGTAATCGAGTCAGTTTTGTTAGGGTTTGATCCCTAGTATCCACTATGTTCTGAGATTGATGTTGCTATGACTTTGCTATGCTTAATGCTTGTCACTAGGGCCCGAGTGCCATGATTTCAGATCTGAACCTATTATGTTTTCATGAATATATGTGTGTTCTTGATCCTATCTTGCATGTCTATAGTCACCTACTATGTGTTATGATCCGGCAACCCCGAAGTGACAATAATCGGGACCACTCCCGATGATGACCATAGTTTGAGAAGTTCATGTATTCACTATGTGCTAATGCTTTGTTCCGGTTCTCTATTGGAGGCCTTAATATCCCTTAGTTTCCAATAGGACCCCGCTGCCACGGGAGGGTAGGACAAAAGATGTCATACAAGTTCTTTTCCATAAGCACGTATGACTAAATACGGAATACATGCCTACATTACATTGATGAATTGGAGCTTGTTCTGTGTCACCCTGTGTTATGACTGTTACATGACGAACCGCATCCGGCATAATTATCCATCACTAATCCGGTGCCTACGAGTGTTCCATATACTGGTTCTCGCTTATTTACTTTTCCGTTGCTACTGTTACAATCACTACAAAATACCAAAAATATTACTTTTGCTGTCTTTACTTTTGTTACCGTTACCACTACTATCATATTACTTTGCTACTAAACACTTTGCTACAGATACTAAGTTTCCAGGTGTGGTTGAATTGACAACTCAGCTGCTAATACTTGAGAATATTCTTTGGCTCCCCTTGTGTTGAATCAACAAATTTGGGTTGAATACTCTACCCTCGAAAACTGTTGCGATCCCCTATACTTGTGGGTTATCACTGTTAATTGCCAGGCCCGCAGAAACAAAGTTAGGGTTCTTGTTCAAGATGGAGTAGAGATCTACTAGAACAACCTCAAACTGTCCCTGGCTACTAGCTACTTCAAAAGCCTGCTGGGTCAGCCTGTGGTGTCTCTGCCTACAGTTCAACTCAGCTCCTTATATGCACCAACAGACCTGACCGAGCTTGTGGATGTTTTTACTTGGGCAGAGATTGTGTCCGCCATCAATGGAGCCCCAAATAACAGGAGCCCTGGCCCGGACGGCTTCACTAATGAGTTCTACAAGGCCTTTAAGCACCTGATCAAGGATGATATCCTGAAGTTCTTTACTGCTTTCCATGCAAACAATGTATCGCTGGAAGGAATTAACATGGCCTATATCACTTTGCTGCCTAAGAAAGATACCCCGCTTGCTCTGGGCGATTACAGACCTATCTCCTTGGTTCACAGTTTGCCAAAGTTGGTCTCTAAGGTCTTAACAAACAGGTTTCAACGCCGTATTCCAGATTTGGTGCACCCTTTGCAATCTGGTTTTTTGAAAGGCGTTCGATTATTGAAAACTTTGCTCTAGCCACTGAGTTGGTTCAGACTGCTCACAAAAGAAAGCTGCCGGTTATCGCCTTAAAGTTGGACTTTCAAAAGGCCTTTGACAGTGTGAGTTGGAGCTGCCTTTTGCAGACCTTACAAGCTCGAGGCTTCCTGCAGAAATGGACCCAATGGATTTCCTCCCTTCTATCCACTGGCAAATCACGTGTGTTAATGAATGGAGAGCTTGGTGATGTTTTTTCTGCCAAGAAGGGCTTCCATCAAGGGGATTCTCTCTCTCCCTACCTTTTCATCTTGGTTGCGGATGTGCTCCAATGCCTATGCTGCATGCATTTCCAGGACGGCAGCTTGCTGCACCCCCTCGGTTCAGATGTTCTGTTTCCTGTTTTGCAATATGCGGATGACACTCTGCTCATCTTCCAGGGAAATTTGGAACAAGCTTAGGTTATCAAAAACATCCTTTCTGCTTTCTCGGATTTCTCTGGTCTGCAAATAAACTTCCACAAAAGCACTTTGGTCCTAGTTTCAGTTGAGACTGATACTGCTTTGGAGATTGCTCATCTTCTTGGCTGTCCAGTCTTCTCCTTCCCGTGCACCTACCTCGGTCTGCCTTTGTCTCTGAATAAGATTACGCATGGTATGCTCCTACCAGTGATCCATAAAGTCGACAAGAGGCTGTCGGGCTGGCTAGCTACTTTTCTTTCATGGGGAGGCAGGCTTACGCTGATCAACTCGGTGCTTGCCGGCATTCCGAGTTACTTCATGACTTGCTTCCCATGGCCAAAGGAGTCCATCAATAAGCTAGAGGGTTTGCTGCACGCCTTCTTCTGGCAAGGGAAGAGCAAAACCTCGGGCGGCCACTGTCTTGTGGCTTGGGACAAAGTTATCCAGCCACGATGTGCGGGCGGCCTGGGAGTCAGGGACCTATCTGCTCACAACCAAACTATGATGTGTAAATTTGTGGCCAAAGTTCTTCAGTTTTCAGACATACCCTGCTGTCAATGGCTGGCCTCACAATACTGTAGAAATAACCTACCTAGTGGCAACAGCTCGCGTGACACAGCTTTCTGGAAGGGTCTCAAAACTTACATTCGCTGGTCTTGTTTTCCTCGCTGCTCGCTTGGCTCCGGTGCTCTCATTTCCTTTTGGCAAGATCAGTGGCTCGTGGTTGGAAGGCTGATGTTTGTACTGCCAGTTTTGTACTCTTTTGCCAAGGATAAGCTATGTTCAATCCAGTCACAAATAACTCAGAATGGTTAGGATACAGCTGCACCCAAATCTCTCGCACACAGCGACACTAGAGCTGCAGGTCCTGCTTGACCTCATCGCAGATGTCACTCCGACCGCCACCTATGTTGATCGCCAGGTATCTTCTCTCTTTGGGAAGGAGCTTGCTACAGGTTTTTTCTACAAGATGCTCACCTTCCGGGGAATGCGGTGTGCTTTTGAGTAGTGGATTTGGGATAAGATCATTCCTAACAAGCACAAGGTTTTTCTCTGGCTGGCTTTTTATGGGCGCTTAAACACAAGGGACAACATGTTCAAAAAAGGCTGGTTTGCGATTGTCTCCAATGCTGATTGTGATATCTGCCCTACTGTGGAGTCCATTGATCATGTCGTACTACGGTGTCGGTCTGCCGAACATCTTTGGGGCAAGCTGCAATTGAACTCGTTGGCCTGTGCTTCACCAGATCTTCTCTCCTTCTTCGAGCGCGTTTCCCAGCAACCTTTTCTCAAGAGGAAATGGAATGTCGCCCTTGCAGCATGCGTCGTCACTCTATGGCATGCTCGGAATGATCGCGTGTTCAATGGTGCTTCTTGGTCTGACCAATACACAAGGTTCTATGCTGCGGATTTGCTTCGCCTTTGGCTGCACAGAGCTAAGCGGCAACATGACAAAGACGAGTTGAGGACTTGGGCGCTTTGTTTGTCCAACTAATCATGCTGTAGTTTCCTAATGTTCTCCTCCCTTCTCTTCCTCTCTCCGTCTCTTCGCACCTTGGTGCGTTTCTCTTGGTTCCTGTAATGGACTTTTTTGTCCCCCAGGCTACGGCCTGTTTTGAAATATATAAGGTAGAGCGATCTCTACCTTTTTCTTTCAAAAAAAGTGAAGTCTTGCATCCTTTGCTTAATATCTTGGATCGTTACTGCTGAGGGTCCCTTATGCCTTCAGGCGATTGGGTGGCAGAAAGTTGCTCTGGTTGGAGAGAGGCTTTGATAGAAGATATAAATGGGCCACGCTAATTTGCCAGTTCATTACAACATCGTACTCCCTAAAAATGGAGGGAGTTTATCCTAAGTGGAATCTTATCCTAAGTGAAATAAAAATGGAGGGAGTTTTTTCTTACTTTGAACTATTGGATTTATCCTAAGTGAAATCTTATCAAGATTGACCAAATTTAAAGAAAACAATCTAAACATTTAAAATTACTAAACTAATTTGTAAATATTTTTTTTCAAAAAGTTCGTAAATATTTACAAGTGTGACTTAAGAAAAAAAAACTAATATGTAGATTAAATAAAAATGGAGGGAGTTTGTTTTTCTCTTTTTCAAGAAGAAAATCATCCATCTACGAAAAATATTTTTTTAGTAACTGAAAATAAATGATACATTAAAAATCATTTTATCGAGTCGACAAAAAAATATTTTGCTTTCTAATTCCATGCAAACAGTTTGTGAGATTTGTTTCATGGACACTAAATAAAATATTCATGCATTTTGAAACAAATGTTCATGTACCTCATAACATATTTATGTATTACAGAATATAATGTGCATATGTATGAATGTAAATGTTCATGACTTAAAAATAAAAAATTCACATACTTTAAGTATGTAATGTATTTATGATGAAATAATAATATAATAAACATACAATAATATCCGTAAAATAATTCAATACAATATAGAAGGAAATAGAGGAAATGAAAGCACAATAATAAAGAAAAAGGAAAAAGGAAGGAAAATGCCACTTTTCTGATAACGGGTACCCAACTTCATTCGAGCTTCAAGCAAGTCGTTGGCCGGTCGACAGCCGCTTATTCCCGATCGAGGTTTGCATGGCAGCTTGCTTTTCGTTTTTCTAATAATAAAATTGACCTCCTAGGAGACCCATCACACTTTCAGGCTTTTGAACCATCCGATTATGTGTGGGCCTTCAAGCAGCTAGGTGAGATTAGAATATATGTATGGTCTACGTAAGCAGCTTGAGGAGTTGCGCTCGCTTCCCAACCGGATGGAACCATCGAAAGAAGAGGAGAGAGTGGAAGCCCGTATGGTAGAACTTTGCCTAAGGGAAGAGATTATGTGGCGCCAGAGGGCGCAAATCCAATGGCTTGTGGAAGGGGATAGCAACACCAAATTTTTCCACCGCAAAGCAAGTGCTCGTAAGGCCAAAAACCGCATTACTGAGTTGCAACGACCTGACGGGTCTGCTTGCACAGACGAACACGAGATGGCGGATATGGCTACAGCTTTCTATAGCAACTTGTACACCTCAAAAGATACGGTGGGCATCGAGGAAGTCTTGTCACATATACCCTCACGGGTAGACGCTTCTATGAACGCATCGCTTAATGCACAGTAAAGCAATGCCGAGGTGAAAACGACTCTGTTTCACTGTTCCCGACCAAGGCCCCAGGGCCCGACGGTTTTCCTGCACATTTTTTCCAACGACAATGGGAGTTTTGTGGTGATGAGGTTAACGGAGAGGATTCCCCGGAGGAGATCAACAAAACGTTCATTGTTTTAATTCCCAAGATTGCTAGTCCAAAAAATTTAGCACAGTTTCGACCGATAAGCCTTTGCAATGTGATCTACAAGATTGCATCCAAGGCTTTGGCAAATCGGCTCAAGCTCATTCTCCCCCACATCATCTCTGAAGAACAATCAGCATTTGTACCAGGACGTCTTATTACAGACAATTTCATATCAGCCTACGAGTGCCTCCACTTTATGAAAACCAGGAAGCTGAAGGGCAATAGGTACTGCGCTTTAAAACTTGATATGATGAAGGCCTACGACAGGCTAGAGTGGAATTATTTGGAGCGAGTTATGCTCAAACTGTGAATCAGCCCGCGCTTTACACAAACAGTGATGCGGTGTGTCACATCGGTCTCTTTTTCGGTCATCTTTAACGGAGGCAAGCAAGAGGAGTTTCAGCCTTCCAGAGGGCTCACGCAGGGCTGCCCTATATCACCATACTTACTTTTATTGGCCGCCGAAGGACTTTCCTGCCTTCTGAAATCAACACGACCGGACGAGATTGTAAATGGCATCACGGTTGCAGCCGGCACACCACAGGTAAATCACTTGCTTTTTGCAGATGATAGCCTTTTATTCTTTAATGTTACACCTGAGATGGCAAACAGAGTGGATACCCTCCTCCAAAAATATTGTGTGGCTTCAGGGCAACGAATTAACAAGGAGAAATCCTCCATATTCATCAGCAAGGGCTGCTCAGAAACCTCGAGGCAAGAGGTCAAGCAAATACTTCAAGTTCAAAATGAGAAATTGTCCGAAAAATATCTTGGCATTCCTGCAGATGTAGGGAGAGCCAAGGAGGAGTCCTTTAAATATCTTAAGGACAGGGTTTGGAAGCAAGTGCAAGGCTGGATGTAGAAAGCGCTTTCGGTTGGAGGGAAGGAGGTGCTCATCAAATCTGTGGCTCAAGCAATACCTACATACTCTATGGCGTGTTTCAAGCTCCCTAGAGGCTTATGTCAGCACATCAATGGCATCTTGAGGAAGTTTTGGTGGGGATCGAAAAACGACGAAAGAAAGACCGCTTGGGTATCATGGGAAGTCATGACGCAGCCGAAGTTCATGGGAGGTATGGGGTTCCGCGACATCGAGCTCTTCGATCTAGCCCTGCTTGCAAGGCAAGCTTGGCGTCTTCTCTAGGAACCAAACTCCCTGAGCGCCCGGATTATTAAGGCGGTTTACTATCCTACTTCGTCGATTCTTGAAGCCGAGCTGGGCAAGAACCCTTCACAGGTTTGGCATTCCCTGATAGAAGGAAGAGACACGTTACGGCTCGGGCTAGTGAAACGTATTGGTTTCGGCGAACATACCAATATCTGGGGGGATAATTGGATACCACGTGATTTCAAGCTTCGACCGGTGAGCCCCAAATCGTCGAACCCCCCACAGATGGTTTCAGAACTCATTAACCCAATCACCTCATCTTGGGATATCGACATGCTTGAGACACACTTCTACATGATGGACAAGGAAGCGATCTGCAATATCCCGCTCAGCTCCCGGGTATGGGAAGACTTCTAGGCATGGCATTATGAAAGAAAGGGAATTTTCACTGTCAGGTCAGCCTACAAGCTCTTGTGTGCAACAAAACAGCAGCGCACGGACTGGCTAGAAAACAACAAGGGTCACTCGTGTGTTGATTCAGATCGCAGGTCTTGGTCTACGCTCTGGGGCGCTGCAGTTCCCTCAAAAGTTTGTGTATTTTCCTGGCGGTTGGCGAAGAGCTCTATCCCTACAGGAGAGGTCCGCAAGCATCGTAGCATGGCTGACTCGGAGGAGTGTTCGATCTGTCACGCAGCAGTCGATACATGGCGCCATTCTCTCTTTGATTGCCGCATGGCCCGGTGTGTCTGGGCCCTCACCGATGAGGATCTAATGGAAACAATCATCTCAAACAGGGAGAAGGATGCTAAGCTATGGATGTTATGGCTCGTTGACACTTTACCTTTGGCGGACCTAGCACAAGTTTTGGTTACATTGTGGGCCATCTGGTGGGCAAGACGCCGAGCCATACACGACAATCAGTTCCAGAGCCCACTGAGCACCCACATTTTCATCAAGAAGTTCCTAGCCGAGCTCGAGATGTTACCGGACAGAAAACCATGCCCCAAGGACCCGCATGTAACCTCCAGGGACCTGCATGTGAATATCAGGGACCTGCATGTAACATGAGGTGGTCACGTGGTTCCGACTCTGTCCAACTGGCTACCGCCCGAGCATCATGAGGTTAAAATGAATGTGGACGCTGGATTTTCCAAGATCGGGGACCGAGCAGCTTCAGCAGTGGTATGCAAGGACAAAAGGGGCAAGTACCTAGGTGCCTCGGCAATCATCCACGAGGGCCGACTTGATCCAACCATCCTCGAGGCGCAGGCTTGCAGCGAGGCCCTCTCACTTGCAGCTGATTTGCATGTTCAATCTCAATGTGTGGCATCAGATTGTTTGGAAGTAGTGTCGAATATACAAGCTGAAGTTCCTTGCTACTATCATTCCATCTTGCAAGATATCAAACACCAAAGGAGGCAATTCCAGGATGTAGAGTTCCTTCATGAAAATAGGAAGCACAATGGAGAAGCCCATGCCTTAGCGAAGGCAGCTGCTTCTCTCAGCCCCGGGCGCCACGTGTGGCTTAGTTTTTTGCCCGAAATTATCTATATCCCCTTGTGTTTGAACTTCTAATATAGAATACAGTAGCTCAAAAAAATGTATGGTATACGCGATAATAAATTGATACTTACGAAACATATGATTCCCTTTGAAGTTTTGGACTCTTTGATTCACATGATTTCTAAAATGCATGAAACATAATGCGAATCCAGTGTTATGTCATATTGAATACTATATGATTGTATGGTTGTATGACTGTGCACACGAAGAATGTAGAATTATCTTTTTTTTCTTTCTAATAAAAATGTAGGATTCTTCACAAGAGGTTGAAGTGGATGAATTTTTTCCTCTGAAATCTAGTACAAAAAATCCTATGGAAAAAAAACTATGGATGGCAATCCTACAAATGAAACAAGACACATTGAGAAAAATTCCAAACTATTGGAATCCTCGAAATTTTTCATGTGCAAATCCTTTGAATCAAAGAGGCTCTTAATTGTGTATTTTTACTATTTTTTATTTAATATTTATTTATTTTACTAACCTACTAATATAATTTGAGAAGGCATATTCTCTTTTGCATGATTGTGATTTTAGAAACTTCATAACCTAGAAGGTTATGTAAAACAAATAGACGATCATAATTTCCCGTTCACGAAGCCATGCAAAAGAGGGAGCTATGGGATGATATGTCCATTTTGGATCTCTATTTCTTGGCATAAATTGGTCATTATTAATGATATTTTACACATTGTAATGTCAATCTAATGTCTCTTCCCTCTTAATTTACATGTCGAACCGGGGGAGGGGAAATTACAGGAAAACTATAGAAAAGCACCAAACCAAGGGTCAGTGAAGAAAATAATTTTCCAAAGACCAAAAATATCCCAGAAAATACAGAATTTATTTTCACGCGGCAAGAGAATCAGGGGCAGAGCCCACCATGTTGCCTGGCTTCTGCCCGCGCCAATCGGGCGCTGGGGCCCACAGGGCACCCCCGACCGCTCTCTGGCACACGTGGTCCTATAATACCACAAAAACCCTCGTTATATTTTATGGAATTTTTACGCCGCCATCTTCGAGGTGGAAACTAAGCGTATCAAATTTGTTTGCCCCCGAAGGGTGACGGTACGAAAACTTGTCACTGCCCTAGATAGGGTGGCAAACGCGGTCAAAAGTGACAGAATGGAGGTAACACAAGGGGGCTGATACGTCCATTTTGCATCATGTTCTCCTACTGTTATTTACATTGTTTTAAAGTAATATTTCACTTTTAGGTGCCATTCTGATGCCTTTTCTGTCTTAAACTGCAAGTTCTATCATAATAGGGAGATAGTTGGCATATGGAATTGTGGACCTGAAAAGAGGTACAACAGAGATAACTATTCTCTGGAGCTTCAAATGACCTGAAATTTTATGGAGATTTATTTTGGAATATATAAAAAATAGTGAAAGAAGAAGCTCTAGGAGGGGACTCACTAGTGAGCCACAAGCTCAGGACACCGTCAGCCGGGTGAGTGACCGGGAGGTTTATCAAGTGTAAACACCCCCCCCCAAGCATAAAAGTGTAACATTATCAATGTGAAAACATGCATCATGAAATAACTAATAGTCATGCAAGATTTTTGAACATGTAAGACCATATATATGGGCAATACATCCAAATACTAAAATCCGAGAACCTCTCATGCATCTTTAGCTAAATAGTACTTTCATAGATTGAGAACACCCTGCATCATTTGGACATTAAGTGTAAAAACAGGGTAACTGCATTAAGCAAAATGGCAGTCGGGTCTGGGTCCTCGTGTGATAATGACCGACACCTGAGAAGGCTTGGACCTACCCAATTTCTTGGTTGCATCGGGCCCATATGTGTAGCAGACTTGACGCAAAGGGACGTGCTTCGATGGAGCAATGCTGGCGTTTATTGCCTTAGTTGCTCTACACTGCTCTCCCCTCACTAGCAAAACCAACGTTCATGCCCCCTCGTGAGTACAAACAAGCACTTGCCATGATCCCGGGGTAGTTATCCCTGTTTGTTAGCTTCTCCATTGCTTCTTGGTGTTCTCATATGTATTCTTATTCATGATAACTCCCTTTGCGGATAATTCATAAAACAATCATTTATTATACATGTTGCCCATATGTAGGATCGAAAGTAGGTCTAGAGGGGGGGGGGGGTGATTAGACTACTTGACCAAATAAAAATCTAGCCTTTTCCCAATTTTAAGTCTTGGCAGATTTTAGCAACTTAGCAGAAGTCAAGCAATCAACCTACACATGCAATTCTAGGAGTGTAGCAGCGGAAAGTAAAACATTGCATATGAAGGTAAAGGGAAGGGTTTGGAGAGGGCAAACGCAATGTAGACAGTGAGATTTTTGGCGTGGTTGCGATAGGTGGTGCTATCGTACATCCACGTTGATGGAGACTTCAACCCATGAAGGGTAACGGTTGCGCGAGTCTGTGGAGGGCTCCACCCACGAAGGGTCCACGAAGAAGCAATCTTGTCTATCCCACCATGGCCATCACCCACAAAGGACTTGCCTCACTTGGGTAGATCTTCACGAAGTAGGCGATCTCCTTGCCCTTACAAACTCCTTGGTTCAACTCCACAATCTTGACGGAGGCTCCCAAGTGACACCTAACCAATCTAGGAGACACCACTCAACAAAAGGTAATAGATGGTGTGTTGATGATGAACTCTTTGCTCTTGTGCTTCAAATGATAGTCTCTCCAACACTCAACTCTCTCTCACAGATTTGGCTATGGTGGAAAGATGATTTGAGTGGAAAGCAACTTGGGGAAGGCTAGAGATCAAGATTCTTGTGGTTGGATTGGAATGTCTTGGTCTCAACACATGAGTAGGTGGTTCTCTCTCAGAAAATAAGTAGTGGAAGTGTAGGCACGTTCTGATGGCTCTCTCTCAAATGGAGAAGGGGGTGGAGGGGTATATATAGCCTCCACACAAAATCTAACCGTTACACACATTTGACCCAACTCGGTCAGACCGAATGGAGAAACTCGGTGAGACCAATTTAGTTCAAAACGTGAACGTTAGGAATCTCGGTGGGACCGATCATATCAACTTGGTGGGACCGATGTGCTAGGGCTAGGGCAAAACCTCATCTCAGTGAGACCGGTCGCATGAACTCGGCGAGACCGATTTCAACAATTGATCAAACAGAGAGTTGGTCAAGCAAACTCGGTGGGACCAATCGCTCATTTCGGTGAGACTGAAATGTTACGAAAAGGAAACAGAGAGTTTGCACTGCGAACTCGGTGGGAACCGATCGCTCATTTCGGTGAGGCCAAAATGTTACAAAGGGAAACGGAGAGTTTGCAAAGCATCTCAGTGAGACCGAGAGCTGTATCGATGAGACCGAATTGATTAGGGTTTCTGGCTATGGCTATGACAAATGAACTCGATGGCACCGGATACATCAAATTGGTAGGGCCGAGTTTGACTTTAGGTTTGGGCCAAATGTGGAAATGAGAAAATGGTTGAGGGTTTTGGAGCAATATCACTAAGCACTTTGAGCAAGTAGACGCCATTAAGCTATACCTCATCCCCTTTTAATAGTATTGGCTTTCCTATGGACTCAGTGTGATCTTGGATCACTAAAATGAAAATGAAGAGTCTTGAGCCTTTGCCAATCTTTGTCCTTAGCATTTTGAGGGGTCCACATCTCTAGTCCATGCCATGCCAATCATTGAACTTTCTGAAATATTTAACTTGAATGGATATTAGTTCAATGAGCAGTATGTTGTTATGAATTACCAAAACCACAGGGGGATTAGTTGCACTTCAATCTCCCCCTTTTTGGCAATTGATGACAACATATAGATCAAAGCTTCGACAAATGATAATATTAATGAAGTACATCGTCGCTTTGAGAAGTATGTGATAAGTAAGAGCTCCCCCTAAATTTCTGCATTATTTAAAATTTGCTTTTGAATGCAAATGCACAATCTATTAGGATCATGGGTTACTCTTCCATGTCACATACATCTTGGTGGAGCGCTCAAAATGTTAAGCTATAAGAAACATGCATTAATTACCAAGGACAAGCATGATTAATCATACACATATCATCAAGCAAGCACACAATAAAGCATAGTATATATGATCAAATATATGATCATAAGAGTATCTCACACACAAGCACAAAAATTGTAGCATGCAAACGATCCAAGCAAAAATGACCAAAGTAGCAAGAGAGGCCAGAAAAAGGCAAAACACGCGCACTCTCTCTCGAAGCCTAATGATCTATAAACTTTCTCCCCCTTTGGCAACAAGTTACCAAAAGCTTGAAAATGCATAGTGCTATGCGGCACTCTAGGCACGATCTCCGGGAGCTTCTCAAGGGGTCTTCTGGCTAGTTGCTCCGGTGTGCGTAGATGGCGTGGAGACACTACAAAAGAAAGACACATCCATGACATTTTGGGCCGAGTGAATTTTTTCCTATCATGCTTATGACACCTCAATGACGATAATTGTGACAAAATTCGGTATCATCGTAGATGTGGTGGGCTCCTACTTTTATGACAAAAAATCATGACAGAAAATGGGATTTTCGTCCTGGGCGGGCCAGAGATGCAGCTGCATGACATTCTTTGGGCCATTCATGATGGAAAAAACCATGGTAGAAGAGAGGGCGAGGAAAATATCGGGGAGTTCCTAGTTACGGTGGGTGGTTGGGGCCAAGCGATGCACGGAGGGGTTGCACATTTCTCTTGTACACGCACACGCATGGGTGCGAGGCGTTCGGCTCTAACTGAACCCGAGCGATTGCACTGGCTACGCGTTATTGAACCCGAGCGATCGATCGATCCCTGGCTGTTAACTGAACCCGATCGAGCGATTCCTTCGCTATTGCTGCTAACTAAAGCCGATTGACCTGCTGCCTCTTGATGAACAATGAGCGTTGTTGGGGGTTGGATAAATAGTTCCTGGTGGGGGTTGGATGAACATGACCCTGTGGTAGTAGAGGCAGTTTCCGCTGGATGAATAGGACCCCGATCGAGCCGGTTGGGGGTGGATGAACAGGACCCCGTGGAGGGCTGGTTGAACAGTAGCCGGTGGAGGGCTGGATGAACAAAGCCCATGGAGGGGTGGTTGAACAGTAGCCGGTGGAGGCTGGATGAACAGGAGAAGTCTGTAGGAGGTCGAAGAGAAGTCCGTTTCCTCTGTTTTGCGGTACGTCACACCCCTCCAGATGAACGAGACCCCCGTTTCGACCGTAGGAGGTCGAAGAGAAGTCTGTTTCCTCCGTTTTGCGGTACACCACACCCCTCCCGATCAACAGGACCCCGTTTCGACCGTAGGAGGTCGAAGAGAAGTCTGTTTCCTCTGTTTTGCGGTATGCCACACCCCTTCCAGTGAACAGGATCCCGTTTCGACCGTAGGCGGTCGAACAGAAGGCTATTTCCTTTGTTCCGCGGTACGCCAAGCCTGGTTTCGGCTGTTCCGTCCAAGCCGGTTGGCTCCTAATGAACACGACGACGCAGTTTCTCCATTCCGACCCAGCCAGTTGGATGCCGATGAACAAGGCGCCGTCGCTGCTCTCCGCCGCCTCTCCATGTACACGAGCCCTGGCCGTACATATGCGTGAGTAGGCGTTCGAGACCCCACCCATATGTATCTTACATGGCCATATTTACTTTCTTGCACCCTGGTTGTACGTACGTGTACACAATATTGACGGGGCGGTGCCACATGCTACGTCCGTGCCTCTCCTATGACACGTGCCCTTCCTTACTTGGCCACGGTTCATCGTTGCAGCCTAGAGATAGACCGATCAACTAGTATGTACGTACACGTTTAGGACCAGAATGACAACGCTACATACGCTTTGACCAGGTGGGCCCTAACAGTTAGGGAGGATAAGAAGGCACTTCCTTGCGTGTGAAGTTATTGTTGGTGGGTCCCAGCTATCAGGGGAAGAATCATTTTTTTTGCCCGTAATATGGCTGCACTTCCTTGCGTGCGAAGATGTAGCGGTTGGTCCCAACAGTCAGGGGGGAAACATTTTTTTCATGAAATATGGAGGCCCGTCCGGTGGTTCCCCATTGTTAGGTGGAGGAATAATTATTTTACGCGTAATAAGGTTGCACTTCCTTGCTGCGGCCGTGGACCCAGCTGTCAGCCTCTCCATGTATAGTACTCTTATGGTGGAAGTCGTTCCTTGACCACATTGACCACGCCGCGCCAAGAGAACCAAGGCGGTGGACGACGGCGAGGCCTAGGAAGGGGACGGCATGGAGCTGGGGAAGACGCGACAGTGGATGCCCATGCGGAGAGGAGTACGAGGGTTGACCGGTTCGGCTGTGGTGTGAGGTTGCTGCCGCCGCAGAATAACAGGCACTAGTAGAAAACAGAGCTTTAAAACCGGTTCGTAAGGGCCTTTAGTGCCGGTTCTGCAACCGGCACTAAAGGGTGGAGACTAAAGGCCCCCCTTTAGTACCGGTTCGACACGAACCGCCACTAAAGGCCCACCACGTGGCGTGATCTCACGTCGTGGTATGGGGGACCTTTAGTACCGGTTGGTGTTACCAACCTGTACTAAAGGATTTTTTTTGAAATTTTTTTGTAAAAAATATTTGTTTTTTTTTCGATTTTCAATTTTCTGAATTATTTGATGATTTAGTCTCTAATCACCCCTCTTAACTGCTCAAGTGTGGATCACTCATTCCAAATCGTCTAACTTCCTGGCCGGTCACCCATCCTCTCACTCCCCCAACCTGAGCACGCTTAACTTCGGAGTTCTATTCCCCCTACTTTCCAAGTCTGCACTTGTTATTTTCCTAACAAATGTAAGCTGTCAATTTTATTAACCCTCAACAGTTTAGCTTGAGCATTAGGTCACATATTTCACTGTTGAGTTTGGAACTATTATTCTAAAAAACAGTTAGTAACACTAATATTTCTTGAATAAGTTTGACCACAGTTTGACCATAGTTTGACCAGATTTGACCAAAATTCAAAAATTTGAAATAATTATTTAGTAACACTAATATTCTTGAATAATTATGTAGCAACATTAATACTTCTTGAATAAGTAGTTTGACCATAGTTTGACCAGATTTAACCAAAATAAAAAAACTGAAATTTGAGCATATCTTTTTTTCCTTTTGGAATTTGAGGATTCTAAACATTGCAAACAGGCCATAGGCAGTCTAAATCAAATGCGGATTTTCGTGCTGAATTTTCTGATATATTATACATTTTTTTCCGACATCGTATGCAAAAGTTATAGCTGTTTTACATTTTCCCTACACTTTTTGCAAAACATGTCCAAATTTAAGTTTTTTAATTTTCCTAACTAGTAGATGTAGTAATATAACTACATCTCGAAGAATTTTATTTTTTTATTTTTTTATCATTTTCTTTTGTATTTTCTAAAACTGAAATAGCGATACACGGGGGGGGGGGGTGGGGGTGGGGGTGGGGGTAGAGTTTCAAAATTGCCCTTTAGTACCGGTTTGTGCCACGAACCGGTACTATAGGTCAAACCCCTTTAGTACCGGGTCGTGGCACGAACCGGTACTAAAGGTTAGCCCTTTAGTCCCGGTTTGTGCCACGAACCGATACTAAAGGTGATCACGGGGCCCCGGCTTGACGCCAGCCTGCCACCACCCCTTTAGTACCGGTTCGTGGCACGAACTGGTACTAAAGGTTCAAAACGAACCGGCATTAATGCATAGCCGTTCGAACCGGTACTAATGGTACCATTAGTACCGGGCCAAAATCGAACCGGGACTAATGTGTCTCACATTAGTTCCTTTTTCTACTAGTGAGGGTTGTTGGTGAGTAGAGGGATGGCCTGGCCAAAGGTTGGAGTAGGGTGGGGCAGTCAGGCCTGCGCGGCAGCAGAGCCGGCCATTGGAGGCAGGACCAGTCGGCACGACCGACGCTTGTTTGGGCGGCTGGAGCAAGAAGACCAGAGGTTGAAGAATCACTATGGCCATTGGATGGACATCGTACGGTCACCGGAGTTAGAATTGTTCATATTGACTCAGTTGACAAAGTCCTCCGTCCGCGTCAACTTAGTAGGCCCACAAGCCAGCCTCCCACTATGGTGGGTCCCAACTAGCAGGGGGAGTATTCATTTTTTTGTGCGTAATAAGGAGGCACTTCCTTGCGTGTGAAGATACATCTGGTGGGTCTGAGCTGTCAGCGGGGGGGGGGGGGGGGGATGTTTTATTTGCGAAATACAGAGGCCCTTCTGGTGGGTCCCTGCTGTCAGGTGGAGGAATAATTTTTTACACATAATAAGGTTGCACTTTCTTGCTGCGGCCATGGACCCAGCTGTCAGCCTCTCCACGTACAGTACTCTTCCGATGGAAGTCGTTCCTTGACCACATTGACCACGCCGCACCGAGAGCACCAAGGCGGTGGACGACGGCGAGGCCCAGGAAGGGGACAACACGGAGCCGGGGAAGACGCGGCAATGGATGCCCACGCGGAGAGGAGTACGAGGGTTGACTGGTTCGGCTACGGTGTGAGGCTTCCATCGCCGCAGAATAATAGGGGTTGTGGGGTGAGTAGAGGGATGGCTTGGCCAGAGGTTGGAGTAGAGTGGGGCGGTGAGGCCTGCACGACATCAGAGACGGCCACGGGAGGAAGGAGTTGGCGGCACGACCGACGCTGGTTTGGGTGGCTGGAGCAAGAAAACCAGAGGTTGAAGAAGCACTACGGCCGTTGGATGGACATCGTACGGTCACTGGAGCTAGAATTGTTCACATTGACTAAGTTGACAAAGCCCTCCGTACGCGTCAAGTTAGTAGGCCCACAAGTTAGCCTCCCACCATGGTGGGCCGAGCTAGCAGGGGAAGTTTTCATTTTTGTGTGTCTTGACCATGCCGCGCCGAGCGCATCCAAGGTGGTGGACGACGGCGAGGCCCCGTACAACAATGAGCCGGAGATGGGAAGAAGCGGGAGTGGAGTCGCAGACGGAGAGGTGTATGAGAGTTAACTGGTTCTGGTGCGGCATGGTTCGGCGGTCGATGGAGAAGAACATGATGTGTGGAGGGATGGAGGGATGGCCTGGCCGGCGGTGGGGTAGCGCTTCACAAGGAAGCATGCTAAGCAGAGCTACTAGTAGTAGGAGGCGGAAGCAGGTGGTCCCGACGTCGCTAGAGGAAGAAGACGAGAGATTGAAAATGGATGCCGGTCGTTGGATGTAAATTAAAAGGCTATCGATGTCAATCATTTGTTGAGTAAGTTGACAATGACTTGCGTTGGCTTCGACCTATTGGCCCACATTTCAGCCTCCAAAAATGTGGCACATATCCAACCCATTTTTTCAGAATTTACAGTCCATTTGATCTTTCTTTTAGAATTACAATCCGTTTGCTGGGCTGGGTGAACAAATAATGTAGCATCCATGCGGCCCCTTTTTTTTAAACTACAACCCTTTTTCATTTCTTTGAAATACACGAATTTACTGGGCTGGCTGAACAAATAATGTAGCTTTCATGCGGCCCATTTATTTTTTTCTAAAAAATTACAGCCCATTTGCACTTTCTCGAAAATCATGATTTTGCTGGGCTGGTTCTAATTAAATGTTGGGTTGGGCGCAGCAATATTATCAAAAAATAAACAGGGGCTGAGCATTTTGTATTAAATATATTTAAATAATAAGTACTTCTTTATTGTATTGTCCTTAAATTTTACCAATCTTTTGTACACAATCACCAGGATTTTCGTTGCCTTAATGTTAAAAATCCAGGATTTTATTGTTAAAAAAATTATTTTTATAAGTTAATAAGATGTGAGATATTGTTTTCTTATATATGTAAGTATCTATTACATATATGATGACAATAATAATAATATATAATAATATAATAATATATAAAATAATATAAATATATATGTACCTACTAATAAAGCAAGGTGTGTTTCTCCAACTTTTTCATCCGTTCACCGCCGAAAAGATTTTTCTATTCGAGGTGGCACTAAATTTTTGTGCGTCTATCCGCTAGAAAAGAAAAACAATATTATTTAGAATTCCGTAATTGGCCCACGTTCGCTCCGGCCCAACGAAGCCAGCCCACTTATTATTATCCACGCAGGTGGGAAGACCTTATTTGTCGCATGGAGCGATAAATAGTTGAAGCTACCCACACTGCGCCTAAGACTGGACCGGCTCGTTTCCCTTTTTCGTTGTTCTATTTTTATTTTTATTTTTCTGATCCTTTCTCTTTCTCTTTTATATTTATCTTTTCTTTTTCTCCTTCTTTAATTTTTTTGTGAAGTAAAAAATCACACTTCATCGGAGGGGCTATGGTGTTGATGTAGAAGCCCTCCATGGTGGATGCCCCCTCCGGTGGAGCTCCGGAATAGGCCCCAAGATGGGATCTCGTGGACACAGAAGGTTGCGGCAGTGGAATTAGGTTTTTGGCTCCTGTTCTGATCGTTTGGGGATATGTAGGTATATATAGGAGGAAGGAGTACGTCGATGGAGCAGCAGGGGGCCCACGAGGTAGGGGGGGGGGCGCCCAGGGGAGGCGTCCTCCACCCTCGTGACCGCCTATGGCACTTCTTGGAGTAGGGTCCAACTCTCCTAGATCACGTCCGGTGAGAAAATCACGTTCCCGAAGGTTTCATTCCGTTTGGACTCCGTTTGATATTCTGTTTCTTCGAAACACTGAAATAGGCAAAAAACAACATTTCTGGGTTGGGCCTCTGGTTAATAGGTTAGTCCCAAAAATAATATAAAAATGGAAAATAAAGCCCAATATAGTCTAAAATAGTAGATAAAGTAGCATGGAACAATCAAAAATTATAGATACGTTGGAGACATATCAGGCATCCCCAAGCTTAATTCCTGCTCGCCTTGAGTAGGTAAATGATAAAAAAAGAATTTTTGATGCGGAGTGATACTTTGGCATAAATTCAGTGTAAATCTTCTTAATTGTGATATGAATATTCAGATCTGAAAGATTCAAGCAAAAGTTCATATTGACATAAAAATAATAATACTTCAAGCATACTAATCAAAGCAATCATGTCTTCTCAAAATAACATGGCAAAAGAAAGTTCATCCCTACAAAATCATATAGTTAGGCTATGCTTCATTTTCGTCACACAAAGATGTTCCCAACTTCTATACCCCCGATGACAAGCCAAGCAATTGTTTCATACTCAAATAATCTCAAACTTTTTCAACCTTCACGT